>CM038676.1:255967763-256292072 GCA_021605205.1 Aegilops longissima | reverse complement strand
AAGGTGCGAACACAGGTAAACTATTGTGTCCTTTTCCATTCAGTTCGTTGAGCTAAGCGTTGAGATTAGTGAGTAGGAAGGCGGGAGGGCAGCGAGTTCTTATACGCACCCAGTTTGAACCTCTCAAGGTCTCTGGAACCTGAAATCCGACATTTGGCGCGCCCGGTAGGGAGTCTTGTCGGAGCCTCTCTTCCACGGTCGATTCGCCCTTGCTCCAACTCCATTGGCCTTGTCGATCGATGTCTAGTATTGGGCCGCCCTCGCTGCTCGCGTCGCTGACGGTGCCTGCTGGCAGACTCCCGTCGTTCTCCATACTTTGCTGCCGCTTGCTTATTTATCGGCCCGGTAACAAAAGCAAACCGTTGTTGCATCCCGCCGTGCGCTTGACGTAACGCCTCCGTCATTGACTCCGGCTGCTTCGTCCTCCCATACTGGCGTGGCACGTGAGCAGCGGGCCGCGCTGCTCATAACCGCAGCGAGCTCCTGCGCTACCGCCCGGTTAGCGACTTCTCGTGGGCCAGCTCGATCGCATCACCGAGCTGTCGCGCCGCCGAGACTCGTGCACTATCTGTTCGCTGCCTCACCCGCCGCTGCAGTAGGTGACGTGGCTCCGCGGGCACCTCCTCCACCTCACCGTCAAGACGTCGTCCTCGGGCCAAGGCGTGAGGCCCGGCGTGGCCCGCGGACAGTGTGCGGCGTGTGAAGAAGAAAGCTGTCAGGTGGTCCCGACCACCAGAAAGATGCTCGTGCACTCCCGGCACTACCACGTCAACACCACGCTGCGCTGCGGCGGTGGCGCTTGACGTCGAGATCGAGCTCCACCTCCGCAGCGGGCATCCATGACCACGGCCGGCTACGCGCCTTCACTCGAGCTCGCAGCATCGTCGGTGGGGAATTCAAGCCGACACGCCTCCATCTATGACAACACCCGACCTGCTGAGTTCCTGCGGCTCTCACGAGCTGAGCATCGAGCAGCCAGCGATAACGAGAAGGTTATGGCGAACTAGTTTCCCATGGCCTTCAAGGATGGCAGCAGCTCGTGGCTCCTAAACCTGCCCGTGGGATCGATCTCCTCCTTGGGCCGAAATGCGAGGCGTTTGTCACCAACTTCAGGGCACCCGCGGCCAGCCGCCCGGCTCACGGCTGACTGCAGCGCATCAGCGCAACTAGGGAGACCTTGCAAAAAGTACATCCAGCATCAACAGATGTTAGCCTCAAGATCCCCAAAGGTGGGACGAGGCCATCATCTCGGCATTCCGATGGTGTGCTGTGGCGTCAAGATGAAGGAGGAGCTAGCCATACCGAGGACCTGTGCACAGCTCTGGAGATGTTCAGCATAGCAACCAAGTCTTGAGAGATGAGGAGAATTAAACTTCTCCTCTGGAGCTCCGTTGGCTAACCAGAAGACAAGAAGGCCAAATCCAGGGCGTGAAGCGCAGGGGCAGGCGTGGCGCCATGGTGAACGAGAGATGAAGCTGGCTGTGATCACCGGAGTCATCAAGGGCAGCCACCAGATTCTGCGTCTTCCTAGCGTGCACACATCTCCAACGGTATCCGGGAGCTACGGGCCATCGCGATGGGTGCCTTGGTCGTCGCCCCAAGCTTCTTGATGAGGCTCTACAGTGCGGAAAGGAAATTGAAGTGGAGGGGCTATTTGGGCGACCGCGGCCCCCGCCAAGAGTGGCGCGACCAGCCTCGTGAGAGCAGCATGAGCCAGCCTGCAAGGGCCCTGGAGGGACCAGCCTCGTGAGGATCATCCTCGAGGCAACACCGGCCTCCCTCCTGCGCCACCCGGCCACAAAGGAATGGCGACCACCACCGGATGAGGGGTTGGGGCTTCAAGAGCCACGTGCCACCTTTGCATCACAGGCGGCGCTCGAGCCCCCCTCTCATTGCATCTTCAAGCGGTTTGCTCGTGAGATGAGCAGCGGCCCTCCCCAAGATCGAGGCTGGCGTCGCTCGGGTGGTCCAAGTACACCATCACCTTCAGCTCGTCCGACCAGCTCAAGTCTTGACAGCGTAGCGGTGCCCTCGATGCTGCTGTAGTCATCGACAATGTCCACGTCACCAGACACTCGCCGATGGCGGTGTGGGGCTCAATGTCCTTTCCATCGGGGCGTTCAATCGCCTCCAAGTGCCCTATGACCAGCTGCAGCCCACCAAGCCTTCGCGAGGATTGTGACGGCTCCACCACCCGATAGGGCAGATCCGCCTCCTGTCACCTTGGCAACCCGACAACTACCGCCTGAGCTCGCCGACTTCGCGTCGGCCACATCCTCCTTCCATACAACGCCATCCCAGGTATCCATCCACAGGCCAAGTTCATGGCGGTGACTCATCATGGTTACAATGTCCTCAAGATGCCGAGGGGCAGTGGCGTCATCACGGTCACTGCGAGAGAAGGGCGCGTGTGCGCTCTCGAACACGCCTACCATGCTGCAGCGTTGAGAACGGACAGCGAAGGCACAATCTATCCTCCTAAGGTTGTCCCCAAGAAGAAGCAGCTGCTCCACCAAGAACCTCATGAGGCGGGCTGTCCAGCGGCACCACCTCGGGACCTCGCCCCACCCGGCCAGGCGCCTCCCTCCCTCACATAGGAAAGCGGCGCCGGTGCCTCTCGGCTGGGCTCGGGGGCTCTCCTCACAGGGCCTCGGCCTAGCCAACGTCATGAGGCGCTCGGGCACACCTTGGCGAGCTGGCAGTGCTTCGCTACAGGCGTACAAAACCTGAGTGCTAGGTGCTCGAGAGTTCATCACCAAAACCGAGGAGCTTGGCCGAAGCCATGCTGCAGCGACGCCGCCCACCACCGCGGCCAGGCTCCTTGTCCGGCGAGATGCGGCTTCTCGCGCTGCGTCAACATCCAGGGCTCAGGGCCGCATCTCGGGGCGTTCGACCATCACGCGTTGGCGGTGTAGGGGCCCCCCTCACGCTATATTCGCATGCCTTCGGCTTCTTGAGCAGAGCTATATGCGCGTCACATGCGGAGGCGTCTGGCGGCTCGGGAGGCGAGGCACCAGGTGGTCTGCGAAAATGAGCGATTCTTCACAAGCCCCGGGGCCTCAGGCCTCCGAGGTTCGGGGCTGGGCAGCTCATGGGTGACTTCTTGACATGCTTCTTGGCTACTCAACACTTCTTGACAATGTTCGGTGATATCTTGTCATTTGTTGGGTTAGAGGCGCCTTGGGCATTATCCCAGTTGCATGGGCGATCCTGTGACATGTATCCTTCTTGCGTCTCTTGATTTGTTGTTCGATGGGGGCCCTCGGGCTGCATCATCCCCAAGCTGCTGGGTCCGTCCCTATGGCATGTATCGTTTGCATCTCGAAATTAGCTCTATCCATGAGATGACTTATGTTATCACCCACTTGCACAGGTTTATAAGCCTTGGCGGCCTCCGTGTTGCTGGCGGCCTCTTGCTCATCCATAGCAGGGGCTACACATCTTGTACGGCACTTGTGCTCGGGTTCATCCCTGCAAGGTTGTCAAATCCCGAGATCGAGCTAAAACTGCCTCACCCCTGCCCTTTACGTCACCTCACCAGATCCTCAGTGCCTTCATCTTCTTGTGGAAAGATCAGCGGCAAGACAGCAAGCGCGCTTACGAGTTATGCTCTCCTCTCGGACTAACACGCCGGAATCCCTAGAGTTTGGCTGCAGATGGCCCTGCCGACCGCGCCTTTTTCACGCAATTAACTTGCGTTAAGGGGCTCCCAGGCACCACGCCTCGGGGAGCTCACAGCTCTCCAGCCCTCACCCCGGCCTTGACCATGGCATCGTGACCTGGCATACCAGCGGCGGCTGAGCCTCGCTCGGAGTCGAGACACGGGGCGTGAAACACTCATATGAAGCGAGAGAAAGGGGAGGCGGCGTGAGCCCCTACCAGGAATCACCGCTAAGAGCCTGTCCAGGCGTTACTGAGAACCACCTCGGGCTTACTAAGATAAGTCACCCATGCATGTCAGCATGAACTTCACCGTCTGATGTTTTCGAGTCTCACAATCTTGCTCCGGCAATGCCACTTCCCTTTCGGCCTCCAGGGAGCTGCTTGCACGCCAAAGGGGACCTCTTGAGCATCACACCTCAGGAGCTCTTACCGGACCTCGGGCCGCTCACCTCCCAGCCTTGACAATGGCATTGCGACACAGGCATACGGTGGCGACCCTAAGCTGCATGGGGACAGGGACTGCCCGTAGAGCACTAAGCTATGAGCGAAAAGGGAACAATGCCGAGGCAAGACCAGCGGCTGCAACCTTATACTAGGAGCAATAAACATCGAACAAAAGCATTCGGTTTTTACATACCCGCATGGGGTTTGTCTCGATTCCACGCAGGCAAACAAAGGCGGAAAGCTTCAGGGACCACAGCTCTTGGGCATCACCCAAGCGGCCTTGGTGGGCCAGCTGCAGCTCCAGACACGTCGAGAGCTCGGTGGCGGTGGTAATCGTCACTCGACTCAGTCGCTAGGCTCGGGAGAGTCGCTGGACTCCTGGAGTCATCGGCCGCTCTTGGAGGAGCTATCAGTGAGGCAGGCCGGGCTCGGCCTTAGTAGCCACGCTGGTCTGCTTCCCGGGGCGACAATCTAGACGACGGCCCTCCTCGTCGAAGACCTTGAAGAACAATGTGGAGGCACCGTTGTACTCGAAGTAGATGGCGGGCCCTTCTAGACAACAGGTGCGGCGACCTGCCCCATCCATGAGTCATGAAAGATGCCACCGGGGGCGACCTCGACCTCCGCTCCACGTGGCGGGCTGCGGCACCTGGCGTGTTGCAGCCACAACTCGAGTGGCCCCCCTGGGGGGCATGTCATAATGAAGAACCTGGGGCGGCCCACATGTGTGGCGGCATCGCCGCCCGCAGCGAACTCCACGAGCTACCCTCGGCGTGAGTTTGCGGGCGGTAACCGCTATGACTTGACCTATCCCGCAACCCCGAACCGCATGGCATTGAGGTGCCACCTGCGGCAGCGCATATGAGAAGCGAGGAAGCGGTAGTCGCTGTACCAAAATCGCATCACCGCTTTGTCCTGCGCCCGGCATCGTGAGGGCGGCTAAACCTCTTCTTCGACGGAAGGCTCCTCGAGGCTTTACCCTTCTCGCCCGTGGAGAATCTCTGATCGGCGCCATGAGAGCTTTAGCGGCGGCTAAGCGAAGAAAAGAAGAATAGGAAGGCGGAGCAGAAGATGGAGATGAGAAGAGAGCTCGCCCTCTCCTCATTTATAGTGGAGGAGGTCAACACCCGGCCTCGACCCAGCGCAATGATGGTTTTTCCTCTCCATGAAGCAAAGTCTCGTCAAGTTGGCGGTTGCTCGAGGCAGCATGGGGAAGCGGAGGCACCCATGTCCCATCAATCGCCATCGTCGGCCGAGGAGCGGTGAGCCCGTGATTGCTCCGCACTTGCCCTTGGCTTCCCCGGCAGCGTCAAGCGGCGCGCCAGGCTTGGGGGGCTCTTGTCGCCGTTGCAGGAGCAGGGTACGGAACTTGCGCCTCTGACCCCTGGCTTGCCTCCATCAAAGGCCTGGTATGGCCCGGCTTCAACATCAACAACCTAAGACCCTCACGAGGGGCCAAGCCTCCGCGGCGGACAACACCAAGACCTCCATGAGGAAGCGGTATCCCAGTGGCTGGCTCAGGGGCCGAGATTTCTGTGCAAGCCTCACCTTGCAAGGTCCAAATGGCGTGAGCCGAGCCATGACCAAGGCGGATGGGCGCTAAGCGAGCGAATGTGCCGATTTCCTCTTGATGCTAAAGAGGAAAGCGCAACGTAGAAGTCGAGAAATCAGCCAAAAGTTTCCATTCCGTGCAATAAGACCAAGGCTGCATGGAATGGCGGGGCGGAAGGACATCGTCGGCGAGCCCACCTATGGCGTCACGACTAGAAGGCTTTTACGAGCAAAGACTACTTTTGTCGAGGATAAGATGTCTGGATGTCTCCCTCGAATTTGGCCATTGTGGGATCCTTCCGCCTTCATTTGGGAAGGGACCAAGTCCACTATAAATAGGACCTAGCACTACAAAAAAGACACATCACGTGACATTTTGGGCGAGCAATTTTTTACATCATACATATGACACTTCTATAGCGATAATTGTGACAAAACCGGCATCATCATAGATGTGGTGGGCTCCTACTTCTATGAAAAAAATCATGACAGAAAATGGGCTTTTTTCGTCTGGCGGGCGGAGATGCATTTGCATGACATTCTTTGGGCGTCCATGGCCGGAAAAACCCGTGGTAGAAGCGAGGGGAAAATTTTGGGGAGTTCGAGTTACGGTGGGAGGTTGGGGGCGGCGATCGTGTTTTCTCTCGTGCCGCAGCGGCGTGTGTGCGGCGTTGGCTCTGGCTGAACTGAGTGAGGCGTTGGGCTCTATGCTGAACCCGGCGATTGCTGCGAGCTACAGCGTTCTTGAACCCGTGATCGATCGATGGTACATGGCCGAACCCGATCGGCGATTCGCCATCTGCGCTAAGCGGAAGCCCGATCGATCGCCTCTGGATGAGCAGTGGCGTTGCGGGAGGGGGTTGGATGAGCGAGTTCGGTGGGGGGTGGATGAAACAGGGACCCCATGGTGTTGCCTTTGGATGAACAGGACCCCGGTCGATCGGCCGGTTGGGGCTGGATGAGCGGGACCCGTGGAGGGCTGGATGTTGGACCACCCGTGGAGGGGCGGGATGAATAGTAGGCGGTGGAGGCAGGATGAGCGATTGGCCCGTGGAGGGTGGTTGAATAGGGCCCGTGGAAGGGAGGGCTGGTTGAGCGATGGCCAGATGGAGTGTAGCGGCGGGTGGGCTGGATGAGCGAGGAGCCCGTGGATGAGCGATCGCGGTGGAGGCTGGAGGGAGTCGATGGTGGATGAGCGGTAGCTTCGTGGAGCTGGGAGAATTGACGGTGGAGATGAGCGAGTATCCCGTGGAGTCCCGTTTTGCGCCACACCCCTCCCGATGAGCAGGACCCTGCGTTTGACCGTGGCGCTCCAACACAAGTCCGTTTCATCCGTTTTCGCGATGCGCCACACCTCGATCAGCAGGACCCCGTTTGGCCGTGGGAAGTCCCGTTTCCTCCATTCCTGCGATGCGCGGACCCCTCCCGATGAACACGACCATGCATTCCGTTGCCTCTCCATGAACACGGCAGCGACTTCCTGTTTCTTCTTTCCGACCCAGCCATGTACGAGCCTGGTTTATGCATATGCGTGAGTAGGCGTTCAAGACCCGCGTATGTACACATACGGCCGTATTTTTCTTTCTTGTACCCTAGCGCTGCGCATGCGTACGTGTACATACTACGTGCGGCGCCTCTCTACACGCGTGCGTGCCTCTACGCCGACGATATATATGTACGTACGTTGCGACGGAATAACAACGCTTCGTGCGCTTTGACGAGTGGGTCGATTGTCAAGCACTTCCTTGCGTGCGAAGATGTAGCTGGTGGGTCGGCGGTTAGGGAACAACGTTTTTCACGAAATCACGGTGGCCCATCCGGTGGGTCCCGCTGTCGGTGGAGAATAATTATTTTGCGCGTAATAAGGAGGCACTTCCTTGTTGCGGCCGTGGACCCAAGCATCATCCTCTCCGCGTCTGATCCACGTCCGATGGAAGCCGTTCCTTGACCACATTGACCACGCGCGCCAAAGAGCACGAGGCGGTGGGCGGCAGCGAGCCTAGGAAGGGGCGGCGCGGCGGGGAAAGACAGCGGTAGTGGATGTCCGCGTGAAGATGCGAGTTCAGCTGGTTGTGCGGTGTGAGGCTGCCGTCGCCCTTGAATAACGAGGGTGTGGGTGAGTAGAGGATGGCACGGCGGCGGTGGGAGTAGTAAGGGCGGTGAGGCCTCCGCCGCATCCTTGAACCCAGCCAACCCAGGAGGGCAGGAGCCGCGAGCGCGACCGGTGCTTGGTTTGGTGATTTGGAGCAAGAAGACGAAGGTTGAAGAAGCACTAGGACCATTGGATGGACATCGTGCAGTCCTTTGGAGCTAGAATCGTGCATATTGACTAAGTTGACAAAGCCCTGCGTCCCGTCAACTTAGTAGGCCCCTAAATCAGCCTGCCACTATCTTTGGGTCCCGGCTAACGGGGAGTATTCATTTTTGTGCGTAATAAGGAGGCACTTAGCGTGCGAAGATATATAGCTGGTGGGTCGAGCTGTCGCCGGTAACGATTTTTTTACGCGAAATCTGAGGCCCTTTCGATGGGTCCACGATGTCGGTGGAGAATAATTATTTTGCTTGGCGTAATAAGGAGGCATTTCTTTGCGTCGGCCGTGGACCCAGTGTGGCCTCTCCGCGTAAAGTCCGCCAGGATGCATGTCGATTCGTTGACCATTGTTGACCAGGCAGCGCCAAAAGCACCAGAGCAGTGGGCGCATGGCGAGGCCTAGGAAGGAATGACGCGAGGAGGAAGACTTCGGCGATTGTTTCCCAGCGGAGAATCTGTTGTCTGAGGTTTATTGGTTCGTCTGCCGTCGCGGAGAATAACAGATGGGGTGTGGGTGAGTAGAGGATGGCTAGGCCAGCGATGGAATGCTGTGGGAGGTGAGGCCTGCTAGCGCAACGACCGAGCAGCGGGGAGGAGGAGAAGCGAGCAGTCCAGCCGGCGCTTGTTTGATGGTACGGAGGCGGGAAAGCGAGGATTGAAGAAGCACGGCGGCCGTTGGATGGCCATCCAATCAGATCCTTGCTTGTCGCGTCAACCTTTTTGGAAAGCCTCAAATCTGTGGAAAACACGCATACATCCCATCTGCCATTATTTCTAATAATTTACAGCCCATTTGCTAATTATTAAGGTTTTTTGGAGCCCATATTCTTTTTTGTTAGCATTACAGCCCATATTGTAGCCACGGTTAAAAATTATCTGAAATTTTGCATATTTGGTGCGGTCGAACTGTTTTTAATCCCGAAATTTTGACTCACATTCAAACTGATTTTAAAAATAAATGTATATCAATATAAAATCCAACAAATTCTCCATGCATAAAAATTAATGTAATTTCAAATCTCAAAATGAAGAAAAGATATTTGAAACTAATTGCCGGTTTGATGTGTTTTAAAAATGTACATCCCATTTCTCATTACTGATGGGCCATTTTCTCGGCCAGCCGAATGAAAGCTCTCCTCGTCTTGAAAGATTTGCAGCCTTGGGCGACAAAGCGACTTACTTAGCAAATCACAAAAAAGCGGGGCTGTGGCCGTGGACCCGGCTATCAGCCTCTCCGTATAGTACTCTTCCAATGGAATGTCGTTGACCACGTTGACCACGCGCGGCGAGAAACCACCAAGGCGGTGGGCGATGCCGAGGCCTAGGAAGGGGCGGCAGGCGAGCAGGAAGACACGCAGCGTCAGATGCCTGCGGAGAGAATCTGAGGTTCTTGGTTAGCTTGCGGTGTGAGGCTGCCCGTGCTTGTGAGAGCACAGCTAGCGGTGGGAGTATTAGGGGGTGATGAGGCCTCATCGGCAACCTGGCATAGCCCTGAAGCGAGGCAGGCGGTCTCCCAGCGCTGGTTGGGTAGCTGGTGCAAGAAACAGCGATTGAAGAAGCAGCGAGGACCGTTCGATTCAAATCAGCAGTTCACTGCTAGAATCGTTTGTTGACTAAGTTGACAAGCCTGCGTACTCGTCAACTTAGTAGGCCTGAGCCAGCCTCCCAACGGTGCGCCCAGATGTCGATGGGAGGAATCATTTTTTTTGGCGTAATAAGGAGGCAGTTGATTGCGTGCGGCCAGGCCAGCGAAGGGGTAAAGTGGGCGGGAAGCTGCTTGCGGCATCACAGCAGACCTAAGAAGAGGGGGGCAGGCGATCCCGCCAGTGCTAGTTTAAGCGTGGGAGGCGGAAGATCGAGAGATTGAAGAAGCATGTCGCCGTTGCATGGACATCCAACACTAACTGCTGCTAGAATCGTGTGTTCACTGACAAAGCCTTTCATAAACAAGTCAGCCTCGAAATTTGTGGCGTGTACAACCCATTTTCTATTATTTTTATAATTTTTACTCATTTTCTAATTCATGTGGAATTTATTGCAGCCGTTTTCCATTTTAGAATTGCTGGCCATTTTACGAGTCGGTACCGCGATCAACAAATTAACTAAATATGTGGGAAATTTTGAAAATTCACAAATTTTATTTGAGGAACAAAATATTCTTAATCAAAAATTAATAGCCATACTAAAACAAATTTAAAAATAAATTAGTACTATGTCATATTAAACAATGAAATCATTATAAGATATCGGTGAAGAACAAAAACAAAAAAACTTATATCCCATTTGCTATAAATTTTTGGAATTTTCAACCCTTTTGATATTACTTTTATGAGACATTGACCATACCCTTAAGCGGGCAGGAATGCATCCCTCCTCGTCTTGAATGATTTGCAGCCCAGTGGTCGGAGAAAACAAATAGGCCTAGCTTGGATATTCTTCAAAAAAGAAATCTTGGGCTACCTATTTTCCCAAGAAGCTGGTGCATGAGCATTTAGCTTTATTTATTTATTTACTTACTTATTTATGTTTAGGGGACCATGAGCATGTACAGGGCTGGATTCATGTGAGCCTCCCTTCCGATTAATTATGAGCTTCTCTATTGGGCCTTCATCGATGGGCTACATGTTATCAACAAGTGGAAAATGTGTTAGAGTTTCAAAAAAAAAGTGTTCGATATGATAAATAGTATGCGCTACGTGCAGTGCAGGGGCACTAAAGGATCGAACCGTGCAGCGACTTCTAAAACATTGTTTTGTCGTTCTAACAACACATTATTCAACTATCAAGCGAAATATACTACTGATTGTACATTGAAAACAGCAACTTGACAACCAGGGCTGGGGTGCAGCGAAAGCGATAAGCATGCGAGAAAGAGTGAAGGCGCAGCTCTCTCTTCCAAACCAAACATCAGCCATCACTACAAAAGGGCTGCCAAAAAGAACAAGTGTTTGCATCAAACTAAATAAAAGATCCTACTACACCAAATGTCGCATCTAACTAAGCGGCTCGATTAGGCGTTACTATTTATTAAGCTGTGGAGATTGGTGGCGGCTTGAACGAGATGGGTGCACGATGGAAACTCCAGCCAGCAGTCGAGAATCGATACTTGCGACCCTCTCTCCTACTTTGGGCTGCGAGGCGTGGCGGCGGCATGCTCGGGGTATGGTGCATGCGAAGGCGCATGGTACACAGTGTACACAGTTTTGCACGATGAACGAAACGCGCTGCCATCCTGATCCTTGCCGTCGGTTATCTCCTGGTTAATCGGATAATTCAGTCCGACGAACAGAGGCGTGTACCAAGGCTGCTTACCAGCCTCGGTCAAAAATTCCTGAAGGCCGGAGAAGCTGGGATCCTGCTCAAAGACCTTCGGTTGGCGTGATTGTATTCCAGCGAAACAACCGTCCGATGCGTGCGAGCGATCATCAATCTTTACGCCGTTGTATCGTCGAGCCAGGAACCACCTACAACTGCCATGCCGCTTTTCTTTGAAAGGTTACGGGATTAGGAAGGGTAGTGACACCGAGTGACCTACAACATCATATCAAGTTGAGTCAAATAAAAAGGGCTCTTGGTTTAGTTAATCTTAAAACAGCATGTTATGAGCATGAATATTTTTTCAGCAAATGTTGTGAGTAATATAAGCAAGCCATCATGATATCATAGGAAAGTAACATCTTGTTGTAACAGCCGTTTGTAGCGATGGCTGGAGTAGGCCAGCAATCGTCCAGCCATAGAAGAAGTCGACAGTACGTCGTGAAGCCCTTGTGTTCAATGGCATCGAGAGAACCATGGAGGATGTATGATCTGCGATGGACATGCAGATTTATCCACTTACATTGATGACCTGTCGGATAAGCGAGACAGCGGTTGAAGAGCATAATTAGCTTTGAAGTCTTTATAATTAAGTAGATCTTGTGGGCACTTGGCAGATTACAACCTTGAGCAAATCAAACTTGGTATCATGTTGGCTACTATAAGATTGAGTATTAAGGCGCGGTGCCAAAGCAGTGCAGTGTTAATCGAAGGAAGGGGATCAATGCGCGGATGTAGACCTCCACGAGCATCCAGCTGCGCGACCGAATCGACAACACCATCAAGGCGTGTTCATGCCGACCGGTACATACCGTTAATGTAGTTGAGGCTGGCGGGGATCGGATCGCAGATCAAGGGTTGATGCTCGCCACCCTCGATCGTTATGCTTTGCGTGACCGCGGTTCACGAATCGGCGGCATCGGCCAAGCAAGAGGCTGGCTTAAAAGCTCCGGCCTGAGGGCTTTGAGTAAGCGGTACAGCCCAGCGAGCCTTGTGGCGGCGGCATGGTCTTTGAGATTGTCCACAGCGAAACAATAAGCTGATTACCTCGGTGGGGCCAATTCCAGCCACTCTTCGGCGGATGCTTTGGTTCTGCCATTGTTAGTGCTTGGGTTTGGACGAGGGGAGGCGCCTTGGCGGAATGGAAGATTGGGCGAGATTATGTGCGGACAAAGATGGAGAAGCGAATATGTGCTGCGGGAAGTGGACGGTGATGATGACTACAACCGCCCGCTTGACTTACGAGACACATACCAGCAGCGCAGGGTCATGTCGATGCCAGACAATTTGCTTGAGTGATCACAGTACTAGTACTCCCTACAGTGCTATGCCCTAACTTGCTTGAGTAGAGTAGTAGAGTAGGACTCTGCTCTACTACTAGCACCGGAGGAGTAGTATATTCTAATCTAAAATAGTTACAAACTTCAATGCCCGGCGTGGGCGACTACGAACCCGTGCTCAAAAGGCGTGTCTCGTGGTGTTTGGACATGGGCGACAACCTCAGCATGCATTCTTGCTCTCGTGCCGCGTCACGTGTTTCTATCCTTCTGTTTGAAATGGTGGTAAATTCATGTTTCTCTACATATCCTACTACTATGCTAGTCCACATGATTAGTTTCATCTCTTGTTATAGCCGTCATGATTTATTTTGTGCTTATTAGGATTAAATCTAAGTAGTAACTTGCTCATATATTCAAGCTGGCGCCGCGTCCCTACAGCCACTCCGTTTCATGGGCCGGCCTGGTCAATGTTGGAATTTTGCTAGTAGGCCTTTATAAGGTGAGCTCTTCTACCACTTGTATGAGCATGAGAGAGATACCTACATGCGCGCTCCTCCTCCTTCGCCTCGCCACACCACGCCTCGTCATGGCCGCGCCTGGGTGCGGGATTGAGCCGGGCGAGGCAGAGCTATACTCCATGACCTACCCGGCCCACTATATAGTTCTCACCACCGTTCAGATCATTCGCTGCCAAACAGTCTTCTCCATCCCTCCTTTCGGTGTGCACGGGGAGAAGGGACAATAGCCTCCTGGAACCCGCCTCTCGTGATCCTGTCAGGAGAGGCGTCAGGTTTTGGGGAGGCGCTTTCATGCGCGCTGCAGCAGCGACAACTGACTGCGAGCAGCGACTTCTTCCCGACCTCGGCAACCTCATCCTCGATGACATGGCGACAACGTCAACGCCCGGCGGTGCTGCTCCTTGCACCGTATGTGATTCTATCCTTCTGTTGAGATCATGGTAGAATTCATGTTTCTAGTATGTGATTTGTTCATCTGCTATGCTAGTTCGCATGATTAGTTTAATTTCTGTCAATGCTGTCGCATGATCTATTTCCTATTTATTCGGATTAAATATCATAGTAATTTTCTCATATTTCCAACAATCCAAAAACCGATAATAGGCCCTTCGTCCCTGCTATGAGTGCCGATGCCGTTTGTGGCTCGCGGCGGACATGGTGCATCACCTCACGGATGCGTGCAGCGTTCACTGCTGGCCCTTGGCGGAGAACATCAAGTACGAGACGTGCTACCCATTCACCATGCCAGAGTCGCTGGAGGATCACCGCCGCCTGCTAGTCTCGGAGGAGGACGGCAGCGTCTTCCTCTTAACCGTGGGCACCGACGAGGCCAGCGCAGGCCGCCACCCCATCTCTGTGATATGCGTTAGGGGCGACGCCGCTGACGTTGACACTGACACGAGGCCGATGTACGGGTGCGTGGTCAGTGTTACTACCCCTCGGTGTCGCGTGGGCGGCGACACCGGCCTCATCGAACTGACTTGGACTCTGGGGAGTTGGGACTATGCCACCAATGTGGACTTGGAAAACCCATGGCATCCTTTACCCGCCCACGCGATGCACGGTGACTCCAAGGAGGTTCACCTGGACATACGCATTATCAAGTTAAATGTTGATCATTAGTCTTTGCTCAATGTAATCCGCTGTCTAAGCATGTGGAGACTTCCATGTAGGATCTTGCTCTATTGGAGTATCACGCGCATGAATAAAGTGTATCCACTTATGGTTTAGTCTAGAATCTTCCATGTATGATTTTTTACTACGATCTTGGTGAAAGACTAACGATGAACCATTTCTTACATCTCCTCTGCCCGGCTTGCAAGTCATCTGATTTAATCCCTCCGTCTAGGTGTATAAGGGCATAGTTAATATTACTTAATACTATAGCCAACCGTTGACTATAAGAAAGTGCCATGTCATCACTTAGCCAACATGTATAACAATCAATACTCAAAAACTAATTCTTAAAGATCATTTCTTGCAAAGCACAATAAGTGTTATTTCTTCACAAGTTTTGGATGCAGGTTGAGCAGTTGAGCGCTTTTGTTTGCAAAAGATACCTTTTATCTATTTCACCCGGATGTTTACGAGCTCTAGAGATGAAATAATATCGAAGAAACCTATTGATACTGTTACTATCGGTTGTACAAAAAGAGGTACACTTTTGTACCCTATATTGTGAAGGCGATCGAGCCACGCCCATGACCACACCAAGCAGGGCAAGGGAGGTGAGCCAGTAAACCCGAAGCCCAAGGTAGGCTGGAGCAGCGCCAAGACCAAGACCACAAGAGCAAGGGGCAAGCGGACTCCCGAGGCAAGATCCTTGCCGGGGTGAGTCTTAACAGCCCGGCAAGACCCTTTGCATGACAGCTCGCCCCCCACGCCTCTGGAGGCGAGTCACCCTTGAGTCCACGCCCCCCACCATGGTCCACTATGTTGGAGCAAGGGCCCGGGAGACACCTCCGTGGTGGCATGCAGATCTTTGTGAAGAAACATTCAAGATCAGATGAGCACTAGAAGACGACGACCCTTGGCGAGATCCCAGCCAAGGAAAACCACGAGACCCGGCAAGCACCTTGCAGGGGCGCAGCCGAGATGCCGTGGCAAGACCCTTGCAGGGGCCCGGCAAAACCCTGCCGAGGACATCTAAAGGAGCCACCGCCAGGCCCAGCGCCGACCAAGTCTCCACCGCCGTTCACATGCGTTGCCGACCCAACCAAGCTGGGCGAGAGCACTGCGTGTGACATCTCGAATCTTCATGAAGACCCACCACAGCGCCACCACAGCTGCCTGCGCTGCTGCATCATCACACACCGCTGGCCGGCGCATGTCAACGAGAGGAGGCGGCGATGGGCCGGGACGGACCGCCCTGTCCCGATAAAGCAGAGGACACCCTAAGCAGGCAGCATTAAATGCGCTTTGTCATGTAATGCGAGGGATAACCTCGCAACACTGTGCCCTTTCCACCTCCTGTGTGCCACTTTGGCAACCCCTTTTCCCTATAAAAGGAGGCCCGAGGCGACCAGGAGAGGGATTCGGCTTTTTGGAGATCCTCACGCCCCATAGCTAGTTCAAGAACACAAATATACATCCACCAAAGCATGAGTAGGGTTTCACGCATCCTCGTGGCCGAACCTGGATAAGCGAACGCGTGCTATCATTTGATCCGCTCTTCTCTCAACCCGCACCCGCTAACCGTGGTAAAGTTCTTGTGATCGGTGTCGTTTCCATCGACATCTTTGGCGCGCCAGTGGGGAGTTGCGATTGTGAGAATCGGCTTTAGCAGTTTGTTCAGCCTTCTTCATCGCCATGGCGCCCAAGAAAGACAACGGTGGCCAGGTCGGCCCGTCGAAAGTCGAGGGCCCGTCCACGACGCAGGCGAGCAGCGGACGGTCGGCGGAGAGGACCCGGCGCAGCTTCGCTGACACCAACACCACCCGGCAGCGGAGCTTGGGACAGCGTTCGCGTTAGCGTGCAAACAATGAGCGCCGCGTCGCCAAATTAAAAATGGGCCAGGCCCTCCGCGGGCGGCGCGGGGCCCTCCAGAGGCGGCGCGGTGGCCTCGAAGACCCCCACGCCGGCGCCCACGGCGCACTCCTCTCAAGCTGCGTGTGACGAACGGCGTCATCGTGCCGAAGATCCCGGACGCCACAGAGAAGAGCCCGAGCACCACTCCTGGGCCGAAGACACGCCCGCTCGCGAAGCACGGTAGCAGCAGCGTGCGACCGCGAGACCGTGATAGAGCTCCTTCTAACATGGTTAGAAGTCAAAGCGCGTCGCGGTCCATACAGGTTTCACTACCGCTGACGCCAGCAGAGGCCTTGGCGCGCACGCAGTTGCTCCTCGACTTTCCTCCCGCTACGGGGAAACTCACGAATGGAGATCTACCATCCGAAGCCTTTTCGCCGTCGCCAACTAGGACGAACCAAGTCCAGCGGGCCCCCCGGGTCGACGCCCTTATGGAATTCCACGCACCGGCGACGCCGCGGCCACGGTGCATTCGCCCCCTCCTTGCCCGGTACCGCGGCTGTCGACTCGCCGCGACGTTACGGGTGACAACATCTCCATAGCGTCGTCCGACCCACGGACCCACTGTGACCAGTGTCAAGTTCTTCGGGAGTGAGCCCATGAAGACACTCGAACTACCATCAAGCGCCCGGTAGAAGCCTTTCACGATCGAACAAGCGGCGAGCCTGCTGTGAACCACCGCACCGGAGAGCCACGGAGGTCTACCTTACGAGTAGGCTGTCCGGCTTTACCGTGAGCTCGACAGTTCGGTGGCCCCACTCACCGCACTTTCAAACCTGACGTTGGCGAGAAGTACAACGGCAAGACCCACCCGTCGGAGTTCCTCAGCATCTACACCATCGTGATGCAAGCTGCCAGAGCCCACGATGATAAGGTGCTTGCGAATTACTTTCCATTGGCTATTAAACCCAATGCCATGTCATGGTTGATGCACTTGCTGGTAGACTCTATTTCCTCTTGGTTGGATTTGTGCCATGAGTTTGTTGGCACCTTCACTGGAGGCCACCAAGCCCTTATTAGCGGCGACCTGCGTCATCCCCGGAAGGGCGAGAGTCTGCGCAAGTACATACAGAGATTCAGCCGCGTACAATACAATATCCCTCATGTTCATCCTGCCGCAATCATCAGCGCGTTCCATCAGAACATGTGCAACCGCAAGATGCGCGAAGAGTTGGCAATGAACAAGGTGAAGGATGTGGCGGAACTCTACGTTCTTGCCGACAGATGTGCCCGGGCTGAAGAGGGAAGGAAGTACCCCGGCGAAGATGCCGGCGTGGAAACCGACTCTTCAGACAAGGATATTGCCGCCTCGGCGAAGAAAGGTCGGCGCCGCAATAGGAAGCGCAAGGGTAAAGTTGTGCTTGCCATCGAGGAATCTGATGACGCCGGCTCCGCCAAGAAACCAAAGCGAATGACCCGGCAAGGGGAATTGCGGATGTGTATACTGCGGGCTGGCGGCTGCCGAGAAGCCAGGGAACTCCGACAAGCAATACTGCAAGATCCATCGCACCAAAGGCCATGACCTCCAGAACTGCCGACAAGTTGAGCTGCTTGCTGAGAAGCAAAAAAGCTGAATATGAGAGGCGGGACAAGCAGAAGGGCCAGGCAAGAAGCATAATGACGAGCGAGGAAGCATAGCGGCCGAGCCAGGCCCGTCGTGATAAGGATAAACAACAGAAGGCCCGCTTGAGGCCGCGACAAGCCGGAAGGGCGATGATCACGAAGAGGACGACGAGTCCGGTGACCAGAGTTTCAGAAACCTCTGAGAGGCCATGTGCGTCGATGGCGGCGCATATCGCTGCATACCTCTCACCGCCCGGCAAAGCGGTGGGCGCGTGAGATTACAGCAGCCAGAGCCGTCATTTGGTGCCCAAAAGCGTGAAGTGGTCAGCGCACCTATCATTTTGACATTGAGGATCACCACGATCGCATTACAGCGATGGTGCTTGCCGTTGTTGGTTTCGTTGACAATCGCAACCTCAAGGTGTGAAAGATGCTAGTCGATGGCCAGGCGGTCTGAACTTAATCTACTTGCCGTGATCAAGCTGCAGATTCGGCGAAGACCTCGAAGAAAGCGGGCGCGTTCGAGGGATCAACCCGGAAGGAGTCAACCAAAGGGAAGGTCACGCTGCACATGACCTTGAGGGAGTAATCTGAACTACAGGGGCCGGAAGGATCGTGTTCTATGTTGCCAAGATCCCTTGCCCTAGCAGGATCCTTGGCCGCCCATGGCGCTAGCCAAATTCATGGCAGCATCACACTCGCCTACAACACCACGAAGATGCGGGGCTGTAGCGATCATCACCGCCCCTCGACAGAAAGGATCGCTGATTCGTGACCAACTCTACCAAGCGATTGCGGCAGCCGCTGCCACTAAAGCGATTGCTCCTGCTGGAGCCGGGAAGGAAGAAGAAGAAGACGGTGAGACCTCGGACACCCACTCCGACAGCGGACCTCTTGGATGTAGTGCTCCCGTCGAGGGCGTGCGAGAGGCTCCACCGGCGGGAACAAGAAATCCAGGCCCACCGCCCGGAGACCAGAAGGTATCCGCCAAGGAGGGCGGCATGGGAGGAGCTTTCACCATAAGCTCCGCCCTTGACGACAAATAGGAAGCAGCGCTCTTCACCTTCCTGTGAGCGAATGTCGATGTATTTGCATTGCAAGCATCCGACATCCCCGGCGTTCGAGGAGGTGATTGAGCACCACCTTGATGTCTGTCCTCATCATGGCCGTCAAGCGGAAGGTTAGAAAGCAAGCTTTGGGCAACAAGAGTTCATTCTGAGAGAGATTCGAGCTGGGCGGCGGGTTTGGTAAGAGGTGCTCCATCAGCGTGGTTGGCTAATCCAGATGGTAGTGTGCAAGCGAATGGGAAGTGGAGGTTGTGTATTGATTACGGATATCAATAAGGCTTGTCCCAGGACCATTTCCCATTGCCGTGCATCGACAGTTATTGACTCCACGGCTGGGTGTGACTTGTTGTCATTCCTCGGCGCCTACCCGGCTACCACAGATCTTCATGGCGAGAAAACGAAGAAGACAACGTTCATCACCCCATGTAGTGCGTATTGTTTCATACGGATGCCTTTTCGGGTTGAAGAGTCTTTGGCTCAACATTTGCAAGAGGCGGTCCAGTTGGTTTGAACCCCACTCCATAGAAATATGGAAGCCTATATGGATGATATAGTGGTCAAAACCAAGAATAGGGGGACCCTCATACCGGATTTACAAGAGACATTTGCAAACCTACGCAAGATCAACCTCAAGTTGAACCCTGAGAAGTGCGTCTTTGGCGTTCCGTACGGCAAGCTTCTCGGGTTCTTTGTGTCGCAGCATGGGATAGAGGCCAATCTAGACAAGATCAAGGCTATAGAGCAGATTGAGGCGCCCAAGCAGGTCAAGGATGTGCGTCGGCTTGCTGGTTGCGTTGCCGCCATGAGCAGGTTCATCTCCAAGTCCGCCGAGCGCGCCCTCCCCTTTTTTAGGATTTTGAAAAAGTCGATCCCGATGGAGTGGACACGAGAAGCCGAAGCGGCATTACAAGATTTGAAGAGGTATCTCTCCTCTACGCGATGCTAGTTGCACCTAAACCACAGGAACTATTGTTGCTGTACTTGGCTGACAACGAACCGGTGGTCGGCGCCGCACTAGTGGCGCTTGAGAAATCGACGATGAGGTGATAGCAACAGAGCCTGATGCCATTGGTGTAGAGACGATCCAGCCCGGTTGAAGTGCGCCGAGGAGGAAAATGATGCGAGCACCGGTCTACTTTGTTGGCTCCCTCCTGCGGGGCTAGATCAAAATACTCCGGTGTGCAAAAACTACTCTTGACCTTCTTATGGCCTTGAGGAAGCTGCATCACTACTCCCGGTGCGAAATCACTGTAGTCACTCGCCTCCCTCTACAGCGGATATTGCACAATCGAGCCTTGTTGGAAGGATCGTAGAGTGAGCCTTGGGCTATCGACTTTGGCCTCAAATTTGAGAGTACCTCGGCGATCCAAAAGTCGAGTCTGGCGGATTTCATTGCAGAATGGACGCGGCGCCTGATGAAGAAGCTCAGGAGATTGTCCTCCCCGGCAAGGAGGCAAGTTGCAACTGGGTCATGTACTTTGATGGAGCTTTCTCCTTCTACAGGGCACCGAAATTTGGCGTCTTGCTTGTCGCGCCCACTAGAGAGCACCTCAAGTACGTGGTCCAGATGCACTTCCCCATGGAGGCGTCGACAAACAATATTGCCGAGTATGAAGGCAGCTTGCTGGTCTCAGGATCGCGGCAGACCTCGGAATCAAGAGACTCATCGTCAGGGGCGACTCGCAACTTGTCGTCAAGCAAGTCAACAAAGACTACCAGAGCCTGTTGATGAAGGCATACGTAGATGATGTGAGAAAGCTGGAAGAGCGCTTTGACGGTATACAGGCAGAGCACGTTCCTCAAGCGGAGAAAGACATCGCCGATTACCTGTCAAAACGCGCTGCCCTCAAGCTGGCTGTGGAACCAGGTACCTTTGTGCTTCAGCTAACTCAGCCATCCGTTGATCCATCAATGAGCAAAGCAAGAGAAGAAATCAGGGCCGACAAGTACTTTCCGCTTGAGCTCCCGGGCCGTCGGCAAAAGATGTTGCGGAGATCTGAGCCCATCATAGGCGATCCAGCTCGGCGGAAGCGTCAACTCTTACGTAGAGGCGACCGCCCTTATGATGGAAGAAATGCCTTTGGTCCTCACTTTAGCCGAGCCTCGAGCTCGGCATGGCTGCAACCTACAGTCCGATTCCTCCAAATAGGGAACTTCACGAGGAAGCGGGAAGAAGCGGAAAAAAGTAGCCCGCCCGATCTGCTATGTATCGGTTAAATCGATGGCGTCCTATACAGAAAAAGGCGAGCGGTGTGAGGTGAAGTGTATCCCTCGAGAGGAAGGACTGGGGCTGATGGCGAGATACATGGAGGCATATGTGGATCCCACATAGGGTCGAGAGCCCTTCTTTGGCAAGGCATTTGGAGAGCTTCTTACAGCCTTGCCCTTGAGGATGGGGCAGCGCTAGTCACCAAGTGTGAAGCATGTCGGTTCCATTCAAAGCTTCATCAGCCAGCTCAAGCCCTTCAAACCATTCCTCTCTCCGGCCCTTCTCGATGCAGGGGCTCGACATACTGGGCCCCTTCCCCCGCGCTGTTGGGGGCTTTGAGTACTACGTCACAATCGACAAGTTCACAAAGTGGCGAGAGGTGGAAGCAGTGAGGAAAGTTACAGCCAGGTCGGCCGTCAAGTTCCTCAAGGGGCTAGTATGCCCGTTTTGGTGTACCATGAGGTCATCACCGACAACGGCACATAGTTCTAAACGCACCTTCATACAATACATCCAAGACCTCGGCAGCAAAGTCTGTTTCGCTTCCATTGCTCACCCGCGAAGCAATGGTCAAGCTGAAGACAAGCGCTGAAATCTTTGCGAGGCACGAGGACAAAGACTTTGACGAGGCTGCACAAGAGTGGAAGGCCTGGATTGACGAGTTGCCAAGCGGTTCTTTGGTCAATCGAGCGACACCGTCGAGCCATCGGCAAGACACCATTGCCACGTATCAGGGCGAAGCGATTCTCCCACAGAACTCATATACAGGTCACCTCGAGTGCTCGCTTATGATGAGCTTGAGCAAGAAGCGTTGCGGCAAGATGGCCTTAACCTCCTTGAGGAAAGATGCGTCTTGAGGCGGCTATGAGGCAGCATGCTACCAGCAAGCCTTGCGTCGCTACCATAGCATAAGGTCCATGCTCGAAGCTTTGAGGAAAGCGACCTTGTTCTTGGTAGCGTTAAATCGGTAAGAATACCAACAAGTTGGCGCCAAAGTGGGAAGGCCCTTATCGGATGTCTGAGTCACGGGCTGATGCAGTCGCCCTAGAGACCAAAGATGCCATTCGATGAGCAATTCACGGAACATTGAGCATCTTATGCAAGTTTTACCCATAAAGGCGCGATTCTTTGGGCCCCCGACAAGCCACCTTTTGTACAAGCCTTGCCCGGCAAGGCATGCAACCCTTTGTACAAAAGCCGAAGCGCAGACCCTAAGCATAAATAAATGAAACCTGGCGCCCTAAGTTATAGCATGCATGCTAGATCGAGTCTAAATCCTTGGTTAGGGTTGATAGTGCTTAGCGGCTGGCTAACCCCTAGCTTAGAGGTCAGTGTCGTCTCTTTGTCCCTCTTTGTCTTCTTTGGTTCGCGGGACACGAATATCCTTGCCGAGCAGCTTGGGAAGAAAAAGGGGCAGACCAGACATCCGGTCCCTGGCAAGCCCGATTATTCTTTGGGGACTGCAAGAGCAAAGTCCACCCACGACAAACCGAGGTTGCGGGGCTGCTGGTCAGATAAGTTTTCCATCCCTTATCATGCATTCCCTTATGGACTGAGGTATGTGAAACCTAGTTTTATCCTTAGGCTACCATGCTCCCCTAACTCTAGGCCCTAGGGCTCGTTCACAGGACCGAGGATTCGGTCAAATGATCCACAGCGAAAGGGTGAAACAAGGAGCCTAAACCCACTTCATCCCTGCCTCCGCCAAAGGCGTGAGAAAGGTCGAGCGAAGTGGGGGGACGGCAAGGCCTGTTGCCAGGCGAGAAAATGTTTATCTTAGAGATATACAGGATTTATTCCTTGTCGTGGGTTCCACCCGCAAACAAATAAGCCGGCAAACATCCCTTTTTCATTAAAGAACATCCCGCTCAAGTACAGTCCGTAGGGAATGAAAAACATGAACAAAGGGATTACAAGTTTAAATTCAACAAAGGCCCATGAGCTTACAAACTAAAAGAGGTAAGGTGCCCGTAATCCCTTTCTTGTCCCTCTCCTCGGGAGGCAGGTCAAGGAGGCGAGAAAGGGCAAAAGGCGCCTAAGCGAGCTACAGTGGCGAAGACACCAAGAGAACATCTTGGTGGCCGCCCAAGGCTGGATGCTGATGGCGGCGCCCAGCGAGCTTCGAGGCAGCAGGCGGGACGTCGGCATCGTCGAAAGGCGTCGGTGCCAGCGTACTACGACAGCAGCCTTGCCGCTGCCCTCTTCCTCTTCGCAGCCTCCCAACGCCGGCCGCCCAAGGAGGCGACCCGAGAAGTTCAAGGTCGGCAACACGGATGATAAATTCGCGGTGCCGCTCGGAGGCGCCGCGCCTAATCGGACCGTCATCTGCCGCCTACCACCCTCGTCGTCGCTGTCGCTGTCCTCCTCGTCACTCTCGCTCGAGGAGAATCTTCGTTATCGAAGAAGCTCTCCGCAATACCTTGCGCTAGTCCCGAAGTGCCCGAAGACCTTGGCGGAGATGAGGCCACCCTCCATCAGCAAAGTGGAAGTGAGCCCATCCGTCAAGCTGTGAATCTGAGCAAGCGTTTTCCATCCCGGCGGAGATACATCACGTGAGGCAGGGAAGTCGGCGGACCCGCATGCCAGATCCCTTGAGACCCTCATGTGCAGCCTTGGCTTGCGTGGGTCAGCTCCATCTCCCGCGAATGGAGTCGGGAGGCCCGGCAAGCGTGGCGGCGGCGCAGCGACAAAAACTTCGCAGGGGTGCGTCCCCAGCGTGGCCCTCCGCCGGAGGAGGGGCTGCTGGCGGGCGAGCCCGTCACCCGTCCTCCTTTTCCCCGGCGCTGCAGCCTCTGCCCGGCCTGCCCACGGCCTCGCCCCTCCCCCTTCCCTCGCGGCCGGCTCTGCCTCCTGCAGGCCTTGGGAGGCGGAGGGAGCCGTTGTTGTCGGCAGCCACCCTCGCCGCCACCGTCGAAGGACAGGATTTCCTTTCTCCATGGCGAATGGAAGAAAGGAAGCGAAGGAAGAAGAAGATGGAAGAATGTGGGATGCCATCCCCTTCCGCTCTTTATAAAGGCAGGGTTGGGCTCGGCACGCCCTTTCGGCCAATCAAGACACGGGGCGCGAGGAACGAGACCGACCGCTGCCCCAACCAGCGGCGGCCGGTTTCTCGCCTCCACCGTTTTTCCATCAAGCGCATGGGAGGCAGCGTGGCGGCGTCTGAGCGAGGGGCGGGTGGCGACCTCTCCCCCCCCATGATCGTGGGAAGTGGATGCCTTGAGGACCGCGCCTCGGCCCCATTCAGTAAATGGGCCGCGCCTCCACGCCTCCCTCCGTTTACGGGGAAGGCGCGAGCCGCCTCTTTACTACGACGTGACGCATGCGTGCGGAAACCAACCTCACGCATGCCGCCCACGTCGCGCACACCCCTCCACGCCGCGCCGCGCGTGCAGGTCGTGGGAAGCGCAGCGTGCGAAAAATCTTACCGCGGTGAAAACCGCCCCGCCTGCCCGCGCACCGTTCTGGGCCTAGCCCAACAATGCGTTGCGCTTATGTGTGGCCCAGGCTCGGGGGCTCTGTCGGTGTACAAAAAGAGGGATACACTTTTGTACCCCTATGGTTGTCTTGAGGCGATCGAGCCACGCCAGCGACCACACCAAGCGAGGGCAAGGGAGGTGAGCCGAGGGTAAGACCAAAGCCAAAGGTAGGCTGGAGCAGCGCTTGAGACCAAGACCACAAAGAGCAAAGGGACAAGCGGACTCCCCGGCAAGATCCTTGCAGGGTCAGCCTAACAACCCGGCAAGACCCTTGCAGCGGCCTCATGCGCCTATGGGCGAGTCACCCTTGAGTCCATGGCCCCCACCATGGTCCACTATGTTGGAGCAAGGGCCTGGGAGACACCTCTGTGGTGGCATGCAGATATTTGTGAAGAAACATTCAAGATTAGATGAGCACTAGAAGAAGACGACCCTTGGCGAGATCCCAGCCAAGGAAAACCATGAGACCCCCGGCAAGCGCCTTCTTGGGGGCGATATGGCGCGCAGCAGACCCTGCCGGGGCCCAGCAAAGGCCCTTGCCGAGGACATCTAAAGACCACCGCCCGAACCTCGCCGACCAAGTCTCCACCGCCGTTCACATGCAGCTGCCGACCCAACCAAGCTGGCGAGGCACTGCGTGGCGACATCTGGAAATCTTCGTGAAGACCCCACCACCGCGCCACCACAGCTGCCTGCCTGCCTCATGGCATCACACACACCGTTGGCCAGGGCGCGTGTCAACATGAGGAGGAGCGGCGACGGACGAGATGGACTTCGCCCCGTCCCCGATAAAGCAAGAGGACACCTAAGCGAGGCGCATTAAATCGCCTTGTCATGTGTCTGAGGATAACCCTCATGCCCTTTCCACCTCCTGTGTGCCATTGTGGCAACCTTTTCCCTATAAAAGGAGGCTGAGGCGACCGGAGAGGATTGACTTTTGGAGCTCCTCCGCCCCATAGCTAATTCAAGAACACAAATATACATCCACCAAAGCAGGAGTAGGGTTTCGCATCCTCGCGGGCGAACACGGATAAGCGAACGCGTGCTATCTGTTTGATCCTCTTCTCTCAATCCACACCCGCTAACCGTAGTAGGGATTCTTGTGATCCCATAGGTGTCGTTTCCATCGACAGTTACATATGAGATGACCCCACATCCTTTGTCAAAACAAACAACTCCGGTCGATACATTTCACTCTTGATGCAGCGCATAGGCACCTTACTACTATAGACTAATGCGACCAAAAATTGAACTAACATTATATATAGTACGATAAATGCTGATGCATGTCACCTAAAATTATATCATTCAAAACTATGTTCAAATCGAATCAACGATATAGTTTTGTTGACATGCACTAACATTTTGTCGATTAAATCGCATGATCGATTCAATGGGAACCCGACCGATGTAGTACAAGTGTAGAGGCGGTGCTGCATGAGTCTCACCTCTCACCCCGCTGGTGGCCTTGGCGATAAAGCAAATCATATCACAAAACAACCACTCCCGATAATAAGTACCTTGTAGCCAGCTGCAAGTCATGTACCTTTATCTTGATAGTGGAACCCACAGTACTTAGAATACAAGATTAAGGATGCCATTAACTTTTTATAGAGGAGAATCATACCATAATTAACTCAAATGGATTGGGCGTGACTCAATTATTCTCCAACAGCAGCAAAAATTTCCTCCTTGGGCGGAGTGGGTTTCTCGGTTTGCATGCGGGTTTAACGGAGGGGGTTTGATGGAGGCGAGGCGTGCTCAGCCGAGGCGTGCGATGGGCAACACAGATACTATTCAATTTGACAACTACAACTAGTATATTATAAAAAACAAGAAGAGTAGTAGAGATAGAGATAAGAATAGAGACTAGGGAGGAGCACCATCTCTTTTCACGCCCAATATCGACCCTATCCAAAAGGAACTCGAAGGTCCCACCAAGGATAGACCCGCATATTGAAGCGCTTTTGCAAGGTGGATATCATTACATCAACATTACATAATAGATGGGGATACATACATAAGGCACAAATGCCACAAGAATACATCAACATCATATACAAGATCAACATCCGACTACGGATGAAACATAAACAAAAACTCAAGCGACATCCACCACCTGCTAGCCCAGGCTGCCGACACTGGAACCTATCCCTGATCGAAGAAGAAGCGGAAGAAGAACTCCAACACAAGCAAACATCGCTCTCGCGTCATGATCATCATAAACCTGTACACTGCAACTGGTGGTGTAGTAATCTGTGAGCCACGAGGACTCAACAATCCCATTACCATGGGTATCAAGACTAGCAAAGCTTAATGGGAAAGGAAGGGGTAAAGTGGTGAGGTTGCAGCAGCGACTAAGCATATATGGTGGCTAACATACATAAATGAGGCGAGAAGAGAAACAAAGGCAGTCGTCAACTAGTAATGATCAAGAAGTGATCCTGAACTCCTACTTCGTCAAACATAACCCGAAACCGTGTTCTCCTCTCGATCAACCCGAAAAGAGACACTCACGATTCACACTACGGTTGGTGTATTTTAGAAGAGATCAACTTCAAGTTTTCTACAACGGACATTAACAAATTCCCATCGCCACATAACGCGAGCACGGCTTTGAAAGTTCAAACCCTGCGGGGTGTCCCAACAACCCATGATAAGCTCTCGCGATCAACGAAGGATATTCCTTCTCCCGGGAAGCCCGATCAGTCTCGGAATCCGGCTACAAGACATTCGACAGCAATAAAACAAGACCAGCAAGACCTCCGGCGTGCCGACACCACGATAGTAGCAGCATATCTCGTCTCGAGCCCACGACCGGATGAACACTCGTCTGACAACCGGCGATACCCCAAGTTGCCTCGGGGCGGCACCGCAAGTGGCTCTAGTTTGGACCAACACTTAGACAAGCATTGGCCGGGGGTAAATAAAGATGACCCTCGGGATCGCGACTCCCAAGGGAAAAAAGGCTAGGTGAGGCAAATGTAAAACCAATGTTGGGCCTTCTTTGGAAAAGTCTTATTCAAAGCGAACTGTCAAGGGGTCCCATAAATCACCCGACCGCGTTAGGGGCGCAAAATCCGGGAACATAATACCGATATGGCGGAAACTAGAGCGGCAAGAGTGGAACAAAACACCAGGCATAAGGCCGAGCCTTCCACCCTTTACCAAGTATATAGATGCATTAATTAAATAAGATATATTGTGATATCCCAACAAGTAAACATGTTCCAACAAGGAACAACATCTCCATGTTCAACAAGGAACAAACTTCATCTTCACCTGCAACTAACAACGCTATAAGAGGGCTGAGCAAAGCGGTAACATAGCCAAACAACGGTTTGCTAGGAAGGGTGCAAAAGGTTAGAGGCTGACATGGCAATTTGGGATGGCTTGATAAGCAGTGATAGGTAGCGCAGCATAGCGATAGAAACGAAGCAACTAGCATAGCAATGATAGTAGTGAGATCCGGGTAGCGGTCATCTTGCCTGAAATCCATAAGGAAGAAGAACGAGTCCATGAAGAAGAGCCAGCGGATGAAGCGGATGAAGCCGAACCAAGCGTGAGCGAGCGAATCCTCACGATCATAGCAAAGCAGGAACTAACAAGAAGAAGCACACAACATAGTAAACACACCACACATGAACAAGACATGATGCACAACAAGCATGATGCATGACAAAGCTACATGAAGCTACTCATGGCAAGAGATGATGCAAACAAGAACAACACATCAAAGCAAGTTTAAATGAGGCGGAAACAACATATAACAATTCGGTAAGTCCTCATATGCAAATTTCGAAATTGGTCCAGATCTGAATAAACCTTATGTTCAAGTTGTTAAACAGCAAGTTAAGATGCACCACGATGATCTACACGAAATTCTAGTCAAGTTACATATAAAGTTCATTAGATTGAGACTACGGCCTAGAAGATATGAGCAAAACAAGATAAACATGGCATTGATGCAAAATGCATACAAACATCAAGCAAACACCTCAAAACAAGGATGCAACATGATAATATGAAACTACATGCAAAATCAAGCAAGTTTCATATAGAGCACACTCAAAAGCGAACAGCGGTTCAACACATACACCCTATACAAGTTATGACAACAATCTGTCCAAAACAGCAACTAGGCATATTGCAAGCATCAAAACAACATGCTACAGGACCTCAACATAATAACAAAAGGCATGGGCATGATGTACAGGTAAAGCATTACAAAACATGAACACTGAGCTATCTCCAGAAATGACTAGAACATGCTCAAAATGACATGGCAAGATTGCAAATAATAACAGTTTCAGACTTTGGCAGAAATAACATCAGGTTGCAATGTTTAGAGCTATGAAACAACATGTTACAGGAACTTATCATGGCAAACAAAGGCATGGCATGAATCTACTAATTGCATAGAACAAAAGTCCTTTAGTGACCATAAGCCAAAAAGGATCAGAAAATATGATGGCACCCATGTCAATATTGAAAGTTTCGTTAACAGATTCAGCAACATGGCATGTCAAAAACTGATAACAAGTAGGCATGTTTACAAGCTCAATGCACTCACTACAGAGCCTTATATGATAAACTAAGCATACATACATCAAGAAGACATGGCATAGAAGACATACATGGCAAGAACAATAACATAGCATACATGGATCAACCACAACAACCTTGGCAAAATTGAATAACATGTAAACAATCTGCCAGGAAACATTTGATAGCAAAAGTAGAGCTCGATTGACTCAAGCTATGGCACTCCATAATTGCAAACAAGGGCATGGATGGATAGAGCAAGACATGTTTTACAAAACATCCTTACTGAAGTATCTCAAAATATGCATGGATCTCTCGGTAGCATCAAGTTAACATGGCATCAAAATATCAGCAAAACAGGGCTGAAATCAGCAACAACAAGACACCTAGTTTGCATGCTTGTGCTAGTCACCACATAGATCACAAAAATACATAGCAAGCACCACTGGAAAGATGGCATGGCATATTACAAAACACATGTAGGACTCAAGTCCATAGGATGCACACATCAATCATGGCAAAAATGACAAAAGTGCATGTTCTGATAAAAATCAGAAACTAACATCACATAGCACTCTTCTAACAGCATTTCGGGCATCAAGATGAGCTCAAATGAAAATGATGCAATGAGATGAAATGATCTACTCTTCGAGGCAAACATTTTGACATATTACACGCATAAAGCAGACTACGATGACAGAGATATGATGCAATGAAAATGGCACAAAATATACAAAATGCTCAGGACTTAGAGGATTTTTAGAGGGAAAAAATCAACCCTGCGTGCATCTGGAGACGAGAGGATCCGGATCTCGCCGAGCTAGGCGGATTCGAGAGGCGGGCCGGTGGATCTCATCCACCAGGCCGGATCCGCGGAGGCTGGCCAGGCGAGGAGCGGCGGAGCCGGCCGGAGCGGCGAGGCCGGCGAGGAGGCCTGGCCCAGCGAGGCGCCGGCCCAGCCAGCCAGAGGCCAGCTGAGCCGGCGGCTCGAGCAGCCAGGCGGCGGCGAGGCCGGCGCAGCCGGTGGCGGCCAGCGGCGGCGGCGAGAGGCAGCCATGCTGCGCCAGCGGCGGCCCAGCAGCAAGCGGCAGCGGCAGCAGAGCCAGCCTTGGCGGCGGCCTTGCCAGCGGCCAGCAGCAGCCCAGCAGGCTGCCTGGCGGCCAGGCCCAGCCGGGCCCGAAGGCGGCCCTGGCAGGAGCCCGGCGAGCAGTGAGCGGAGCCCTGGGTGAGTGGCGGCCTGGGGATTGGAGGAGGCGGCGGCCTGGCGTGGCGCCATCCCATTGGCGGAGTGGCGTGGCGTCGAGGCGGACATGTCCGTCGGTGGGGGACATGTCCGTGGCGGCGGGAGAGGAGGATTTAGGGTTTGGACTGCGATTTTTTTTAGGGAGACATATTTATAGGTAGAGGAGCTAGGAGAGTCCAAATGAGGTGCGGTTTTCGACCCTGCGATCGTGATCGAGCGACCGAGAGCATGGAGGGAGTTTGGTGGGTTTTGGGCCACTTTGAAAGGGTGTTGGGCTGCAACAAAAGAGGCTTTGCGGTTACCGGTTAACCGTTGGAGTATAAACGACCTCAAATGATCCGAAACTTGACAGGCGGTCTACGGTGCTATACCAAGGCAGCTTGACAAACCTCGGTCCATTCGAGACCGTTTAACACCCACACATGAAAAGAGGTAAAAGGGGCCGGGAGACATAGGAGTGCGGATTGCAAAAGCGGACAACGGGAAAATGCTCGGATGCATGAGGCGAACACGTATGCAAAATGAAATGCACATGATGACATGATATGAAATGCAGATGATGACATGGCAAAGTGCAACACGCAAGCACATGACATGGCAAAGGCGGCGAATAAGCTGGCGGACACACAGGCGCATCGAATCCGAGGCGTTACAACACTCCTCCACTAACAAGAGATCTCGTCCGAGATCTTAGGACCGAACGGAAGGGAAAAGGGATGAGGTGAAACAAGAACTCAAGAGAAGAAGCAAAGAATCGAGAGCACTCGAGAAGAAGAGAGGAGCAGCGAGAATGGCGAGAATCAAAAGCTCACGGAATCAGATAGACTATGAAACAACTCGTTCTAACGAGAGAATGAGAAAAAAAGCGAATAAGACTGAAAGGATTTAGGCAGCACACGGTTGAACAAGGAAAGAATAGAACATGAACTTGAGAAGATGGAATGATACTTGATGAGATACACAACACACAAAACCTCCGGAAGAATTGAAAGAATTGAATGAAAAGAACTTAGAAGGAAGGATTGAATGGAGTTGTTGAGAAAATCAACAACGAAAGAATAAACTTGTTGTGGACTTATGGATAACATCTCAAAATTATGAGGTGATAACCGACCACAAGCGGAAAAGATTAAATAGCTGAGAAGAGCGAAGAAATGCAAAACTCCACTTCAAAAGAATACGGAGAATTAATTGCACTTGAGGCGCGAGAAGAAAAGATACTTGAACTCCACCAACAAAATCTTGATGAACTCTTGAAGAATGAATTAAATCATGAAGAACCACCATGAAGAACTCCGGTAACAAAAGGATGATGAGATAGAATGAAGGATGAAAGAATAAGATGAGCCTTGCGATGATTTAGATGGAGGTTCCGACGAAATGGCGAGAAATTGAACTCCGGAAAAGAAAAGATGAAAACACTTGGAACTAGAATTTATTCCTCAAGAACAAACTCGAAGGAAAGGATTAATCACTTGGATGAAATAAGAATAAGATTTATTGTATGCTTATCCTTCATCAAATTAAATTGATGACAAGCAATGGATTTGGCATACTACTTATTCTTCTTGAAAAAGGATTAAGTGACATAGCACAAAACTTGAGAAGGTCTTCATGAACCACGGTAGGATTGAAAAGAACGAATGAATTAATATGATAATCAAGGAAAAAGAATCTTGAGCGAACCACCGTAAGAATTGAAAATGGTGATGAAAGAGAATGAATCACGGGAAGAATTAGAAAAGCACAAAGATACTTGAGGAATTTAGATGCAAGAGAACAAAGAGATCATGAACTGATTAAAGAATGCTTGAGCGAAGCACGGAAGAATATTGATAGCGAAGGGCACGAATATAGAATAATTGGAGCGAATTTGAAAACTTAGAAAAGAAATCTTCGAAAAGATGGCCTCCGGATGATCGAGAGAAAAATCAACTCTGAAATACTCGGATGGATGAAAAGAATTTGCATGACTGAAAACAATTAGATAGGATAACATCGAGCTAGCACCATGAATCTCGGGAGAGCGGACAAGATTTAAGAGAAACTCTACTTGGTCTTCAAATGAAGATGATGACGAAAACACCACCAAAATTGTTGAGATACTCGGAAGAATGAAAAGCAAAGAGGTTGAGCCAACAATGAAATGATTTGAAATCGATCTTGGAAAAGGCATCGGTGATGAAATTCATTCTTCGTCACACTTGAAAAGAATTGAGAATAACTCGGGAAATTAGAAGAGTCGGGTAAGATCACAGGAAAAGACACGTGGGTTAGGGCCCACTGAAGAGAAACACCGTTGGAAAGGGATGTTGAACAGATAGATGATGCACGGAACAATTGAAATATTTGAATGAGGTGACAACCTCGAATTAATTAGAACACAGACGAATCTCTGAGATGTCTTGAACACTCGGAAGGATAAAGCTGGCGAGAAGCGAGCGAGCAAGGAAAACACTTGAGCCGAGGAAAAGAATATGATCAACCGAAAAACTTGAATTGAGTCCACGGAAAAGAAAGAGATGAAGAATGATGAGCAAGGCGAAAATTCACGGTTGAAATAATTGAGGAAGGCTGAAGAGGCTCCACACGAATGAAATTGATGGTCGAGAGAGACTCGAACTCCGGGAAGAAAAGGGTGGGAGGCGGGAAAAACAAAGACAACTTGGAAGGAAATCGACGAATATCTTGAAGAGAAACACGGTTGAAATCATTGAGGAAAGAAAGCAAAGACTTCACACGAGTAGGATGGATACTCGATTACGGACTCGGTTCGAGAAGAAGAAGGGAGGCGGGTGGGAAAAACAAGGACAACCGGACAAGGAAAAACAACAACGTCGGAGGAAGAACGAGATTGAACTTGCAAAGATGAAGATGGTCGAGTCGACTTGACGAAAATGCACGGATAAAAGAGCTGAGGAACAACTATCGGAAAAACCAACTGCGTGATCCTAAAGAAAAATTTGAAGGGAAGAGGTAATTCAAAACACCTCGTCAAGATTCCTCACGGAGGCGACGAAGGGGCAGAGGAGTAAAAAAATTCCTACTCTCGATATAACTAGACTCGAAAACAGTTTTCTTCTAGACTCAACAACGGCCAAACTACGATCAATCAAGGGGCTCCTAGGGTTGGTCGAGGCTCGATACCAACTTATCACGCCCAATATCGACCCTATCCAAAAGGAACTCGAAGGTCCCACCAAGGATAGACCGCATATTGAAACGCTTTTGCAAGGTGGATATCATTACATCAACATTACATAATAGATGGGGATACATACATAAGGCACAAATGCCACAAGAATACATCAACATCATATACAAGATCAACATCCGACTACGGATGAAACATAAACAAAACTCAAGCGACATCCACCACTGCTAGCCCAGGCTGCCGACACAGAACCTATCCCTGATCGAAGAAGAAGCGGAAGAAGAACTCCAACACAAGCAAACATCGCTCTCGCGTCATGATCATCATAAACCTGTACACTGCAACTGGTGGTGTAGTAATCTGTGAGCCACGAGGACTCAGCAATCCCATTACCATGGGTATCAAGACTAGCAAAGCTTAAAGGGAAAGGAAGGGGTAAAGTGGTGAGGTTGCAGCAGCGACTAAGCATATATGGTGGCTAACATACATAAATGAGGCGAGAAGAGAAACAAAGGCGAGTCGTCAACTAGTAATGATCAAGAAGTGATCCTGAACTCCTACTTCGTCAAACATAACCCGAAACCGTGTTCTCCTCTCGATCAACCCGAAAAGAGACACTCACGATTTACGCTACGGTTGGTGTATTTTAGAAGAGATCAACTTCAAGTTTTCTACAACGGACATTAACAAATTCCCATCGCCACATAACATGCAGCACGGCTTTGAAAGTTCAAACCCTGCGGGGTGTCCCAACAACCCATGATAAGCTCTCGCGATCAACGAAGGATATTCCTTCTCCCGGGAAGACCCGATCAGTCTCGGAATCCGGCTACAAGACATTCGACAGCAATAAAACAAGACCAGCAAGACCTCCGGCGTGCCGACACCCACGATAGTAGCTGCGCGTATCTCGTCTCGAGCCACGACCGGATGAACACTACGTCTGACAACCGGCGATACCCCAAGTTGCCTCGGGATGGCACAAAGTGGCTCTAGTTTGGACCAACACTTAGACAAGCATTGGCCGGGGGTAAATAAAGATGACCCTCGGGATCGCGACTCCCAAGGGAAAAAAGGCTAGGTGAGGCAAATGTAAAACCAATGTTGGGCCTTCTTTGGAAAAGTCTTATTCAAAGCGAACTGTCAAGGGGTCCCATAAATCACCCGACCGCGTTAGGGGCGCAAAATCCGGGAACATAATACCGATATGGCGGAAACTAGAGGCGGCAAGAGTGGAACAAAACACCAGGCATAAGGCCGAGCCTTCCACCCTTTACCAAGTATATAGATGCATTAATTAAATAAGATATATTGTGATATCCCAACAAGTAAACATGTTCCAACAAGGAACAACATCTCCATGTTCAACAAGGAACAAACTTCATCTTCACCTGCAACTAACAACGCTATAAGAGGGCTGAGCAAAGCGGTAACATAGCCAAACAACGGTTTGCTAGGAAGGGTGCAAAAGGTTAGAGGCTGACATGGCAATTTGGGATGGCTTGAGCAGCAAGTAATAGGTAGCGCAGCATAGCGATAGAAACGAAGCAACTAGCATAGCAATGATAGTAGTGAGATCCAGGGTAGCGGTCATCTTGCCTGAAATCCATAAGGAAGAAGAACGAGTCCATGAAGAAGATGAGCGGATGAAGCGGATGAAGCGAACCAAGCGTGAGCGAGCGAATCCTCACGATCATAGCAAGCAGGAACTAACAAGAAGAAGCACACAACATAGTAAACACACCACACATGAACAAGACATGATGCACAACAAGCATGATGCATGACAAAGCTACATGAAGCTACTCATGGCAAGAGATGATGCAAACAAGAACAACACATCAAGGCAAGTTTAAATGAGGCCGGAACAACATATAACAATTCGGTAAGTCCTCATATGCAAATTTCGAAATTGGTCCAGATCTGAATAAACCTTATGTTCAAGTTGTTAAACAGCAAGTTAAGATGCACCACGATGATCTACACGAAATTCTAGTCAAGTTACATATAAAGTTCATTAGATTGAGACTCGGCCTAGAAGATATGAGCAAAACAAGATAAACATGGCATTGATGCAAAATGCATACAAACATCAAGCAAACACCTCAAAACAAGGATGCAACATGATAATATGAAACTACATGCAAAATCAAGCAAGTTTCATATAGAGCACACTCAAAAGCAGACAGCGGTTCAACACATACACCCTATACAAGTTATAGCAACAATCTGTCCAAAACAGCAACTAGGCATATTGCAAGCATCAAAACAACATGCTACAGGACCTCAACATAATAACAAAAGGCATGGGCATGATGTACAGGTAAAGCATTACAAAACATGAACACTGAGCTATCTCCAGAAATGACTAGAACATGCTCAAAATGACATGGCAAGATTGCAACTAATAACAGTTTCAGACTTTGGCAGAAATAACATCAGGTTGCAATGTTTAGAGCTATGAAACAACATGTTACAGGAACTTATCATGGCAAACAAAGGCATGGCATGAATCTACTAATTGCATAGAACAAAAGTCCTTTAGTGACCATAAGCCAAAAGGATCAGAAAATATGATAACACCCATGTCAATATTGAAAGTTTCGTTAACAGATTCAGCAACATGGCATGTCAAAAACTGATAACAAGTAGGCATGTTTACAAGCTCAATGCACTCACTACAGAGCCTTAAATGATAAACTAAGCATACATACATCAAGAAGACATGGCATAGAAGACATACATGGCAAGAACAATAACATAGCATACATGGATCAACCACAACAACCTTGGCAAAATTGAATAACATGTAAACAATCTGCCAGGAAACATTTGATAGCAAAAGTAGAGCTCGATTGACTCAAGCTATGGCACTCCATAATTGCAAACAAGGGCATGGATGGATAGAGCAAGACATGTTTTACAAAACATCCTTACTGAAGTATCTCAAAATATGCATGGATCTCTCGGTAGCATCAAGTTAACATGGCATCAAAATATCAGCAAAACAGGGCTGAAATCAGCAACAACAAGACACCTAGTTTGCATGCTTGTGCTAGTCACCACATAGATCACAAAAATACATAGCAAGCACCACTGGAAAGATGGCATGGCATATTACAAAACACATGTAGGACTCAAGTCCATAGGATGCACACATCAATCATGGCAAAAATGACAAAAGTGCAAGTTCTGATAAAAATCAGAAACTAACATCACATAGCACTCTTCTAACAGCATTTCGGGCATCAAGATGAGCTCAAATGAAAATGATGCAATGAGATGAAATGATCTACTCTTCGAGACGAACATTTTGACATATTACACGCATAAAAGCAGACTACGATGACAGAGATATGATGCAATGAAAATGGCACAAAATACTGCAAATATTTCGGGACTTAGAGGATTTTAGAGGGGAAAAAAGTCAACCCTGCGTGCAGGTTCTGAGGAGGGCGGATCTCGCGGGGAGGGCCGTTTGGAGGAGGAGGCCGGGATCTGGTCCAGGAGGCTCGGATCAGGCGGATCTCCGGCGGAGGCCAGCGAGGCGGCGGAGGAACAGGCGAGGCGGAAGGCGGCAGAGAGCCGAGGCGGAGGCCGCGGCCGGAAGCCGCCCGGCGGCGGCATCGGCAGCCAGGCAGGCCAGCGAGCCGGCAGGCGGCTCCGGCCAGGCCAGCGAGCGCGGCAGCCTTGGCGCCAGGCAGCCAGCAGGCCAGTGGCCGAGGCAGCCTTGAGCCAGGCCAAGCGGCAGGCCCTGGCGGCCAGGCGGAGCCGGGGGCGGCTGCAGGCCAGCGAGCCAGCAGGCGCCAGGCAGCCGGCGGCCGGGCCCAGCCAGTGAGGAGCCTCAGCGGGGCCAGGCAGGCGGCGCGCAGGGCAGAGAAGCGAGGAGGGCGGCGAGGTGGCTGGTGGCGGCTCCCGTGTTGGCCGGCAGTGATGTGGGCTGGCGGTGGCGACATGTCCGGCGGTGGGAAGGACATGTCCGTGGCGGAGAGGATGATTTAGGGTTTGGACTGCGAATTCATCCATGAATTTTTGGAGGGATCTATATATATAGGTAGAGGAGCTAGGAGAGTCCAAATGAGGTGCGGTTTTGACCCGCGATCGTGATCGAGCGACCGAGAGCATGGAGGGAGTTTGGTGGGTTTTGGGCCACTTTGAAAGGGTGTTGGGCTGCAACAAAGAGGCTTTGCGGTTACCGGTTAACCGTTGGAGTATAAACGACCTCAAATGATCCGAAACTTGACAGGCGGTCTACGGTGCTATACCAAGGCAGCTTGACAAACCTCGGTCCATTCGAGACCGTTTAACACCCGCACATGAAAAGAGGTAAAAGGGCGCGGAGACATAGGAGTGCGGATTGCAAAAGCGGACAACGGGAAAATGCTCGGATGCATGAGGCGAACACGTATGCAAAATGAAATGCACATGATGACATGATATGAAATGCAGATGATGACATGGCAAAGAGAACACATAAAGCACATGACATGGCAACGACACTGGCGAATAAGCTGGCGGACACATGGCGCGCCGAATCCGGTTTAGTCGTTACAAAAAGATACTTTTATCTATTTCACCCGGATGTTTGTGAGCTCTAGAGATGAAATAATATCCGAACAAACCTATCCAAATGAACTAACGAGGAATCTCCATCTTAATTTTCTCTTGCAAGTCATCGTGGTCCCTTCATCATGAAAATGCTCTGGCCGTCGCATTGATTTGCATGCATGAATAACTTCCACCATATTTTCAAAGGAGGCGAGCTCTATATTTCAGCCAAGGCATGCATGATTTGAGGAATTATGGTTGGGCATGCATGTAGAAAAGGAGAGAGTAATTTGCATGCGAGGATTAAAGGAAGGGAGGCGAGGGCTAGGCATTCAAGGAGGCTGCATGCAAGATTACATGCGATCCAGGATACTAGTCCCAAAATCAGTTCCTCTTTTTGCGGACATGCCTTGATGCGAGAGATTGACAAGTTAGGCCTGTAAAAATGGATGGAGGGAGTAGTTGTACTAGTGTAGAGGCGGCGCTGAGCAGAGTCTCACCTCTCACCCCGCTCGTGGCAGCAGCGATAAAGCCGTCATATCACAAAACCCAACCACTCCCGGTAATAAGTGGCACAGTAAAATAAGCGGACAAGCAACCATCACATCCCTCCGTCTTTTTGCATTTCATCTCTCTGCATTTACTTTCTCCGGTTCATCTACTTTTCGATCCTAGCTACTACTCCTAGGGCCAGTTCTTTTGGCGGCTTCCCAGCTTTTCCCACAAGACTAGTCACGATTGGAGAGTAACAATAAGGCGCCTCACTCATTTATTTGGGCTTCTAAACTACTATTCCATCCTGGTTTATTCCACACCATTGTAATTTGTTCTAAATTTTGACCAAAAGATTAAACTGGTTTATTCCTCACCATTGTAATTTGTGCTAAATTTTGACCAAAAATTTGACCTGATTACAATGGGGACCAATAAACCAGGGGCGGAGAATAATAGTTATGGGGTTTCTAATCTAGAAGCCTAAAATAAGCGGCCCTAGTACTCCTACTAGTAGTAGTACTCAATTTGGAATTCAATTGCAGGACAACCTGTTAGGCAAAAATTCGATCTGAGGGTGTAGGAAGCGGTTTGGGAATTTGCATGCCTTTCCAACCCGGTGAGATACTCCGTACAAAATCAGACAGAGAAATAACCACAGAGAAGGAAGCTAAAGTAAACAATCAAGCGAGCATTTTGCATTTGTTTTGCTTGAATCATTTCACAAGCTTGACTAGTGCTGTTTTCTACTTTTACAAAAACCGCATCGTAATGTTAAAAGCGTGCATTTGCGTTACATAAATAATAGTAGTACTCCCTCCGTCTAGGTGTATAAGTCTTCCCTCCTTATTGGTCACGGTGCACAACCGAAGATGACTTATTGACACGGGCGGAGAAATCTTCAATCTGCAAGCATATATCGAGAGAGGCGTGTAGTGCGATAGTATATAGTAAAGTTTGTGCTATATGCGTACTTGCAAAATCGTTATGAATACACAAGGTTTCCAAACTTTCCTTTTACATACTTAATTAAGGGCGCTAAAAATTCCTGAGCGTTAAGGTTTATCATTTGCATCCCAAAACTAATGAGATTGCCTTACGAAACAAAATTATACTCCTCCTAAAAGCCACGGCGCTCGCGGGAGCACTTGCGGCGCGCCACGAGTGCCACAGTGCCTGACCGTTTCAGTAGCGCCGACTGGCGCCTCTTCCTCGGCCTCGCAACTCGCGAGGTGCTGATTAATGACTTGCCCGTGACGGCGCGATCTCACCGTTGTGGTGATCCGGCGTAACAGGTACTCCTCCTCATTGAGCGTGCACCGATCCACATACATGCGTAGATGGCGCTTGGGCCGACGCACTCATGGCGTCGGCGCAGGCGTCCTCCGCCACCCTCACGGCCCTCGCCGAATATACGCCAAAGAGCCAATTGCACGACTCTCGGACCGACATAGGCCTCCCGGGCAGCTTGTTCCTTGATGCGCTTCTCTTCCTCGACCTTCTTCTCCGCCTCTATTTTGGCGCGCTCTGCTGGAAGCAAAGCCTCCCACAAAGCGACATCCATTTCTTTCAAAGCTCCTCAAAGGCTGGGGGGCTCGGCGGTGGCGGCGTTCTCCTCGTGCGAGGAGCCGATCGTCCTCCGGCGCGTCTTTGGCGAATTAGGAGCATGCGCGTCCACCTCGGCAGCGTCGCGGCGAGGCGGAACACCGGCGCGTCCTCCTCGACTAGTGGCGGCGAGCGGAACAGCGGCAGCGTCGCGTCGCAGCGAGGCGGAACACCGCAGCGCCCTCCTTGACTAGTGGCGGCAAAAGGCAGGCAGCGGCAGCGCCCGCGTAGCGGTGAGGCGGAACACCGGCAACGTCCTCCTCGACTAGTGGCGGCGAGCAGGCAGGCGGCGTGGCCGTCCGCCGCGGTGCAGCGAGGGCTCCTAGGGCATGGGAGGCGATGCCATGGTGGTCGGCGTGAGAGGGAGGAGAGATAGCGATGAGCGTGAGCGTGAGGAGGAGATAGCGATGTCGTGGGGCGCGATATTTATAGCGAGCAATGGCACACCTCGTAAGATATGGTGAGCTGCGCGGCTTAGCTGCGGGTCGGTTCGTCAGCGACATGTGGGCGGACCTGTTGGGCCCATCGTCGATTACGAATGCACATGCGGTTAAGTAACAACTACGTGGGCATATTTGTTCGAGTAAATTACAGGGGAGGCGAAGGGGTGGAAATATTGCTGGTCTGCAGATTGAATGGCGTGAGGGAGGAGAGTCATGCATGCAGATTTTTTCACAGGGGTGGAGTGGTGGGACATTGGAGGGAGAAGGAGAGTTTGGCGGGCATATTGTTTCCACACATGGAGAGGAAAAGATTTGGAGGCGAGCGGGCTTCTGAAGGTATGAGGAGCGGTGCATAATAAGTCATCTTGCATGCGGGCTAGGTATAGTCTCAAGTCATTAAAACAAACCGCCCCACACATGTTCATATTTCAAGGTGCACTAAATTATTGCATCACGATGATTAAGGCTGGCCATAATGGTGGTATCTTAGCTGGTATCATGCACACGGGAATAGCAAACATCTTGATGTGGCAAAATTAAAGAAGAGAGGGGTTAGAGTAACTAGTGTTCATGCATGCATTGATAAACACATTTTTTGTGGAAAACGACAACACTAGTTGAGTACTTTTGCAGACTTCAAAACTATTCCTAGCGTTACCAACACTCACAATGTCAAATCAATATTTTACACTCATTATAAAAGCGTAGTTCTTATACTAATTATAATCAGTACTCCCTCCGTCTAGGCGAGCAAGTCATCTTAGATTGTGCAATATGACCAAGGAGGAGGAAAGCGAGAGATCTTAATGTTTATTGCTAATTAATAGCATTGCATGCAATGAACTAACCATTGCATGTCGTGTTCGGTAGTCTCAAGTCATTAAAGCATGCACACCCACATCTCCTATTGGTTGATATGTCAAGAAGCGAGGAAGCGAGGTAGAAGTTAATGCACGGCGCCTAAGTGTTTTGGGAGTATTGTAGATATTGATATTTTTAGTATAAATTTGGTGGTGTGATTTCATTGATGCCTGTCAAAGAGTTGACAGGTCTGCTATCTTGACTTGAAGATGAAAGCGTTGAGGATCTCGAAGTTGATCAACAATCTTCAATTGTCAAAGATTAGCCGCTTCGGCTAATAAGGTGCACATAATCGCTAAGTATAAGCTTTAACAATAGATTAGATGGTATTCTTGTAAATAACGTGCATACAATGTGGTGAATATTATGTCGAATAGAGTGTCTTGGTGTGGCTGGTTAATTAATATAAGGTGGTGTTCAAAAAAGTACAAATTTGGTGAACACTTTGCAAGCGGTTGTGGGGAGTAAAAAGGACCACGAGGGAGTATCATGCATGCGGAGTAGGAAAAAATTGCTTGTCTAAAAAGGCAAAAAATTGCTCATTTATAGCGGTCGAAGTCTCAAAGTAGCGACCGCGAGGAAACAAAAAGGTCGTGGGGCTGACGTTTGCGGAATTAAATGAGATTACATCCGCAGCGGGCATGGCATGCGAGCAGGCGAAGCTATCCGTCGAGCCCTACGATCTGGTCTAGTAGACATGACATCTAGTGGGTCCGCATAGTTCTCGAGAACTCTTTGGGGGCTTGCAGCCGTTTATCCACGGGCAAGCCAGCAACCCCGCCGTTCGCACACCCTACTCGTCCCGTCTTCTACCTTACAACAGTTCGCTCCCGATCGTCTGTCCTTTCACATTAGTTCGCTCCACTTTTTTGCGGGTACAGCAGTTCAACTTCTCTAACCCTCCTCCAAAATCCATGGCCTCCCAAATCTCCATAGTGGCGCTGAGTACCAGTTAGAGCCATCACGGTGATCAGTTCATCATCATCTACACCGTGGATCCGAGGCGGTGAAAGCATGGCTTGCTGCGCTTCCTCGCATGTTCAGCAGTTCAGCGGATGAGTGGGTGGCGGGGCTAGATGTTGAGTACACCACAATCACAGGGGCGAAGAAGGATCTAAAGGGCGAAGAGAGGAAGAAGCCGCCGTGATCCAGCTTTGCGTACATAACGTTTGCTTGGTCTACCACATATGCCATGCCGGCGTTGAGTGCGAGGATTTTAAGAACTTCCTCAAGGACAAAAGAGTGAAATTCGTTCTTGTAGGCTTTAAGAGCAGCGGTGACATCCTGCGTCGGATAGGTCTCGTTGTAGGCCAGCCCTTGATCTCGAGAAGGCAAGCACTGGTGTCCTCCTCTCAACCTTCAATGCTGACCACAGCGGTAGCCATGATTGATCCTTCATCGCTAAAGCTGAAGAAACCTCATCACGAGTTTCATCATGCATGGAAGTCGAAGACATTAGATGAAGATCACATCACATGCGCAGCAATGGATGCCTACCTTTGTTTAAATATCTACAAGGGTTGGATGAAGAAGCGAGCCAGTGTCCGGTTCAAGCAAAGAAGCGTCGGCGAAGAGGAAGAGGAAGAGGGGCGAGGGCGAAGTCGAGGGCGTGGACTCGGACTCAAGTAGGTGGCGATGTAAATCGCTCATCTGGTTCTCTGCGGTGTCAAGCGGACTAGTTGCTTATTAGTTTATTTTCAAGGGTGTGTTGTCTTGAGGCCCCAGCAGAACTATGTTTATGTTCTTTCTCGTTATTTGAACTCTTTAAATGCGTGCAGTAGTACTAGTACTATGTCTTACTACTGTTCTTCTTGCAGTTAGTACTCTTTCTTTCGTATCTTCGTGTTCCTCTGTACTTAATCGTTCGTACTAGTAGTATAATTTGGGTCGGTCGATTTGTGAAAAGAAGTTCAGCGGAGGCGAAGGAAGAAAGCGGCGAAGAGGTGGAAGAAGCCCTTCTAGCCATCCATGTTGCATCAAGCGGCTCACATGAGTCGGTGACCCAAGTGCTCCTTGATTGCAGGATCACGTGGCATTCAAGGTCTCGAAGGTAGATTCGCGTCCGCCGCAGCGGTTTGCGAGCTCAACAGCGCGCCGGCTTCGCGCGACAGCCACCATGCGTGCCTCCTCGCGCGGTGAGGCGACAATGACTGCGCTAGTTCCTCCTCGCCCGGCGTCTTTGGAGCAGCGCTCGTCCTCCTCTTCGTACCGCTGCGTGCATAGGCAGCGGCTCCACCAGCTGCTCGCGTGCTTGGCAACCGACGACATCGTGAGGAGGGGCTGCGAGCGGCGTGGCCAGGCGAGCCTTGGCTTCATGGCACAGGGATGGCGGCGACCGGCGGTGATGGGCGAAATTGTTGGCGGAGCAGGCGGCGGCGGCATATTGATGAGTGTGCGTGTGGGGCGTACTTTAGTTTTATATATAAGGTTGGTCAAACTTAACGAAAACTGTACTAGTACCGTAAACATTAGACTTAGGCAGCGCTTTTATTAGTTAGTACCATAGCCACGTCGGAATCTGTGCAAGCGCGCGAACGCGGCAGCGCGGTCGATCGAGCGATCGTCACCGTGTCGCTCGAAGGACATCCACGAACCTTTTGTGTGTGTGAAAACAATCCTCGGTATTACTCAACTTTTTTCTGTGAAAGTTCTTGGCGCTACAATATTTCCATATATTTGAATTTAGCTCCGAGTTCGTGTTTATTTGGATTTGGGCGTTTTAGGTGCGCCCTAGTTTTTTAATACTGATTTTGTGTGTGTGGTGAGAGAGAAGCGTGTGTATGTGTCCATATGTGTGTTGTGGCGGAAGGGCAATGTGGAGCAGTGTGCATGTAATCTGAGACATAGAGAGGTGAGAATGTGCAAATGATCATGCATGAGTGAGACATAGGCAGATGCCGTCGTTGTGTATACATGAGAGAATGGTCTTCTAGTTTACTTGTGTGTGTGTGTGAGAGAGAGAGAGAGAGAGAGAGAGAGAGAGAGAGAGAGAGAGAGAGAGCCATAACACAACAACCATCTCTCTCGATTCATCCATCCTTGCAGTCGCATGCAACACATGCATCAGCAGCACATTTGACACCCTCTGAGGGAGTTAGGACTAGGGGGTGTCCGGCTAACGAACTATCATCATCGGCGGACTCCAAGACTATGAAGATACAAGATTGAAGACTTCGTCCGTGTCGGATGGGACTTTCCTTGGCGTGGAAGGCAAGCTTGGCGTCTGGATATGTAGATCTCCTACCATTGTAACCGACTCTGTGTAACCTAACCCTATCCGGTGTCTATATAAACCGGAGGGTTTTAGTCCGTGGGATGAACAACAATCATACCATAGTCTAGCTTCTAGGGTTTATCCTCTTTGATCTTGTGGTAGATCCACTCTTGTAACACACATCATCAATATTAATCTAGCAGGGACATAGGGTTTTACCTCCATCAAGAGGGCCCGAACACAGGTAAAACATCGTGTCCCTTGTCTCTGTTACCATCCGCCTAGGCCTTACGATTCGGGACCCCCTACCGAGATCCGCGGTTTTGACACCGACATTGGTGCTTTCATTGAGAGTTCCTCGTATGTAAGTCACCGATAGGCCCGATGGCTCCTTGATCATCAACAACGGCAGCGGTCCGGTGAGACTTTTCTCCCGGACAGATCTTCGTGTTGGCGGCTTTACTGCTGCGGGCTAATTAAGCAGCCATCTGGAGCAGATCGAAAGCTTCGCCCTGGCGTCGAGTCAGGTCGGAAGATTCAAACTATCGGCGATATCCGCGGAGACTTGATCTTGACGGATTCGAGCATAATAACGCGCGCACTATTTCGATGGGCATGATCTAGCTCTGCGGCGAGCGATTGCCACAGGCCGCTTTGAATCGCTCGACCCTTAACCGGGCGGATTCCCCGATCGAAGGGCGAGTTGTTGGACACTGCCTCGGGGCTTTAATCTCTCTGGCGTCGGCGAACTCCATCCATCGCTGCGAAGACCTCGACTCGGGTGCGGACTCCTCTCCGGACTCCGAACCCTCCGCCCTTGCCAATCGAATCCGATTGGGCGCCCGTTATGGAGTTCATGGCCACAGACATCTTTCGGCACTTCGCCCTTTAGCGACATCTGAATTCACTAAAGTCCATCTCTTTATCCGGAAAGCCCTGGTGGGACCACGGTCGGGAAGGTTGGGATCACGGACGATGAAGAAATTCAACGCCGCCCACCACCCGCCGTAGCCCAGTCGTTAGCCTACGGCGTGCTCGATTTCGACTCGAAGACATCGGCGGTATGGGCGGCGATGTAGGAGACAACAATGAACCAGCACCTATAGGATCTGGACAACCTCTCCCATGATGTATACATGGTGGATACACCTAAAGCAAATGAAGGCGAGGAACAGCGGGGCGCTCTGAAGGATAAATCCCTCGGCAGTCAAAGCGGCAGCGTAAGCGCCGAACAAAGTCCGCCTCAACAAATACCCAGCCATAGAGCGAGGCGAACCGGTGGACAACGAACAAGCTATCGAGCAATCGTCCGAACAAGACAACTTGGATAAACAATCTGTCCCGGCAAAGACAACGATCAGGACGATCTCACCGGACAAACCATCGAGCAAAATGACCTCCGAGAAAAGGCAAATCGCCCTGCTGCGTAGCTGAAAAAGCAAGCGGAAGCTCAAAACAGCGGAAGATGCACTCGAGTTAGATGGAGCAAAGTATTCAGCACCCTTGAATAAATGCAATGACGATCGCCGAACAAAAACTACCGAAAAGCTACTGCCCGAATTGACGAGGAGGCCTTAGAGCCCCACAATTAAAAAGCAAGAAAGGCCACCGGTCGGATGGGCGACCGCCGGCAAAAAGAAGCGGCGAATGGCGCTGCACACAAACCAATATGCGATCCGCATAAGGATTCACATCAAGAGGATGGCCATTAGGTCCATCTATGGGCCAAGCGAGCTCGTCAAAGCAATGCAATCGCCAAAATTCCGAAGATCACGGCACACCCAAATATAGGGCGCGCACACCCCTATGTTTCACCGATGAGTGCTGGATCATAATTTCCAGCGGGATTCAAACCCGTAAACATAGAGGCATCTGACGGAACAACAGACCACAGATGCGGATCGAGATTACATCCTCCACATACACATGGCTAGAGAGGCGACCTCCACGCCATAAAGTACTTACCCTTAAACTCAAAGGCCAGCTCGACATTGGCTTAAAAGCCTCCCGAAAATACCATTGGAAGCTGGGGAGAGCTCGAGGATGCATTTGGGCAAATTTTAGGGGGACTTATGTCCGCCCTCCGGATCTGAGCGATCTAAGTCACATAACTCAACAGCACGGAGAGTCAGCCGGAAGTGCAGGAACAGGTTCCTTACTAAAAGAACCAAATAGTCATTGTCCGGACCTTGAAGCCTTAGCAGCTTTCAAACACAGCGTCCAGGGCGAATGGCTGCAGAACACCTCGGCCAAGAAAAGCCAAGAACAATGGCCGCATTAACAAGCCTCATGACCCGCTTTTGCGGCGGAGAGGACAGCTGGCTGGCTAGATGCAGCACCAGCGACCAGTACATCGAAATCAGGGATGGAAATGGGAAATCACGGCCTTGAAAAAATCGGCGCGGAATAAGGAAAATGGCCCGAATAATGCGGCGGTCAGCGCGGATTCAAAACTCGGCGAACAACAAAACACTGCCCTAAGGATAACGGTGTGAGCTCTCAACCTAAACAAGATTACGGATAGATTGTGTCAAATACATGGTGCCTCGAGAAGCACGCAAACCATACCCACGAGTTGTTGGGTCTTCAAACAGTCCGTGAGGTGAATGCGAACACAAGGGCTCGACACACCAAGTAAAAGGCGAGGGCGAGCACCACAAGCAGAACCGGAAAACAAAAAACTTTCCCACGGGAGGTTAAAACAGTAAACTCACTTCACGTGATCAAAGGAAAAACAAAGTGGCGCCCCTAAAAAGCGCGCGCTGCTGGTTGTCAAAACCAATCACCTTCGACCATCGGGACTATTCGATAATATCCGGAACACGGGATGGACTGCCTTGATATTGGATCCTATAATCAGCAGTTCAATTTACACATGTCCTCATGGATGGCGGCGATGACATAAACCTGATATATCGAGGAGACAATCCAGAGGATGGGGATAAACCAACCAAAATTAGCCGTAGCAACACCTCCTTTAAAGTCTTGCCCGACCTATCGCCCTCTGCATGGGCTCCGTCTTTGCTAGAAGTTGTGTTTGGTTCATCCGACAACTTCCGTCATGACGGTTACTCTTCCATGTCGCCCGTTTAAAAGTAGCCATCAAGCACTATTGGGGCCTTGAAGCTTTCACCCGCTTTAACGCAATACCGCATTATGCATCTCTAACACCTAAAATGCCGGTCCGCGCGGCATCATCTCGTTAAAAGGAAGTATTAAGTGTTACTCGAGCACGGGAAAGCAGGAGGCGCCTTGACAGCCCACACTATCCGGCTCTGCTAGGCAAAGAACACGAATTGGTCATTCAAACCCGGACACGGCTAGGCGAGTCCGGCGCCTATAGCAGCACACCCCCATCGAGGGCGCATGCATGTATAACAAGAGACAATAAAGCTCAATTTTATTCACTTCTTGAACCGTACTCTGTTCATTTAATATTACGTACATCTTTACTTACGATCCTTTTGCTTTCAAACTAAGTTCCTCTCTTTTACAGATGAACAACGTGCTACACCCGTCGAGGATCGGCTGCTTGGAATCTGGTAGCAGGCGTGCGTAGGGACCGTTGCAAGATTCTTTTGATTAAGACCTGCGTAAACCTCTTTTCCTTGTCTCTTGTTGATATACATCCCTCCGTTCCTTAATATAACCGAGGAGGAGGCTGGTGCTTTGGCATCGGCCGCACTAAAACCTAGCGGCGTACCTAGACACGGGGGCTTAGGGCATTATTCTGCCCATTTTCATAAAGACCGAATACCTAGGGGTATTGGCGTCTCGAGATTAGGCCTTATATGCATCAGCTCGAATCATGTCTTTGGTCAAATGTTGGGTTGCCCGGCTCCTGTGTTTTGCTACCTTACGTTCCGTTTTCACGGCTAGCGGCACCGGAGAACTCTGCGATTGTGCCCGGTTGGCGAGGCGAGCACCTCGATGAAAGCGAAATATGGTGTCATGATATAGCGAGACTGGTCAACCACTCGATGACTCACGGAATGTTTAGAATTCCTCCGCATTAACGAAGGACCAGTTTTGATCGAGCACATCGCACCCGAATTCGGGAGAGTGCGGTGCCCCGAGAACTATATAGTAGCCCCACCCTCGAACTCCTATGGCTAAGTGAAAGTGATAAAGCATTATAGTCCGGTTGCACTGGTTTGCTCGCTATCACCTCCTTAACAGGACCAAGGCGTTGGATTAAGTGTGAAAAAATGCTTTTTAAAACACCCCGCACTATGTGCGTGGGGGCTGAAGCTAAGGACTACCATCTTTCAGGTTATATACACATATACATAAGCGGCCGCCTGAGAGTAGTTTACTACTTGAGCGCACAAGTATAAAAAGCACTTATATTACATTGAAACATTGTTTTCACAAATCATACATGTCATTTAAACATAATATCCTTGAAACCTGCGTCTCTATTAAGCAAGCGCCGGCGAGACTTCTTCAAAGTAATGCTCGGCGGTACTAAACCTCCGTCCGAATCACGGGATGCAACGTCGATGGCCTTCATCTCTGCCCAATATGTCTTGACACGGCAAGAGCCATCAGCGCTCCCTCAATGCCGCCCGATCGCTTCATTGCGTCGTCTGCGACACCGCACCAAAACTGCTGCACTAAACCAAAATAGCTCTTGGTGGGGTCCGTCCGGCCACAAGTGAGCCAAGACATGCTTCATGGCAAATCCGGACAACGATTCAGCCCGGCCCATTCGGCCAACCCGATCGGTCGTGGCGGAAGGGCGCTCCGTACTATGGAATAGCGACCAATATAGCTCTTCCCTTACATGCCCTTACGGCCCCGGAAGTGCTCAACAGCGTCCACGGCGCTTCGCCGCCAAGTCGAGATAAGCATCCTCTGAACTCCACAATTTATCAGCGAGCATACTTTGGATCTGTATATTTCCTCCGCGGCGAAGCGGTTTCCGGCCGCAATTGCCCGGCGACTCAGCTCCTCCTTGGCAGCTCTCAAAGCCGATTGGGCATTCTTGGATTGACGGCGGCCTTCTTTAGGCCCTCTTATTCCGCAGCGCTCTTTTCAAGAACCTCGCGCGATCGGTAGCACTCCTTAACTTTTTTGACATATCGGCCATCTCCTCTTTGCTTCGGCAGTGAGCAGCCCGTTCAGCTTCTAGCTCTGCGGCCGCCTTTAAAGTGGTCGTATTACTACTCCTGGCTTGCTCTTTCGCTCGGCGAGTGCTACCGCAGCTCCTCAGCGGCAGCGGCACCATCTGCATTAAGCATACAAGCGATAAGACATAGGCGTCAAGCTCCCTTACGGTGTCCGCATAGAAATCGCATACCTTGTGACTCGTCAAACCGTTTATTATCGGCGCGATGTCGCATCCGCCTCATCAACTGCCGCTTTAGTTCGGCATATTCATCGATCCGGCTGGCCTCCGGATGCCCCGCCACCTGTTTAGGAGTGGCGATATGTTAAAACGAAATTTAATCCTCGGCACGTCGTCAATTTTCACAACATACCGAGTCTCGGGGCTACTATCTATACATGGCGCATTTATATGCATAAGCTGTCGAAGGTACATTTTTTGCGTACCTCAAACCCGTCGATAAGCTTGGCGGCTTCTTGCAATCCGCTCTGCGGATGCAATCCTTTCAATCACCGTACCCATTAGAAACACGGTGATCTTACGAATAACAGCTCGCCCGAGCAAATCCTTGACTCCTCCGACCGCACACCACTCGGCGCGGACCTTCCGCCCCGCGGACTTGGGGAACCCTCGCGGCGACACCTCCGGGTCGTCCGCTTCACATGAGGTGCGACAGGTGGAAGCGTTCGCTCTCCATCATCTCGGAAGAAGATCCCCGAACCACGAGCTCTGCTGAGAAGGGCTGAGGTCCGAACTACAAGGTACAATTTGGTTATCTTCATAAATAAATCTGAGGATGCTCCTTATTTACAAGACCCCTTCGTTCTACTTATGGCTCATTGGAGGCTGATCCCCTTGGGAAATAATGCGGCTGGGTTACTTCCCAGCGCGGACTCTGCCGAAGATTCCTTCCTTTCTTTGAGGCCTTGGCCTCCGGATCTTCTGAGCGGTCCTCTTCTCTCCTCGAAATGTGGGACTCTTAATCCCTCCTTCCTTGATAGCCTCCTTTGCGAGGCGGTTGCTCCACCGCTCCTCCTTCGCCTTCTTCAAAGGCGCGACCTTCAACATCTTGGTCAACATGGGATCCGGCGTGGTCTCTGGGAGGGCGGACACCTTATCAACTTTGCCTTAGCTATCCACTCTGTTCAAAAAAGCGGCTCCTTTAAAGGGCATATATATAAAATAAATGAATGAACAGCTTGTCCGGTTACAAGACTACTTACTTGAGCATCAGGCGATTGCAGCTTAGTCCTGCGTCCTCGGTCAAGTCCGGACACTTCTCTTGTGATCGAAGAACAGTTTATACATCTCCACAGGCGTCGTGCCCATAAAATTTGGAGGCTCGTGGTCCCTCGGTTGAATTCCCACAGGCGGAGGCGGCGTTTGCGAGGCTGGCGCGGATCACCATAACCTGCGCCACTGCAGCAGATTGATCCCTCTTTCTGGAGATCTCGAATCGGCCCTGCAGCGGGGAACATCCTTGGATGGCCCCAGTCGAGCCTTATTGACCCATGGCGCCAGCCGTTGTGGTGGACTGGCGGAGGCGGGGGCGCCGCCCATTTGGTGCCCACAGGGCGGTGATATAAAACCACTCCCGTTGCCACAAACCAAGCTCCTCTTGAAAAGAGCCCTTGGGCCCACGGAGCATCAGCGCATTGCTTATGACCGCCCCTCCGCTTTCTGCTTGCTGCCCTTGATCATCTTTGGCTCCACCTTGAAGGCTTTGAGCCACAATCCAAAGTGGGGGTAATATGGAGGAAGGCCTCACATACAACAATGAATGACGAGATATGGAGGATGGACTCGGTTCAAGTCATGGAAATCAAGCCCATAATACAACATGAGCCCCCACACAAAGGGTCCGTCGGGAAGCCTAAGCCCGGAAGGAAGTGGGACCACGAACACCACGTTCTCGCCGGGCTCGGGGAGTGGGAGTGACCTGCCTGGAGCGGGCAGCCTATCACGAGATCTCGCCCGGTCGGATACTGGCGTCTTGCAGCTTTAGCACATCTTCTTCTATGATGGAGGAAGACACCCATCGGCCGTGTTGGTCGGGCGGACATCGTCGAAAGTCGAAGCGCTGAATCTGAAGCTTTGGGTGTTGGAACTTCGAGCGAGGCGAACTTCGATGGAGGGTGTAAAAAGGAGAGGGCCTTGGTCTCACTATAAAGAGGTTGAATACCAAGAGCCCACACCGTGGTCGGTTAGGACTACGCCTTTGATAGAAGGCAGGCCAGCAGACGCGGTTGGGTTACTACGTCCGTATTGATGAGAATCCCGGAATAAGGGGCACGATCTACGCTTTGATAAGGCGTGCCAAGAAATTGCCTCGCTAAACACGCTGAGGTGGAACAATAAAAAGCGATTCATATAAAGGCCTGGCCGTAGTGCGATGTCACGCCATGGAATCGTCGGCGGATCTATGCAAAATTATTCTCTCTCACGGTGTTATGTGGAACTTGTTTTGCGAGCGGACACTATCTGGTGTTCACAATCTTCTATAAATTATTGGAGGAAGAACCCGCCTTGCAATCTGAAGACAATATATGCGCCGGACTCGTCGTCATTGAAGCCTGGTTACAGGGCTACTAAGGGAGTTCGGACTAGGGGGTGTCGGATAGCGAACTATCATCATCGGTCGGACTCCAAGACTATGAAGATACAAGATTGAAGACTTCGTCCGTGTCCGGATGGGACTTTCCTTGGCGTGGAAGGCAAGCTTGGCGTCTGGATATGTAACCCGGCTCTGTAACCCTAACCCTATCCGGTGTCTATATAAACGGGAGGTTTTTAGTCCGTGGGGCGAACAACAATCATACCATAGGCTAGCTTCTAGGGTTTAGCCTCTTTGATCTCGTGGTAGATCCACTCTTGTAACACATCATCAATATTAATCTAGCAGGGCGTGGGTTTTACCTCCATCAAGAGGGCCCGAACACAGGTAAAACATCGTGTCCCTTGTCTCATGTTACCATCCGCCTAGGCATGCAGTTGGGACCCCCTACCGAGATCCGCGGTTTGACACCGACACCTCACCCTCACCGGCCCTGCCCACCTCAAGGCCCTTTAATCTCTTCATGAATACCCATTTCTCTCCTTAGGTTTGTTTTCTCTCAATATCGACACACACACACACACACACACACACACACGCACACAACACACACACTCCCCGAGCACACAATTCATCCCCATCCAAGGTCATCTGCGACCACTCTAAGCTTGTGCTTCTTTGCACCCCAACATGAACAACACCTCAATCTTCAAAGAGACAGCGAGCAGATTGAAGGCAGCGACCACACCCTAGAGAATGCGGGGTCATTTGGAAGCAGGGTGATGTGGCTGACAGTGGTGACTCCTCCCCACCCTCTCTCTCTTGCACAAATTACCAATCCCTCTCTCCCCGCACAAAATTGTCAATCCCTCAACCCACGAGATCCTTCCCCTCTCGTCCATGGTTTCCTGCTCTCTCATCAAACATGTTGTCTCTTCTCCTTCCACGTATCTGAGAATCCGGATGCACGCATTTCATGTATATTACATGTATGCATCTTTCTCATAGACCTAACTTCTTCCTCTCTCTTTCTCTCTCTCTCTCTCTCTATCTCTCTCTCTGTCTTGTTAGGTTTGTCTCCTACTCTCTCGTACACATACATACAATCTTTCCCGCCCTATCTGCTCCATCTTCAAAAGCTCTCTCTGCATGTTTCATTCACACATTGGGATATGTCAAAATGTTGCTTCTATAATGGCTGATGTAGAGTTATGGTTGTTCATGTTGCATCCTACAAAGTAATAACTATGAAATGCATTTAGATTCTCATTTGACTGGGATTATGTGAGTTTGAGCATATTGTGAAGTACTATAGACCTTGTATACATCTTGGGATTCGACAATGATTGTAACTATTGAATTGTATAGACCATTACATTCGAAGTCAATAGCCTAATATATTTATTTCACAATTTCAACAAATGATTAGTTCACTACAAACAAAGAAAACAAATGTGTACTCCCTCCGTTTTTATTTAAGTCCGGCGTATTAGCATTGGTCAAAGTCAAGTTTTGTAAACTCTCGAAAGCTTATAACAAAAATATTAACATATACAATAACAAATAAATACCATTAGATTCATTATTGAATGTACTTTCACATCATACATATTTTTTATGGTAAATGTTTATATTTTTCTATAAACTTAGTCAAACTTTAGGAAGTTTGACTTGGTCAAACCTAATATGCAGAGTTTACTACTACTACTAGCTAGTTGCTTGCGAATCACTCAACCGCCACAGGGAGTCGGTGTCACAAAAGTTTGAGGTCGGCGGGAAAATCTCCAGCGACCCTGATTGAGCGATGGGAGTTACCATCATAGCCTTGGAATAGGCCCACGGATGGCGCTTGGTAGGGGCTGTTTTCGTAACCGGTTCACCCTACCCAGCCAACCCCACCCGGCACCCAGTAGTACACCTGAATACTCCCAATTTCTATCCCCAGCATAAAATAGACTTCTCCACGGCACGCAGCCTTGGCGCTCCTCCCTTTACATCGGCGCTTTCGTCCACCTGGCGCATCTGCCTCATCGGCGACCTCGTATGCGGCTGGGCAGGTCCACCATCGTCGTCGTACAGGCCTCTTCCCGGCATAGTCTTCCACGGTCTGGATCTGCTTCCGGGAAGCCGGCGTAAGCGCAGAAGTACCACCGTCGTGGACAATGAAGCCGACTCCGTTGCCGACCATGACTCACGAGAGGCCCGCGACCATCGTTCTCCTCCTCGATTGGTAATGTGTGTATTGAATCACTTAGAAGTACATGTGCAGTTCAATTTTGTTCATACCTACCCTTCAAATTTCCTAGGTGCTATTGTTCCGTAAAAGTAATTGGTTATAGCCTCCATTGTCCAACAGAATATCAGCTTGTAATTGTGCGTCGCTCTGTATTCTTATTTGTGCTTGGGTAGGTTTTCATACGCAACCAGTAGTGTGGCAAATGATGGAAAGGTTTTTAGAACTAGCAAAATGCCCATGCGTTGCACGCATCAAGATGCATCTCTATGAGTAGTTTATCTTGTTGGAGATGCTCTAACATGGCAGACGAGTGCTTTAATGTTGCCGACAAGATGCACGAGTATTACTAGTAGTATATTTTTCTTGCCATGTTGAGATTTTAAAACCACAGTCTTGAACATGCGGAGGAGCAATGAAGACCAAACACGGGATATTCGGGACATCTTCAAGGAGCATGGCAAGTTAAAGAGGAGCTGCACCAAACTTGTAAAACGAGCTTTGGTAAGTAACACCCTTTCAATTACTTTCGTGTAGCCTCGTGTTCTTGATGTGTATATGTTGTAGTTTCATTTCTCTTAAGCTTGGTGTTCTTTGATGTGTAATAAGAAGAGTCTTAATCGTCCTAATGCTTTCATTTTAGCTTGATGTAGGAAGTGGGTGTTCTCACCTTGTAGTCTGTTTTATTTATTTTTCCTTTTGAGTTCACTTCTCAGAGTTACATTTATCTCGCTTCTACTAAATGGATCTAGGTTGCTTTGAGTATTGATCTAAAAAAGTAACTTCATGTCGGGATCAGTTCTGCGAGGAGAAATATGGTCAACCTCGAGATCATGTTTCCAAAATGAGGCTGGATTACACACAAGGTGCAGTTCCTAATGATCTTTGGATTAGACACAAGGTGCAAATTCGAGATGATCTTTGGATTACACACAAGCCGGGTGGAGTAAATCGGCTGTTAGTGTCCTCGTGGCATTAGTAAAGGCTGAAAAGCGTGCAACAGCCCTTGAGAATGTAGCTGAGTTCTAAAAGAAGCGAAAAGAGCAATCGGATGCTCTCTTCACCCAAGCCAAAGAAGAGATGGAAGAAGCGAGAAATAAGCTAGCGAGGCGAGAGCAGGCTAGGCGTCTCCTGCTATCTAAAACTGTTGTCAATACAAAATTTCCTTCATAATAGCTAGGTTCAAATGTTTATCCGGTCGGCATGCTGTTGTGATGTCCGTGCATCTCTGATGTGGCACAAAATGTTTTTTGGGTCATGTAATAACAACAATTACTTTCCAAACAATAACAGACGAAGCATTGGACATGGTATAGTTCACGCGCTAGCCCGACATTCAAGTAAAACTTCCACATCAAACACATGTTCACGAGATATCGCACATTCATACATAATGTCACAACCATGATTCACTTCAAAGCCAAAAAATGTGAGGAGAGTTATAAATAAAGAAAATCATCTACTAGTTCACTGCTACGGTCTGAGCACAACAAGTCAAGACCATCGTAAATTAATTATATTTTAGTCATTTTTGTGTTCTAAAATGCACTGCATTTCATGGAAGGACATGTTGCGGCTTTGCACAGATTCAATGAAGGCGGTAGGCAGTCTTAAGCTGGTTCCACAGCGGCGAGGCGTGCTCGGCCGGGCTGCGGCGAGTCACGACCCTCTTGGCGGCCTTGCGCAGTTCAATGCCTAACGCTATGAGAGGTCGCGTCCGTGTCGAGCAATCCTCCCTCGATCCTTTTTGTTTGGGTATAACAAAATCTCGTTTTCCATTCACATTTACAAGTAAAGTTAGTGGACAAATTTTGACCCAAAATGCGATGGGGACTAGTAAACCAGAATGGAGGTAGTAGTTTTTTAACCGAAGAAGGTTTCCCCTTCGATTTTCATTAAAGAAAACCAACATCTAAATCTAAACCATAGTATTTGCCCAAGAACTACCAGGTTCAACGTCTGTAACATAAACCCATACAACCTCCATCGAAAAAAAACAAACAAACCATACAACCATCGCCAAGGAGGTCGTAGTACTATGAATTCCATTTTGCTCCATACCAATCGTTCTAAAACTACTTACTACTTATAACGCCATTGAAAATCGGAACTCTTAACCTCGCTAAAAAGCGATATTTTAAATGTGGCTACTCGATCTGTGGCAATGGCGAGCCACCGTGCTCAAGTCGTTCACTGTGGTCCCGACCATCAACTCCTCTGGATCAAATTATCCATGAGCTGACTATTCCTACAAAGGTGCTCCACCACGTGCCGGTACCCTTGAATGCAGCAATCGTGCCCCTAGGGTTTTAGGGTTTATTTGTTAACGTCGTCTTTACGTAACACTCATGTGTGCGAGACAGCGAGAGCCCATTGCGTCGTCGCCTCTTCTCTTAGTATATGTACTCCACCGTTTGTCTAGTGTCCAAAAATTATAATAACTACTAGCAATGTGCCAATGCGTTGCCACACGATCAAAGTAGATTAATACGATGGCGGAGCTAGATGCAGATTATGCACAGGGCTGTTCTATGTTGAGTGATAAACTTCTATGATTTTCTATGCTTTGCATGAAGAAATTACAAAGGAAGTTGTTTCTAGGCACAGGGCTATAGCCTAGCTGCCCAGAGCCTATCTCCATCTTTGGATTAATACATATTCACGATTTGATAGAAAAAGTCTAGCTTTGAAATCGTATATCACTAAAAATATGTTATGTTTCACTCAAAATAAATTCCTTTGGCGGTTTGATGAGATAAGGGAGGAATGTTGTTGGTTTCAAGATTAGAAGTGGTACATGTCTAATTTCTACTCTTACTAGCAAGATGCCCAGCGTTGCGGAACATCAAGATCTTGTGGGAGAAAAGGATGAGCGAGGAAGGCCTTATCGCAAATGTGGTGAAGAGTGCGGGTAAATTGCCATATTTTCCTTCCTATTAAATCGGATATAAATCAGGCGACCTACATTGCGGGATGGCAGGCCCACCATCATCACCAACTCTATTTTTATCCCTACTCTTATAATAAGCATTGTCGGTGATGATCGTGTGCCTGCCATCCTGCAATATAGGCCGTCCGATCTATATCGGCGGATAGGAAGAAACTATGGCAATTTTGCAAAAGATACCCACCCCTCTCCACATTTGCAAATAAGGCCTTCCCTCGTTCATCCTTTTCCCCACAAGATAAACTACTCATACAAATGCATCTTGATGTTCCGTGCAACGCATGGGCATCTTGCTAGTTGTTGCAAAAAGCCCATGTGTGTGAGAGAGAGGCGAGTGGAGGAGGGCCAGTGCATGTGTGAGAAAGACACACGGAGTGTGTGTGCGATAGTATCGGCTTAAAATGAGGCAATAGTGTGTTTGTGCACGATCGAGAGGCGTGTCTCAAGAAGGAAGAAAAATCTACATAGATACAAGGGCGGGAGAGAGACATGTATGCGATGGTGGAAGCACGAGTGTGCGGGTGTATAAACCTATCTAGAGGCTAGCTAGTCGATAAATGTTCACTACAAAAAAATACACTTTCGTGATGATACGTGTTTGTCACGATGGAGTCGTGTTTTTGTCATGCATGTACATCCATGGCAAATTTATAGCGAATCAAGATAGTCATACGTGTTTGTCGTAGAAGTGTTCCATGACATTACCAAAATTATCATCACGAAGTGTCCACTTCCATGACGATAAATCGCGCGTCCGCGAAGTGCTTTAAGTCAAGGGTGACCGACCGTGGCATCCACCGTAATGGAGCGCCGTTAAGCTATCGGGTCGGGTTTTGGATCCGATAACCCGTTAACACCCCGACCAATGGGGATTTTCCGTGTAAAATCATCATTGGTGGAGAAACAGTGTCGACTCATCGTTGGGACGAGATGTCATCCACTCATTGGACGAAGGCGCCTATGATACGTCGACATGTGGCGAGGCCAGCGAGAGGCCCATTCACGTAAACGCCCGACCCGTTTGACTTGGTCAAAATGTGGCGGGCGGCCCATGAAAGCTTTGTTAGCGGCTTGTTAGCATATAGCCCATTCGACCCGCTAACCCAAGGCCCGTTCGCCCTATCCGAATTAGGCCCGATGGCGTCATCTGGGCCATCAATATGATTCGACCCATTTCGCCGGCCCATGTATGGCCCATGGCGTCTTCGGCCCATATGAGGCCCTATGTAACTCTTGGCCTATTAACGGCCCGTGGTGAAACGGCCCGCAATGAACGGTGTATCACTTTACACCCATTAACGGCCCGTGGTGGCGGCCCGTAATGAACGATATATCACTTTATACCCATTAAGGGCTCGTTATTGAGTTGGGCGTTTCCGGCAAATGTTATCTTCGGCCTTCTCGAGCCCATTTATTCTTGGGCTCATTTCCGGCGATCGTTTACTTATGGCCCGTTCTTGTCATTTTACGCTTGTGGGCCAAATTCAGCCCGATGGTTACATCGGCCCGTTTGTGGTCCGTTAATCGTAGTGCCGTTTTCATAAGCGTCATCAAATCGGCCTATTAACGATGGCCGTTATGGTCATCTGGCCCGTATAAAGACCATTGATGATATAGCCCGTAGAAGCCCCATTGTTTCTATGGCCCGTAGAAGGCCCATTGTTTTCTGACCCGTAGAAGGCCCATTGTTTTTTACTATAAACAGTAGGGTAAAACCCCTTGCAATTTTATTAATAAAGGCATTTGAGAAACAGCGGTCTGAATGGCTTGAGTAAGCCAAGAAACCGAAGACTAAAACCTAAAACCTAGAAAGCAGAAGAAGAAAGAAAAAAGAAGAAAGAAAAAACTAAACAACCAACTATCCTAAGAACAAAGTAATTAAACAAGCTATCAAGCCAAACAGAAAATTGTCTCTCATGCTTCTTCCTCATTCTATATTTGAGAAGCTTCAGTTCCTCCAGAAATATGAACTTCCACCCTTGGAATGAAGGTGCAATATTTTCAAAAATCTTATTGTTTCTGGTGATCCAAATGGCCCATGCTCCAAGAATGATTATCTCCATGTAAAATGGGTACCTTAGATTTTCTTTGAGGTCTTGGAATGCTTCTAACACAGACAGGTTTGGAGCTCTTGTTGGACAAATGAAGTCCCAGCATTGTTGAACAAATGGACAGCCCCAAAAGAGATGGTGCAGTGTTTCTTCTAGTTGACAGCCTCCAACAGCACAATTGTAATCCTCCAACACAAAATTCTTCCTTCTAAGTAGGTTTCTGGTGTTTACTCGATCATGAAGAAGTTGCCAGAAGAAAACTTTATGCTTTGGTTGGCATGAACTCTGCCAGATCCAGTTGAAGTGTGGGGGTGTATGTTTGTGACCAATTAAGACTTTATATGCTTTGATGGAGGAATAGTGCTCAGTCCTCCAAATATAACTCCAAGTGTCTAAAGAGTCTAAATGCTCAGATTGTCTCATGGCTATACAAATGTCTTCCATTTGTAAGAATTCCTCATAGGCCTCGGTTGTCAAGGGAGGAAGAATAAATCCTGCGGTACTCGATGCGCAATACTTGTTGAATATTCAATTTGGGGTTTCGACAAAGAGAACAAGTGAGAAATTGGTGTTTAAGTATTGCTTGGCTCCATAGATCATCCCAAAAGCAACGACACCATCTCCCACATTACATCTAGCAATAGCTTTGTCTTGATCAATGAGAGCTAAGTTGGACTTCCACGAATGATCCAATCATCTTGTCCCTGGTAATTTTCCATCATTATAGTATGTTTCCCGGATCAAGTTGACCTAGGGAATATCATATACATTGAAGAATTTGTGAAGATTTTTCATGAGCAGGGTTTTATTATGTGTAAAGATATCTAGAACACCTAAGCCTCCCTGGTCTTTTGGTCTACACTATGGTCCATGCCACCAAAGGCGGGCCTTTTGTCTTCCATATCAGGTCCTCTCCAAAGCAGTGTCTCAAGTATTTAATGATCTGCTTTTTATTATAACAGGTATGTCCAAACAGCACATGGAAGAGTATGATAAAGATGTCATCATGACTTGACCAACAGTAATTTTCCAGCTTGGGTCATGAAGATAGAATACCGGCCAATCTTTTTGCAATCCTGTTAACTAGGGAGACATTGCTCAACACTTGGTTTGTATATTCCCAAGGGCATACCAAGGTAGGTAAATGGGAATTGTCCTCTAGCACCTGCAAGGTGTTTGTATAAATTTCTACCTGTCCTCGGCAATATTCAAGGGTACCATGATGGACTTCCATAATTAACTTTTAGCCCAATTTTGTGGCAAAAGTATTGAAGTGCTTTTAAGCAGAACAAGCGCCTAGAATCATCTTGCATAACCACTAAGGTGTCATCGCATATTGCACAATTGGGAAGTGAGGGCATGAGTTTACTTGCGGTGGAGCGGTGATCAGGTTTAATCTCATGGCTTTATTAAGGATGGATTGTAGCAAATCAGCAGCCACACAAAAATTAAAGGAGAATAAGGGTCTCCTTGTCTTACTCCCCTCCTTATGTAAATTCTTTTCCGGGAACTCCATTGAGTATCTGAAAGAGGATGCGATTGTGAACAAAGCTTCCATCCGGAAATCCACTTCTCTCAAATCCTTTAGCTCTAAAAATATCAATGATTGCATAATGCTCAATTGTATCAAAAGCCTTCTCAAAATCCAGTTTTATTACTAAGATTTCCTCCTTAGATTTATGACCTTTGGTGAATGTATTCATATGCCCAACCAAAGCGTCGTGGATCACTCTATCTTTGAAAGCCATATTGATTAATATACCAAGCTGTAGAATAACTCTTTGCAGTCTATTGGCCAACAGTTTTGTAATGATTTTCATAACACCATTTAGTAAAGAAATTGGCCTGAAGTCATTTGGAGAAAGTGGCACCTCTTTTTTTGGCACTAGAGTGATGAAAGAGGAGTTAATGCTTTCACGATTTACATTTCCAGCATGAAATGCCAATATAAGCTCAAAGACATCAGTCTTAATAATATCCCAATAACTTTTAATAAACTCATTATTGAATCCATCTGGCCCTGTACAGTGATTTATTAGTAGGTAGGTTTTGACCACTTCCTCAACTTCCTCTTGGGTAAAAGGCTTTTCTAGATCAATGCATATTTGGGGTCCACTGTGTTTTCATAAAGATCATTAAGGTCAAAGTGCATTGAGTGTCCATTAGATTGTCCCAATCTATTTTAAAAGCCTCCCGAGGATTGCAACCTTTCCATCATGATCATTACTTCAACTTGGTCTTTGTTCAGCACATAGCAATCTTATTGTGCCTATGATTAATAGAGGCTTTAGTGTGGAAGAATTTTGTGTTTTCATCTCAAACTTTACTCCTTTAATTTTTCCTCTCTGTTTCCAATAAATCTTGATCATTGAGGACAGTTAATAGATACTCCTTGAGCAAGGTCCTGCAATCATTTTCAAATGGAGTAAGGTCCTGAATTCCTCAATCATATCCTAGAAATATCTGATCATTTAGATCTGTAATTTGCTTCTTATGACAAGCAAGGTTTTGGCCTGACTTTAGAGCTCTTGACATTCTTGAATTTTGCGGTAATCTTCTTAGCACGGTCTGAATGACCTCTTTGGAATAGTCCAAGCAGTCTAAACCACCTGTTTAAAGAACTATGGTTAAGCCAATAGTTTTCAAATCTGAACACTCTAGACTTTGGGATATTTGTGCCAATTTTAATCATGCGGGGAGGTGATCGAGAAATTGGTTTAGCCATGGGAAGAGCCAAGGAATCGGGATAACTAGTCATCCAAGCTGCGAGGTAAAAACCAATCTAATTTCTCCGATGGTGGGTTGTCTTGCATGTTGCTCCAACTAAACTGCCTGCCTTTTAGGGGTAATTCAATCAGGCCAAGTTCACTTATTGCCTCATTAAACATGAGCATTTCATTTACATCCCCTCGGTATGTTTACATCTTGGGAGTTACGATAAAATTAAAATCCCCATAATAATCCAATCTATATCATTAGGCATCTGAATATTACCAAACCAGTCAATGAACTCAATTTTATCCTCATGATTGCAAGGACCATAGATGTTTGTGAGGACCCAACTTTTGGAGGATGTCACGCATGTGAACTGAATAGATAATGAGAATTTGTTTTGAAACATTAGCTCCCCAGAGAATAGAGCTCCATTCCAAGCAGTGAGTATGCCACCTAATGCCCCAATGGAAGGTAAGAACTCAAATTTATTAAACCTTTGAGGACATACTTTATGAATGTAGGCCAGATCAAAGTTTTCTCTCTTAGTTTCCTGTATACAAGCAATTCCAGCAACACTTTCTTCCACTTTTTGCCTGATAGCCAACCACTTATCGAGGAATTAATGCCCCTCACATTCCAGTTTAAGATATTCCATGTTGTATTGTTATTCATTAACAATCAATTTGATATTCTTGTGGTCGTGAGGCCCACCCCGATGACAATCCCGAACCACAAAATTATTGGGATCCACAAAAGGACAAAACACTGAAAGCATGTTGTAACATTCAGCAGGAGACATAAGCGAGATGAGCAAGTGAACCAAAGCAGCCATATATGATGGCGAAGCTTCCATAGCATCGAGATAGAATAGTAGTCTCCACCACAAGGAGGTACGAGGTATTGCAATGACAAAGTGCATATAACATACAAAAGGGGCCTACCGGGGCAAACAAGCATTGTCAGCGATTGCAAGCATTACATTTATTGTATACATAAGACAAGTAATTCCCAAAGAGAATAGCAAGCCATCACTGCTATCTATCAGAGACTGATGTTGTAGACACATCATCACACAGGCCTGGACTTTGTTGCTTCTGTTGTGGCCTTGGACACCTTAGCCACATCTTCCTGCCCCATCTTCTTGGGCTTCTTTGTCAACATCTCCTGTATCTCTTCCTCAGCAACCTTGCAGAAAGATTTAGACAAGTTTTTAACCACTGAATTGTGAATAATTGGAGGTATGGCATTACATGGTAAACAAGACTGAGTAGCACAAGACTTCCTTCTATAGCCATTGTTATCCTTTTTAATCCTATCACTTCGTCTTACCTCAGTTTCTACCATAGGTTCTTTCTCCCTCCTTTTCCTTGAAATGGACTCTCCAAGGGGCAGGACTTTATTTGGGGACACCTGCTGAAGAGGACTGCTAGCCCAGTGGAAGAGTGGGCAGCAGGGCTCATACCCTCATTTTCTTTGCCTAGCCCCAGGATGAAATCCTTACATGCAGGTGCCTGAGAAGTTGCACATCCATCAGGTATGTGAAAAAGCAAAGTGTCCTCATGCTCACAATTAGCAGTCAAAAATTTCCAGACATCAGACTTTAGCAAATGCATGGTCCAACCAAACTTGTCAGGTGTCAACAGTAAGTGAATTATGAAGTTAAACCAACTTACTGGTATTTCTATTTTGAAAGTTGGTGTAACTCCTTGTGTTGCTGGTGCAAAGTGTTGTATCCATAAATCCAGTCCTTCTTCAGAAATTAAATGTGAACCATCAATGATTTGCAAAGCATGATCTTGGGCCAATGTATGTAACGTAATAAAGGAAGGAGAACCTAACAAAGAGAAGGACCCATAGTTACCTTTAGGGTTTGCTGCAGGTGAGGATCCAATGTGGGGAACTGGAACATCAGCCTTGCCCTTGATATCTGGGTTATGGACTTGATGTGAAGGAATAGAATCTCCCACAGTTGCATTAGTAGCAACTTCCAGAGGCACAACATAATTTTCAGTAGCATGGACTTCCTTCAAATTCTCAAGCTGTTTGTCTTGTTGAACAATGGGCAAAGAGGGCGAAGCTTCAATATCTACGGCGAGAGGAGGACATGCACAGTGGGAAGCTGGCTGCATAAATTGTTGAGTTACAGCACACTCTGTCTGCAGGTTTTGTTGTTCTACATCAACCACATTCAGAGTTTGTTCAGCAGGCACCATGTTCACATTCTGTGGCTCTTCAACATTGGGTTGTACAACCTGTAAATCCTCCTCTTCTTCAACTGCATCATAAGCTAATGCAATGTTCAGGAGCCCTTGACCAATTTGAGGGGCTTGAGCACCTTGGTTGACCTCCTCACTCATGAGTGGGTCAAGAAAGCAAACCATCAGACAGTGAAAGCTGTAGTAGTAATCTTCTGTTTGGAGCCCCTTCTTCTGCCAAGGCAGGAATTTCAACTTGAGGCTGCTGAGGAAGGACATGAGCTGGCTGTGGGAAAGCCCAGTGATCCTCTCGCTCTGCCTGCTCTTCCCAATCATCCCATTCATTAGGAGCGTGATTGTTAGGATTAGGCAGAGGTGGAAAGCCTAGAAAATCATTTGCATGTTGTGGCACAGGGTGTGGGTCCACACCCTCAGGTGGAAAAGGGTCCTCATCTGCAGGCCCACCCCCAACATTTCCTCAAGAAGTACCTCAACAGATGTAACACCCCGGATGTAACTTTCCATATTTGTAACTCCAACTCTTGCCATTTTCGGCATTGTGATATGATATTCCCTTCGTGGTTGGGTTTTTCTTCATTTTGCATTTTTCCATGTCATGCATTTCATATCATGTCATCATGTGCATCGCATTTGCATACGTGTTAAATCTCATGATTCGAGCATTTTCCCGTTGTCCGTTTTGCAATCCGGCACTCCTATGTCCCCGGCGTCCCCTTTTACGTTTTCCGTGGCGGGTACTAAACTTTCTCGGAATGGACCGAGGTTTGTCAAGTGGCCTTGGTATACCACGGTAGACCACACATCAAGTTCGGGTCATTTGGAGCTCGTTTGGTACTCAGCAGTTAACCGCACTCTCGCAAAGGCCTCTTTTAAGTTGCAGCCCAACACCCTCAAAACAGTCCAATAACCCATCTAAGTCACTTCCATGCTCTCCGTCGTTCGATCACGATCGTGTGGTAAAAACTACACCTCATTTGGACTCTCCTAGCTCCTTCTATGCCTATATATACCCCCCCATTCCAAATCACGGTACAAACCCTAGCCTTCCCCTACCTCGCGCCCCGGACCGTCCGGTCGGCGGACGAAATCCGCCGCCCGCGCCGTGTCGGGCGCGCCACATGTCGCCGCCGCTGCCCCGCCGCCCGCCCTTGAGGCCACCATGAGCCCTCCGCGCCTCCTCCGGCGAACCGCCGCGTCCGCCCGCGCCCGTCCCGGCGCTCGCCGCCCGCGCCTCCGGCCCGCGCGCCTCGCCGGCAGCGCCGTCGCCGCCTCCCGCAGGCAGTCGCCTCCGACGCCGCCCGGCCGGCCCGACTCCGGTGCCCGGCCGCCGCGCCGCCCGCGCCGCCGACCACCCGGCGTCTCCGCGGCGCTCGGCCCGACCTCCTCCTCCGGCCTCTCCCTCCCGTCGCTGCTGCCGGCCGCCTAAAACTCCGGCGAGCCGCCGCCGCCGCCCTCGATCGGATCTGGATCGGGAACATGAGTTGACTTCTTCCCCCTTAATTTTCGTCTAAGTTCTATTTGGTGATTAATTTGTGGCATTTTCAGCATCATAACTTTGCACCCGTGGCTCCGTTTAAATGCGTGTAATATGTCAAAATGTTACGCTCGAAGAGTAGATCATTTCATCTCATTGCATCATTTTCATTTGAGCTCATATTGATGCCGAAATGCTGTTAGAAGGGGCTATGTGATGTTAGTTTACATTTCTTAACGAACATGCACTTTGTAATTTTGCCATGATTGATGTGTGCACCTATGATCTTGAGTCCTACATGTGTTTTATAATATGCCATGCCATATTTCCAGGGGTGTATGACATGTATTTTTGTGATCTATGTGGTGACTAGCACAAGCATGCAAAGTAGGCTTCTGATGTTGCTGATTTCATACTGTTTAGTGATATTTTGATGCCATGTTAACTTGATGCTACCGAGAGATCCATGCATATTTTGAGATACTTGATGAGGATGTTTTGAACATATGGTTATGCTCTATCCATCCATGCCTTTGTTTGCAATTATGGAGTGCCATAGCTTAAGTCAATCGAGCTCTACTTTTGCTATAAAATGTTTCCTGGCAGATTGTTTACATGTTATTCAATTTTGCCAAGGTTGTTGTAGTTGATCCGTGTATGCTATGATGTTGTTCTTGCCATGTATATATTCTATGCCATGTCTTCCTGATGGATGTATGCTTAGTTTATCATGTAAGGCTCTGTAGTGAGTAATTTGAGCTCTTAAACATGCCTACTTGTTATCTGTTTTTGACATGCCATGTTGCTGAATCTGTTAACGAAACTTGCTATATTGACATGGGTGTTACTATATTTTCTGATCCTTTTTGGCTTATGGTCAGTAAGGGACTTTTGTTCTATGCTTTGATTAGATTCATGCCATGCCTTGTTTTGCTATTATAAGTTCCTGTAGCATGTTGTTTTCTTGCTCTGAACATTGCTACCTGATGCTGTTTTTGCCATGTTCAGTAATTTCACTAAGTCTGTGAAGCTGATATGTTTTGCACTTTTGCCATGCTTGTTTGGACCTGTTATGATGTGATTTAGCCGTAGTTCAGTGTTCATCTTTTGTCAAGCATCTTGAGTAGATCACTGCCATATACTTTGTTGGTACGTTTGGGTGCAGTAGCTTAATTTCTTGTTGCTTGCTAAGTGGCATCATCTTTGTTAATGGCAGATTTGTGCCATTCTTGTTTTGCTTGTTATTTGCAAACCGTGCATCCGATTCGGTGATCTTTATATCGATTTCAGCGAAATCATCTCATCTTTCAGTGGCATACTTGGTTTGCCAAGTTGGTGCCTGGTTCATCATTTTCCTTCGAACGCATCGCATTGCATATCACATCTCGCATATCATGTCATGTTTTGCATCATGTTGCTTGTGCATTGCACCGTGATTTATTATGGTTCCTTTGTTTGTGTTATTGCTTTGGGTAGAGCCGGAGGCGAGTTAGTGAGCGAGGAACCTGTTGAAACAGCTTACGAGGATCAAGCTTTCGACAACTCTGAGAACTTTGCAGGCAAGATGACCATACCCTCGAAATCACTTCTATCTTTGCTATGCTAGATGCTCGCTCTTTTGCTATGCCTATGCTACGATGTCTATCACTTGTTTATCGTGGCACCCATATTGCCATGTCAGCCCCTAACCATCCTTTCCTAGCAAACCGTTGATTGGCTATGTTACCGCTTTGCTCAGCCCCTCTTATAGCGTTGCTAGTTGCAGGTGAAGATGAAGTTGTTCCTTGTTGGAACATGGAGATGTTGTTCCTTAATGGAACATATTTACTTGTTGGGGATATCACAATATATATCTGCTATAATTAATGCATCTATATACTTGGTAAAGGGTGGAAGGCTCGGCCTTATGCAGTGTTTTGTTCCTCTTGCCACCTAGTTTCTGTCATACGGTGTTATGTTCCTTGATTTGCGTTCCTTACGGTTGGGTGATTTATGGGACCCCCTTGACGGTTAAGCTTAGAATAAGACTCCTCGATGAGGCCCAACTTTGGTTTTACCATTTGCCACCTAAGCCTTTTTCCCCGGGTTTCGCGAGCCGAGGTCATCTTTATTTAACCCCGGACGGTGCTCCTTGAGTGCTAGCCCGAACCGGAGGCAGGCTGCAGGGCCACCGCAGGGCAACTTCGAGGCTTGGTTTTACTCGTGGGCTGACCTATCCGGTGTGCCACGAGCGAGATATGTGCAGCTCCTATCGGGATTTGTCGGCCGCGGTCGGGTGGCTTTGCTGGTCTTGTTTTATTCTTTGTCGAAATGTCTTGTAGTCCGGGATTCGAGATTGATCGGGTCTTCCGGTAGAAGAATATCCTTCGTTGACCGTGAGAGCTTATAATGGGCTAAGTTGGGACACCCTGCGGGTATTATCTTTGAAAGCCGTGCCGCGGTTATGAGGCAGATGGGAATTTGTTAATGTCGGTTGTAGAAAACCGAAGTTGACCTTAATTAAAATACACATCAACGCGTGTGTAACCGTGATGGTCTCTTCTCGGTGGTCAGGGAAGTGAACAGATGTTGGAGTAATGTTTGGCGTAAGTAGTTCAGGATCACTTCTTGATCGCTACTAGCTTCACGACCGTGCCTTGCTTCTCTTCTCGCTCTCTTTTGCGAATGTAGCCACCATATATGCTAGTCGCTTGCTGCAGCTCCACCTCACAACTCTGTCCTTCCTATAAGCTTAAATAGTCTTGATCTCGCGGTGTGAGATTGCTGAGTCCCGTGACTCACAGATTCTACAAAACAGTTGCAGTGCCGGCGATGCGGTCAGGTGGCGCAACCGAGCTCAAGTGGGAGTTCGATGAGGCGTGGTCGTTACTATGTGTCTTTTCTGATGATCGATAGTGGATCCCGTTGGGACGATCGGGGATCATGTGTAGCATTGGGGTATCTTCTTTTATTTTGGTTCCGTAGTCGGACCTTGAGTGTAATCTGAATGATGGATGTTTATTTATGTATTGTGTGAAGTGGCATTGTAAGCCAACTATGTATCTCTTTCCTTATGTATTACATGGGTTGTGTGAATATTACCTCACTTGCGACATTGCTTTCAATGCGGTTATGCCTCTAAGTCGTGCTTCGACCGTGGGAGATATAAGCCGCTTTTGAGGCGTTCAAGTTGGTAATCGAGCCTTCCCGACTTAGGAGCCCCCTACTTGATTGTTTCTTTGGCGTTGTTGAGTCTAGAGCGGAAAATGTTTTGAGTCTTAGGATTATATATATCGGAGTAGGATTCTTTTTACTCCCGGTCCTTAAATAAGCTCTGTGAGGTCTCTGGCGTAAAGTTTTGACTCTCCTCTCCTCAAATTTCACTAAAAAAAATTAGATTCACGGGGTATCTTGGGATCGTTCCGATGGTTTTGTGGCGAGAACATTGTTCTTGGTGCCTCGACATTTAGGGGTTGTGGCGGTGTCCGGGGAGTTGAGCTCCGGTGTTGTCGTCACAATTTTATCGTTGCGATTCGGAATACGAGTTTTGCCGACATCGAATCTCTTTTGTGCGATTGTTGGTGAGATAACCCGATAACTTGATCTTTGGGCGAGCTCGGGAGTATTGCCATGACTTCGTATAACGGATGCTTTTGAAGGTCGAGGTACCACGATTTCGAAGGTTTCTTGGTTATGTGTTGACGGATGGATCTGGTGGATCTAGGTATTGTTAGTTTGGGTGATATATTTTGTGTCCCTGTATCCCCAACACAGATTGCATAACGAAAAGTTTGGGAGTTTATAGGTGGGATTCAAGTAGCTCTTAGCATTTCTTCCCTGAGATATTTGGTTCGTGATTGGGTAATCCTTACCACTTATTTGTTCGATCGTACCTTGTTATTTTTTCATCAACCTTTAATCAAGTGGCTTCTCACCTTAATGGGCGTGTGATGATTAGCTTTTGGAATTCATTCGTTCATCCTTGTTGAATGTTTATTGTGAAGACTATATGTTGCAATTTCTATCCGTTGATTCAACTTGTCTATCATCTATCAAGTGCTAACGGATGTCACCCTCTTGAGGATGGCTCCATGTAGCGTCGAATCCGGAGCGAAATGATGGGAATCGATCAACCCTCCACCTCCACCTCCGCCTCCGGAGCATGGCAACTATCATGGCAGCCACCAATGCCAATGCTCGAGATGATTTTGCAGCTCTTGCAAGAAGCGTACTCAAAGAACAAGGCAGTCAAGGAAATCAAGGTCAAGGCAACAACCAGCCGCACTTTGCTACCCTCGATCGGTTCCTCGCTAATCAGCGAAGTCTTTCGGTTTACGTAGCCGAGGCCACGAGGCGCTGACGATTGGCTTGTGGACATCTGCAAACATTTTGAATGTAGCAATGTCGGACACGAGGACTTTGTCAAGTTTGCATCATTTCAACTCAAGGACCAAGCTGCTGAGTGGTACCGACAATACAAAGATTCGAGAGGAGGTCGTGTCATTACAGGATGAGTTCGCGAGGTTTGAGCTCACCACATTCCGAAAAGTGTTGTTGAGAGCAAGCGTGAGGAGTTCGGAATCTCAAGCAAGGCAACATGTCTATGTATCAATACAATATCGAGTTCGAGCTTCGCTCGCTTTGCTAAGCAAGGCGTCCACGATGAAAAGAGTATGATCTATCAATTGGAGGTGGGCTCGGAGAAGATCTGCAATTAGCTCTTGTGCTTTTGAGCGAGAAAAGTATGATGAATTCTACAACATGCACTTTGAAGCAAGAAGCTGCCCAGCTCAAATGTGAGGCTTCTAAGAAGAGAATCATGGATGCAGATTCAGTCTTCTTCTTCCTCTCAAGTGGTAGCTAAGCAGCGAAGTTCTACCTTCCTCCTCCTCCGTTCCGTCGGCCTTATCGGCGAGAAGAACTTCAGGTGGTCGTGGATCTTCCCACCCGCCCAACCCAGGCTATCGAGAACAAGTCTAATTCTCAAGCTCCAAGGTCAAATGCTCCTTATCAACGTCCGCTCTCGGTGACTTGCCACAAATGTCGTGAGAAAGGTCACTATGCGAACAAGTGCTTCAACGAGCGCCTTCGCCTCCTCCTCTGTGAAATCTTCCAGCAATGCGGTGGTCAAGCATAATCCAAAGCATGCCAAGCTGAACATGATGAATGCAGCTCAAGCGGAGGAATCTCTTGATGTGATAATGGGTAATCTCTCGATTAATGATATTCTGCAAAAGTCTTATTTGATCTTGGTGCATCGCATTGTTTCATGTCAAGACCCTTTTTGCCAAGCATGATTTCACTTGAATTTTGGATAGACCTCTAGCAATTGTTTCCCGGGCAAGCACATGAGTTCTAGTTTGTTGGTTCCGAATGTCGGTATCAAGATGGGCGATTATAGATTTCTGGCTAAACCAATTGTTCTTGGCGACTCGGATATTGATCATATTCTCGGAATGGGCTGGCTTTATCAGCACAAAGCTCAGCTTGATTGTGCTGCGGGGAAATCAATTGACTCACTCTTCTAATGATGTGATCATCTATGCGCTTCGTGATGAAACCATTGGTTGTTTTCTCTCAATGAGAAGGGCGAATTGGATGCTATCTCTCGATTCGATCGTTTGTGAGTACCAAGATGTCTTTCGGAAGAGCTTCGGGTATGCCTCCTCATCGGCCGATTGAGTTCGTTATCGATCTTGAGCACAACACTGAACCCGTTTGCAGCGTCCATACAAGCTTGGACTGATGAGCTGAAGGAATTGAAGAAGCAGCTCGATGAACAAGAGCGTCTGGTTTGATCGGACCGAGTTCATCTCCTTGGGGTTGTGGTGTTCTTTTGTCCGGAAGAAGGATGGCACGGACCGATTGTCGTCGATTACCGTCCATTGAATAAGAAGACAATCAAGAACATGTATCCACTTCCCAACATCAATGAGCTTTTCGAGCAACTCAAAGGTGCTAAAGTGTTCTCAAGCTTGACCTTCGTATGGGTTATCATCAGATTCGCATTCGTGAACAAGATATTCCCAAGACAGCATTCAGAACAAGCTTTGGTTCGTATGAATATCTTGTCATGTCTTTCGGCCTTGTCAATGCTCCTCCAACATTCTCTCGGATGATGAACTTCATCTTCAACCCCTACACCAATGAATTAGTCTTGGTCTATCTTGATGATATTTTGGTCTTCTCCAAGAATAAGAAGGATCATGCCAAACATTTGTGATTGGTGCTAGACAAGCTCGAGAGAGTATCAATTCTATCGAAGTTCTCCAAATGTGAATTTTGGCTTGATGAAGTGCTTTACCTTGGTCATATCATCTCCACCAAGGGCATCATTGTTAATCCAGAAAGGTGTCCGCGATTGTGAATTGGAACCTCCTCGAAATGTCAAGCAACCGATTTTCTTGGTTGTAACATCCCAAATTTTGGAATGTTAATATAATTAATTGAATTGTTTGTTTGTTTGCTTGAGTGAATTAAACTTGAGTGAAATTTGAACCTTTTCAAAAACTTTTGAATGAGAGGGAATAAAATGACTTTCCCCTTCTCCGGTAAATTCAAATTCATCCTATTAATATCAATGAGAGAAGATGACATGGCTTCTTCAACTATAAAGAATTTGAACGGAGTTTTGCAATTTAATTCTTTCAAATATTTGCACTTGCTTCTCTATTTTTTCTTCCCGAGAAATACCCGAAAATAAATTCTTGCAAGCAAGAAAAGCGGAGAAAATGACCCTCCAAAATCAGGGGCATTTTTAAAATATTGAGCCAAGAAAAACCAAAGTTTTTATTTAAAAATTATTTGCAAAAAGAAATAAAGCCTTTAGGGATTTTCTGAAAAACATTTTTTTTAAGTTTTTATTTTGGCCGTGGAATAATGCTCATCATCTACATTTTATTTTTCTGATAATTTTAGTATATAAAACTCTTTATTCGAATTGATTTGATTTCCCTTTTATTGTTTTAGTTTCCTAATTTTAAAAATAGGAATGGAATCGTTTTATTAGAAAAAACCTGGCCCATTAAGCACTTTCCTATTCTAGCCCAACAAGAGATCATCTCCTTCCTCTGTTTCCTCTCACGTTCTGAAGCTTTCCATGTCCATGGATCTCCACCTTCCGATCTCCCTCGTCTTTCCATCCCAGCGCCTCCCGAGACCGCCTATAAAACCCCTCCTCTCCTCGTTCCATTTTCCCATCACCGCCCCTCCTGCCCGTAGCCTTCTCGCCACCGTCCTCCTTTTCCTGCCTAAAGCGCTCACGGGGAGCTCTCCTGGAACCTCCCATCGCCCAGCGCCACCTCCCCAGCGCCGACCCCTCCTCCGCCACCCCACCCTGCTTGGCGACCTCGCCCCCTCGCTGGAGCAGCCCTCCACATCGCCGTCTCCTTCCTGCCATCTCTGCCTCACGTACAGGTAACTCCGTTTTCGTTTTCAGATTTATTTCCGTAACAGATTTAGTTCCGTTCTTGTTTAGCTTATAACTTTTGATCTAGAAGTCCAATGATGCTGATTCTTTTTGCGTTAGATCACAATTTTCTTGTAGTTTCCAAAAATATATAATTTGTCTATGTTTGGATTTATAAAAATTGAGTTAGATCAGATTTGAATTAAAGCTTGTTTTGCTTATTCCGGGAGTTTAAAAATAGATTTTTATTTGATTCTTTTTTCTACTGATCACTAGTGATCATATTTACCAGTGGTAAAAACTTCGAAATTTTTGAGTATTTTAGCTTATTGTTTCATGTAAAACAAATTCTGTTTTAGTTCTATTGAATTATAGCTACTTCTTTTCTATAGTTGTTTTAAATTATTTTATTTTATATTTCAGAAAGTTTATGTTTGGTTTCTATTAGTTAAACAGTAGGTGTTCAACAAGTTTTTATATTTATTTTTATTTTGTTATCGTGAAATCAATTCAAGTTAAGCTAATAACTTGCAATGGATTTCTCTACTGTTTTAACTCCCAATTGAAAATACTTTCAAAATAGCTTTATGAAAAAATACTTTATTTTTTCTTTGTCTTAACTAAATTTATATTTTATTCTCTGTTATTTTAGTGTTTTATTTTCCGTTAGACAAAACTATTTTTGTGAATGTTGTGAAGAAGACTCCCTAGTTTTATTTGAAGTTCCTTGGTTCTTATTAAGCTCTCTCTTTTGTTTTGATTGTTAGTGTGAGTGCTTATGTGAATGATATGTTTGTTATATAGATTTCATCAGAGAGTGAGAGTAGTCTATCAAGTTATTTCTTGAGAGCGATAATTCTTCTTCGTCAACATCACCGAGCAAGTTCACTTTGACCATTGCTTTCATACCTATGTTTATTGCATTTAGTGGCACCTTTGCAACCACCCCTCAGTAGTGTTATTGAATCCTTGTAGTTGAGTAGTATGCATGAGGTAGGAACCCATCACCTGTTACCAAGCCGGGGCGTTATTTATTTTAATGCTACGCTATAGTAGGCGGGGTTTGGTATGAGTGCTCGAGGTGGTGTGAGAATGAAGGATTTCGTCAATGGCGACAACTCCATGATGGCACCTGCAAGGACCGCATCTTCAAGGCCTCAAGACTTCAAGACTCGAGACAAGAATTCAATACACTCTTTGGGTGAAGGGCGGTTGTGGGCACCTGGAGAAACCAGTGGTTGGTCGGGATGCATGGAGAAGCGCCATGACATCTTGCGAAAGCTTCACCCAGACTCAAAGAGGCGGAAGAATACTTCACGCCGGAAGCTTACGTGCAACCGCAAGTCATTATGGGCTCTGGCTTGGTTGACCTTAGTTGTGACTCTGGCTGGGGCGGTGGTAGCAGATGTAGAACTACGGTAGGATTAAATGAGCACGGACGGTGGTCGGAGGAACTCTTTGGAAGACCATGTTTGGTCATCTTGTTCTCAAACACTCTGAAGTGCGAGAGCGTAAAGAGAGGATCGAATCTTGCGGGTAAAGTGTACAAACCTCTGCGGAGGTTTAAACCTAATCGATTAGCCGTGTCCCGATTCACGGACAATTTGAGCATCTGGACTTGGATCTATTTGGAACTCTCAACACGGATTGATAACAATTATGGGCAACTTATGATGACCTTGGGCTATGAGACATCGGTTGGCGGAACCATGTCATGATAGAAAAACTCCATAGTGCAGACTTCATTTATTCCTTTGATGTAGGTAAAATAAAACTAGCTTTTACATAAACAAAATTCAGAATCTGATGCCACAAAGCCAAATTGCATATAGTATAGTTTCACCATCTGTTTATTCACATTGTGATCTTGCGGTACATTCAATGTCTTGACCTACAACTGCAGCGTATCATGTTGCAGATATTTCCTCGACAGTAAGAGTGCGATCTGAGGTTACGGTCTACACTCAACTTTGCCGATGGCGTTGATGGGACTCCACACCCGTTTGATTGTTTCCGCTGAGTATTATGAGGTATATATCATTTCCGTTATTTATACATGTGATTGCACTTTGATATATACATTGATGTCTTGTGTGTGCCGACATCTTGATCGAGGATGTACGATAACACGAGGCTTGACCGTCTGAGGTCGGGTCGCTCTGAATATGGTATCGAGCACATGTTGGCTGTAGAACGTGACCCTAGAAAATGACTTAGTAATATGAAGACCCCAATAGGAATGGCCTTTGTTTTGTACTACTCTCGTAACACCTCATTCCTTTTCTTGAACCTTCCTTATCTCAAACTATAGATGGAGAGCTACATTACGAACAAAGAGAACACTACGAGAGGGTTCTTGGGGCCCCTTCCTTGTGGAGCTAGTTAGGCTGCTGAAGTTACGATACACGAGATCAAGGCAACTAAGAGGGCGTCCGGATCATGGGAGTCAAGACCCAAGTTTTTGGTGGTAAAAAGCCCCCAAGGCTGCGGACATCAGCTTGAACTATAAATGGTGGCTGTGATATGGGCATCAACACTGCCGTCCATGATGCTATTGCGTTTATGCTATCGTCATCGTGCTGCACTAAACTCACACTTCTTTGGAAGGATTGGATGGCGAAAGTCGATGGAGCAACTATTGCCTTGTGGAGCGCAAAAGATGAAGTTCTCCCCACTTTTAGTGTACAATCGGGATCTGGAACAATCGTCAAGAATCTTGAGATGGACCTCCTGGAAGCCCTGTTGACAATGAAGCACTACGAGAAGAGGTCAAGACTTCGGTGAAGGTAAACAAGCTGGAGGAGGAGAACCTCGAGATCTCGAGAATCGTCGAGGCGAAGAACAGCGAGGACCATATACGATGCAAAGGGCGTTGAGATCCGAGCTCAAGGAACAACTTGGGACATCTGAGGTCGTCACAAGAAACTCTGTGTCGACGGAGAAAATCTAGCGAAGAACTGGAAAGATCAAGTCCACAGGAAGAAACCCCGATAAATTAGTAGTATTCCACCATGAGAGAAATAAAGGTGAGCCATCCCGATTTAAGTATCGACCATACCAAATTACGTGGGTGGCGTCTTTGTAGAATTGATTGAATAAATGAATGCTTGGTTGCTATTATTTTTGTATGTTTATTGAATGGTTGGATAGATCACGATATTAAATGAAGCATATTTATTTCAACCATGAGAGGCGTAAATTCTGGAAGAATGGTAGAAGGCCTTCATATGGGAACGACATCGAAATTGGAAACTCCGAGCATTGAAGACTGAAGAAATGAGGACTTAGAAAGCGAAACCATAGTAGAGCGGCCCATTACAAGCGATAATTTTGTTGATGAGTGGGTAATTGCCTTCTCTTTCTATCTCAACAGACCCGAAATCTTGAACCCATGGACAACTGAACACCAAACCTTTACGGAGACAATTGCAACTTCCATGGAGATACATCCCTTGTTTACGAGCACTCCTCTTATCCTACACATGCGGATGACAACCCTTTATGAGTCTTTCCTTAAGGGCCTGAAGCGATCATGACCACGACAAGTGATCATGATTACCGAAGATCTTGAAGGACATGATGAAGCATATTCACCTTGAAGGAGATCACGGTCTACAAAGGCTACCCTTTCATGCAAAGGAGTGGAACTTTGGTATGTGGAGGTACACCTCCACCATTTGAAAGGAGTTTGCCCAAAGATGGAGGGGCATTACTTTTCATCTCACGTGTGCCACAAGCAACTTTCTTGACGCTGTTAGTGAAGCAGCCATGGAAGCCATCGCGGATCGGAGAAATACTTGAAGCAAGACTCCGTTATACTCAGGGAATACCTAAGCGAAGTGCATGCGAGAGATGATGAAGGTGAAGCTCAAGACCACCATGATGAAACAGAAGATTGAAGATTTCAAGGCTCATGTCGCACAATTCGGTGGGACTTAAGAATCCTCGAGGAGGATAAATAAATAAAGTGGAAGTAATGTCGACCATACTAAATCATGTGGGTGGCAGCATTTGTAACAAGTACTTTTGGAATTTGGATTCTGAAAATGGTTAAGGATGTAATGAAAGATTGATATGAGATTAATGAGATTTTATGGATAAACTTGTGCACTTCTTTGGGTCATAGTACTCTATAAAGCCACAGGATCAATGAAGAAAAAAGCGTGTTATTCATGGCGGCCATAGAAGGAAGCTGGAAAAAATAAGTTGGAGTTTTGTTTTGATATGATGGTATGAAGAAGCAGTACTCTTGGATTTAAGGAGGTGTAACAAGAGAGTTACTCAAGGATGAGTTAAAGTTGCACTAGTGTTGAAGTGTGCCATAACCCACAGGCCGAGTTTTGAGAAGGAACCGTTGTAACCTTGATAAAGGAATAAATTTGGAAGAATCGTGATCCAATCAGCCTACGTTTACGTAGGAGGTTACATAAAAACACGAGAGTGGTGAAGTAACGATAGATGTTTTGTTTGGCATGCAGAAATCATGGATTTATCTGAACTCAGTTCGAGAACAAGAGAAATTCTGCAATGCTTGTGAGTATGCCCAAGTGTTAAAATCGTGATTCGATATTTACATATGTGGTAATGATTCAAATGCAGGATGGATTGGCCCCATACGGAGACTTCTATCATGAACTATCATATGTTGATGGAAAATCGAGAGCCTTGAAAAACTTAGAAGAGTGTCGTAGCGATAAGCCATAAAACCATAAAATGGTAGGGCGATGGAACCCCATTACGAGGCAACCGTTGCCAAGCGTAGGTTATCTGGTGAGGTTCAACACAGACCCATCAGCTAAGAAGATCCAATCTCGGACGAACTTCAACTTTGTGAACCGACCCAAGCTTTTGAGGAAAACTCTATGCTTACGACGGAAGAGCTTTAATGAAGGAGCTATTGTAAGATATGTGAAGAGACATACATTGTCAACACTCGGAGGAAATATCTGAGTTTATTGGAACCATGACCTTGTTTTTAAGTGTGGTAGCACCCGACCTTCGACCAAGACATTTGCTAGAAGACCCCAACCCTAACCTTTTCCTTGCTAGCCTCTTGAATCTAGGGGCGAGATTCATTTTAAATAATGGTAGGTTTGTAACATCCCAAATTTTGGAATGTTAATATAATTAATTGAATTGTTTGTTTGTTTGCTTGAGTGAATTAAACTTGAGTGAAATTTGAACCTTTTCAAAAACTTTTGAATGAGAGGAATAAAATGACTTTCCCTTCTCGGTAAATTCAAATTCATCCTATTAATATCAATGAGAGAAGATGACATGACTTCTTCAACTATAAAGAATTTGAGCGGAGTTTTGCAATTTAATTCTTTCAAATATTTGCACTTGCTTCTCTATTTTTCTTCCCGAGAAATACCCGAAAAATAAATTCTTGCAAGCAAGAAAAGCGGAGAAAATGACCCTCAAAATCAGGGCATTTTGAAAATATTGAGCCAATAAAACCAAAGTTTTATTTAAAATTATTTGCAAAAAGAAATAAAGCCTTTAGGGATTTTCTGAAAACATTTTTTAAGTTTTTATTTTGGCCGTGGAATAATGCTCATCATCTACATTTTATTTTTCTGATAATTTTAGTATATAAAACTCTTTATTCGAATTGATTTGATTTCCTTTTTATTGTTTTAGTTTCCTAATTTTAAAAATAGGAATGGAATCGTTTTATTAGGAAAAACCTGGCCCATTAAGCACTTTCCTATTCTAGCCCAACAAGAGATCATCTCCTTCCTCTGTTTCCTCTCACGTTCTGAAGCTTTCCATGTCCATGGATCTCCACCTTCGATCTCCCTCGTCTTTCCATCCCAGCGCCTCCCGAGACCGCCTATAAACCCCTCCTCTCCTCGTTCCATTTTCCCATCACCGCCCCCCTCCTGCCCGTAGCCTTCTCGCCACCGTCCTCCTTTTCCTGCCTAAAAGCGCTCACCAGGAGCTCTTGGAACCTCCCCATCGCCCAGCGCCACCTCCCCAGCGCCGACCCCTCCTCCGCCACCCCCACCCTCTTGGCGACCTCGCCCCCTCGCTTGAGCAGCCCTCCACATCGCCGTCTCCTTCCTGCCATCTCTGCCTCACGTCAGGTAACTCCGTTTTCGTTTTCAGATTTATTTCCGTAACAGATTTAGTTCCGTTCTTGTTTAGCTTATAACTTTTGATCTAGAAGTCCAATGATGCTGATTCTTTTTGCGTTAGATCACAATTTTCTTGTAGTTTCAAAAATATATAATTTGTCTATGTTTGGATTTATAAAAATTGAGTTAGATCAGATTTGAATTAAAGCTTGTTTTGCTTATTCGGGAGTTTAAAAATAGATTTTATTTGATTCTTTTTCTACTGATCACTAGTGATCATATTTACCAGTGGTAAAAACTTCGAAATTGTTTGAGTATTTTAGCTTATTGTTTCATGTAAAACAAATTCTGTTTTAGTTCTATTGAATTATAGCTACTTCTTTTCTATAGTTGTTTTAAATTATTTTATTTTATATTTCAGAAAGTTTATGTTTGGTTTCTATTAGTTAAACAGTAGGTGTTCAACAAGTTTTTATATTTATTTTTATTTTGTTATCGTGAAATCAATTCAAGTTAAGCTAATAACTTGCAATGGATTTCTCTACTATTTAACTCCCAATTGAAAATACTTTCAAAATAGCTTTATGAAAAAATACTTTATTTTTCTTTGTCTTAACTAAATTTATATTTTATTCTCTGTTATTTTAGTGTTTTATTTTCCGTTAGACAAAACTATTTTTGTGAATGTTGTGAAGAAGACTCCTAGTTTTATTTGAAGTTCCTTGATTCTTATTAAGCTCTCTCTTTTGTTTTGATTGTTAGTGTGAGTGCTTATGTGAATGATATGTTTGTTATATAGATTTCATCAGAGAGTGACGAGTAGTCTATCAAGTTATTTCTTGAGAGCGATAATTCTTCTTCGTCAACATCACCGAGCAAGTTCACTTTGACCATTGCTTTCATACCTATGTTTATTGCATTTAGTGGCACCTTTGCAACCACCCCTCGATAGTGTTATTGAATCCTTGTAGTTGAGTAGTATGCATGAGGTAGGAACCCATCACCCTGTTACCAAGCCGGGGCGTTATTTATTTTAATGCTACGCTATAGTAGGCGGGGTTTGGTATGAGTGCTTTCGAGGAGTGGTGTGAGAATGAAGGATTTCGTCAATGGCGACAACTCCATGATGGCACCTGCAAGGACTGCATCTTCAAGGCCTCAAGACTTCAAGACTCGAGACAAGAATTCAATACACTCTTTGGGTGAAGGGCGGTTGTGGGCACCTGGAGAAACCAGTGGTTGGCGGGATACATGGAGAAGCGCCATGACATCTTGCGGAAAGCTTCACCCGGACTCAAAGAGGCGGAAGAATACTTCACGCCGGAAGCTTACTGTGCAACCGCAAGTCATTATGGGCTCTGGCTTGGTTGACTTTAGTTGTGACTCTGGCTGGGGCGGTGCTAGCAGATGTAGAACTACGGTAGGATTGAATGAGCACGGACGGTGGTCAAAGGAACTCTTTGGAAGACCATGTTTGGTCATCTTGTTCTCAAACACTCTGAAGTGCGAGAGCGTAAAGAGAGGATCGAATCTTGCGGGTAAAGTGTACAAACCTCTGCGGAGGTTTAAACCTAATCGATTAGCCGTGTCCCGATTCACGGACAATTTGAGCATCTGGACTTGGATCTATTTGGAACTCTCAACACGGATTGATAACAATTGTGGGCAACTTATGATGACCTTGGGCTATGAGACATCGGTTGGCGGAACCATGTCATGATGAGAAAAACTCCATAGTGCAGACTTCATTTATTCCTTTGATGTAGGTAAAATAAAACTAGCTTTTACGCAAAAAAATTCAGATCTGATTGCCACAAAGCCAAATTGCATATAGTATAGTTTCACCATCTGTTTATTCACATTGTGATCTTGCGGTACATTCAATGTCTTGACCTACAGCTACAACGTATCATGTTGCGGATATTTCCTCGACAGTAAGAGTACGATCTGAGGTTACGGTCTACACTCAACCTGCCGATGGCGTTGATGGGACTCCACACCCGTTTGATTGTTTCCGCTGAGTATTATGAGGTATATATCATTTCGTTATTTATACATGTGATTGCACTTTGATATATACATTGATGTCTTGTGTGTGCCGACATCTTGATCCGAGGATGGCACGATAACACGAAGGCTTGACCGTCTGAGGTCGGGTCGCTACATTGGTCTTGCAAGCTATTGCCGAAGATTCGTTGAGAATTTCTCCAAGATTGCAAAGCCTCTTTCCAACCTCCTCCAGAAGCATGTGAAGTATGTCTGGTCTCCCAAGTGTGACGTTGCTTTCAATACTCTCAAAGAGAAACTCGTCACAGCTCTGTCTTGACTCCTCCTAATGAATCCAAGCCATTGAAGTTTTACGTGATGCTTCTCTTCAAGGTCTCGGTGCTGTGTTAATGCAAGAGAAGAGTTGTGGCTTATACCTCTCGTCATTGAAGCCCAACGAAAAGAACTACCCCTCTCACGATCTTGAGTTGGCGGCGAGTTGTCCATGCATTAATAACATGGAGACATCTCTTGTTGGGAAGGAAAGTGGACATATTCACCGATCACAAGAGCCTCAAGTATATCTTTACTCAACCCAACCTCAACCTCGAGGCAGACTCGATGGGTGAAATGATTCAAGAGTACAATCCGAGTATTGAATATACTCCGGGCAAGGCCAATGTGATTGCAGATGCTTTGAGCGGGAAGGCTTCTTTGCAGCAGTTTAATCCTCAAGCCCTTCAACGGATCTTTGTGAAGCTTTCCATAAGCTGAATCTTCAAGTGGTTCCTCAAGGCTTTCTTGCCAACCTCATAGTCTCTCCTACTTTGGAATATCAGATTCGTGAGGCTCAACTCCTGGATACCATGGTGAAAAAGGTGAAGCGTGGTATCGACAAGGGCATTTCAAGTACAAGTGCTTCCACATTGATGACAAAGATACTCTTTTCTTGAGGACGGATTGTGGTTCCTAAGGGTGATCTGAGAAAAGTCATTATGAATGAGGCACACAATTCGCTTCTATCCATTCATCACGGAAGTGCGAAGATCTACGGGACCTCAAGCAGATCATATTGGTGGACTCGAATGAGGCGAAATTGCTCAATTCGTGAATGAGTGTGATGTCTGCGGAAGAGTGAAAGCGAACACCAAAGACCAGCTGGTCTCCTCCAACCACTTGCTATTCGAGAATGGAAGTTTGATCATATTGAAATGGACTTAGTGACTGGATTTCCCAAGTCCAAGCGTGGAAATGATGCTATCTTCGTTGTCATTGACAAGCTTACTAAAGTGGCTCATTTTCTTCCTATCAAAGAATCTATCACAGCAGCTCGGTTGGCGAGCTATACACCTCGAGTTGTCTCCTTGCGGCATTCCACAAGTGATCTCTTGAGACCGTGGCAGCATCTTTACCTCAAGTTTTGGGATTCTTTTGAAGGCCATGGGCACCAACATTCGTTTTCAGCACAGCTTTCCACCCTCAAACAAGTGGCCAAGTCGGCGAGTCAATCAAATCCTTGAAGATATGCTCGGGGCTTGTGTCATTTCATTCGGTATGAAATGGGAAGATTGTCTTCCATAGGCGAGTTCTCCTACAACAACAGCTTCCAAGCGAGTTGAGGCAAGGCCCCATTGAAATTCTCTATGGCGAGAAAGTGTCGTACTCCTCTCAATTGGTCCGAGACAGGTGAGCGCCAACTTCTTGGCAATGACTTGATCACGAAGCGAAGAAATGTGCAAAGTCATTCGTGAGAATCTCAAAAGCCACGCAATCGCGCGGAAGAGCTATTATGATGACAAGCACCGTGATGTGGCTTTTGAAATCGGAGACCATGTCTACCTCGCGTCTCTCAATGAAAGGCACTCGTTAAACCCCGGTATCAAAGGAAGCTTGCCCCTAGATCGTGGGTCCTTTCAAGATCATTGGCAAAAGAGGCGATCTAGCCTATCAACGAGCTTCCGTCCAACCATTGAGCGTGCACGGTGTTTCACGTGTCACAACCGCATAAGTGCTTCAAGACTCTGAGCACACTATCAACTTTGAAGAAATTGACATTCAAGAAGATCTCTCTTATCATGAGCACCCGTTGCTATTCTTGAAGAAACCGAGCGCAAGACTGCAACAAGTCAATCAAATTCCTGAAAGTGAAGTGGTCACACCATTCCGACCGAGAAGCCACACAGGGGCGCGAGGATCACCTCCGTTCGAATATCCGGAGTTCTTTCAGTCCTACATCTCGGGGCGAGATCCTCTTGTAGTGGTGGAGTGTTGTAACACCGGATGTAACTTTCCATATTTGTAACTCCAACTCTTGCCATTTTCGGCATTGTGATATGATATTCCCTCCGTGGTTGGGTTTTCTTCATTTTGCATTTTGTCCATGTCATGCATTTCATATCATGTCATCATGTGCATCGCATTTGCATACGTGTTAGTCTCATGATTCCGAGCATTTTCCCGTTGTCCGTTTTGCAATCCGGCACTCCTATGTCCCCGGCGTCCCCTTTTACGTTTTTCGTGGCGGGTACTAAACTTTCTCGGAATGGACGGGGTTTGTCAAGTGGCCTTGGTATACCACGGTAGACCACTGTCAAGTTCGGGTCATTTGAAGCTCGTTTGGTACTCAACAGTTAACCGCACTCTCGCAAAGGCCTCTTTTAAGTTGCAGCCCAACACCCCTCCAAAATAGTCCAATAATCCATCTAAGTCACTTCCATGCTCTCCGTCGTTCGATCACGATCGTGTGGTAAAACTACACCTCATTTGGACTCTCTAGCTCCTTCTATGCCTATATATACCCCCCCATTCCAAATCACGGTACAAACCCTAGCCTTCCCTACCTCGCGCCCCGGACACGTCCGGTCCGGCTGGGCGAAATCCGCCCGCGCGCCGCCAATCGGGCGCGCCACGTGTCGCCGCGCGCTGCCCGCCGCCCGGCCGAGAGGCCACAGCGGGCCCTCCGCGCCTCCTCCGGCCCGCCGCCGCGCGTCCGCGACCAGCGCCCGTCCCGGCGCTCCGCCGCCCGCCCTCCGGCCCGGCGCGCCTCGCCGGCAGCGCCGTCGCCCGCCTCCCCGAGCGGTCGCCTCGGCCGCCGCCCGCCCGGCCCGACTCCGGCGCCCGGCCGCCCGCGCCGCCCGCGCCCGCCCGGCCACCCCGGCGTCTCCGCGGCCGCTCGGCCCGGCCTCCTCCTCGGCCTCTCCCTCCCCGTCGCGCTGCCCGGCGCCTAGAAACTCCGTGAGCAGCCACCGCCGCCCTCGATCGGATCTGGATCGGGAACCGCGGGGTTGACTTCTTCCCCCCCTTAATTTTCGTCTAAGTTTTATTTCGGTGATTAATTTGTGGCATTTTCAACGCATCATAACTTTGCACCCGTGGCTCCGTTTCGTGCGTGTAATATGTCAAAATGTTCGCTCGAAGAGTAGATCATTTCATCTCATTGCATCATTTTCATTTGAGCTCATATTGATGCCCGAAATGCTGTTAGAAGAGGGCTATGTGATGTTAGTTTACATTTCTTAACAGAACATGCACTTTGTAATTTTGCCATGATTGATGTGTGCACCCTATGATCTTGAGTCCTACATGTGTTTTATAATATGCCATGCCATATTTCCAGGGTGTATGACATGTATTTTGTGATCTATGTGGTGACTAGCACAAGCATGCAAAGTAGGCTTCTGATGTTGCTGATTTCAGCCTGTTTAGGCGATATTTTGATGCCATGTTAACTTGATGCTACTGAGAGATCCATGCATATTTTGAGATACTTCAGTAAGGATGTTTTGAACATATGGTTATGCTCTATCCATCCATGCCTTTGTTTGCAATTATGGAGTGCCATAGCTTAAGTCAATCGAGCTCTACTTTTGCTATAAAATGTTTCCTGGCAGATTGTTTACATGTTATTCAATTTTGCCAAGGTTGTTGTAGTTGATCCGTGTATGCTATGATGTTGTTCTTGCCATGTATATATTCTATGCCATGTCTTCCTGATGGATGTATGCTTAGTTTATCATGTAAGGCTCTGTAGTGAGTAATTTGAGCTCTTAAACATGCCTACTTGTTATCTGTTTTGACATGCCATGTTCTGAATCATTATGAAACTTGCTATATTGACATGGGTGTTACTATATTTTCTGATCCTTTTTGGCTTATGGTCAGTAAGGGACTTTTGTTCTATGCTTTGATTAGATTCATGCCATGCCTTGTTTTGCTATTATAAGTTCCTGTAGCATGTTGTTTTCTTGCTCTGAACATTGCTACGATGCTGTTTTGCCATGTTCATAATTTCACTAAGTCTGTGAAGCTGATATGTTTTGCACTTTTGCCATGCTTGTTTGGACCTGTTATGATGTGATTTAGCCGTAGTTCAGTGTTCATCTTTTGTCAAGCATCTTGAGTAGATCACTGCCATATACTTTGTTGGTACGTTTGGGTGCAGTAGCTTAATTTCTTGTTGCTTGCTAAGTGGCATCATCTTTAATGGCAGATTTGTGCCATTCTTGTTTTGCTTGTTATTTGCAAACCGTGCATCCGATTCGGTGATCTTTATATCGATTTCAACGAAATCATCTCATCTTTCAGTGGCATACTTGGTTTGCCAAGTTGGTGCCTGGTTCATCATTTTCCTTCGAACACGCATCGCATTGCATATCACATCTCGCATATCATGTCATGTTTTGCATCATGTTGCTTGTGCATTGCACGTGATTTATTGTGGTTCCTTTGTTTGTGTTATTGCTTTGGGTAGAGCCGGAGGCGAGTTAGTGAGCGAGGAACCTGTTGAGAACGCTTACGAGGATCAAGCTTTTGACAACTCTGAGAACTTTGCAGGCAAGATGACCATACCCTCGAAATCACTTCTATCTTTGCTATGCTAGATGCTCGCTCTTTTGCTATGCCTATGCTCGATGTCTATCACTTGTTTATCGTGGCACCCATATTGCCATGTCAGCCCTAACCATCCTTTCCTAGCAAACCGTTGATTGGCTATGTTACCGCTTTGCTCAGCCCTCTTATAGCGTTGCTAGTTGCGGTGAAGATGAAGTTGTTCCTTGTTGGAACATGGAGATGTTGTTCCTTCTTGGAACATATTTACTTGTTGGGGATATCACAATATATATCTGCTATAATTAATGCATCTATATACTTGGTAAAGGGTGGAAGGCTCGGCCTTATGCAGTGTTTTGTTCCTCTTGCCACCTAGTTTCCGTCATACCGGTGTTATGTTCCTTGATTTAGCGTTCCTTACGGTTGGGTGATTTATGGGACCCCTTGACGGTTCGCTTAGAATAAGACTCCTCGATGAGGCCCAACCTTGGTTTTACCATTTGCCACCTAAGCCTTTTTCCCCGGGTTTTGCGAGCCGAGGTCATCTTTATTTTAACCCCGGACCAGTGCTCCTTGGTGCTGGCCCGAACCGGCAGACTGCGGGGCCACCAGGGCAACTCGAGGCTTGGTTTTACTCGTGGTGACCTATCCGGTGTGCCACGAGAGCGAGATATGTGCAGCTCCTATCGAGTTTGTCGGCCGCAGTCGGGTGGCTTCTTTGGTCTTGTTTTATTCTGTCGAAATGTCTTGTAGTCCGGGATTCGAGATTGATCGGGTCTTCGGTAGAAGGAATATCCTTCGTTGACCGTGAGAGCTTATAATGGGCTAAGTTGGGACACCCTGCAGGGTATTATCTTTCGAAAGCCGTGCCCGCGGTTATGAGGCAGATGGGAATTTGTTAATGTCGGTTGTAGAAAACCGAAGTTGACCTTAATTAAAATACACATCAACGGCGTGTGTAACGTGATGGTCTCTTCTCGGTAGTCAGGGAAGTGAACACGATGTTGGAGTAATGTTTGGCGTAAGTAGTTCAAGATCACTTCTTGATCGCTACTAGCTTCACGATCGTGCCTTGCTTCTCTTCTCGCTCTCTTTTGCAAATGTAGCCACCATATATGCTGAGTAAACTTGCTGCAGCTCCACCTCACAACTCTGTCCTTCCTATAAGCTTAAATAGTCTTGATCTCGCGGGTGTGAGATTGCTGAGTCCCGTGACTCACAGATTCTACCAAAACAGTTGCGGTGCCGGCGATGCGGTCACGGTGGCGCAGCCGAGCTCAAGTGGGAGTTCGATGAGGCGTGGTCGTTACTATGTGTCTTTTCCGATGATCGATAGTGGATCCCAGTTGGGACGATCGGGGATCTGTGTAGCATTTGGGGTATCTTCTTTTATTTTGGTTCCGTAGTCGGACCTTGAGTGTAATCTGAATGATGGATGTTTATTTATGTATTGTGTGAAGTGGCGACTGTAAGCCAACTATGTATTGAAGGAAATATGCCCTAGAGGCAATAATAAAAGTTATTATTTATTTCCTTATATCATGATAAATGTTTATTATTCATGCTAGAATTGTATTAGCCGGAAACATAATACATGTGTGAATATATAGACAAACAGTATGTCACTAGTATGCCTCTACTTGACTAGCTTGTTAATCAAAGATGGTTATGTTTCCTAACCATGAACAAGGAGTTGTTATTTGATTAACAAGGTCACATCATTAGTTGAATGATCTGATTGACATGACCCATTCCGTTAGCTTAACACTTGATCGTTTAGTATGTTAATGCTTTCTTCATGACCCATACATGTTCCTGTAACTATGAGATTATGCAACTCCGTTTACGGAGGAACACTTTGGGTACTACCAAGCGTCTAGCAACGTGAATCGGGTGATTATAAAGGAGTACTACAGGTGTCTCCAAAGGTACTTGTTGGGTTGGCGTATTTGAGATTAGGTTTTGTCACTCCGATTGTCGGAGAGGTATCTCTAGGCCTTCTCGGTAATACACATCACTTAAGCCTTGCAAGCATTACAACTAATGAGTTAGTTGTGAGATGATGTATTACGGACGAGTAAAGAGACTTACGGTAATGAGATTGAACTAGGTATTGGATACCGACGATCGAATCTCGGGTAAGTAACATACCGATGACAAAGGAACAACGTATGTCGTTATGCGGTTTGACCGATAAAGATCTTCGTAGAATATGTAGGAACCAATATGGGCATCCAGGTTCCGCTATTGGTTATTGACGAGAATGGTTCTAGGTCATGTCTACATAGTTCTCGAACCCGTAGGGTCCGCACGCAACGTTTGATGACAGTTCATTATGAGTTTATAAGTATTGATGCACGAAGTTTGTTGAGTCCGGATGTGATCACGGACATGACGAGGAGTCTCGAAATGGTCGAGACATAAAGATTGATATATTGGAAGCCTATGTTTGGACTTGGAAGGGTTCAGTGAAAGCAGAAGTTCTGGAACAGGGGTTACGGAACCCCGGGGGTATATGGGCCTTCATGGGCCACAAGGGAGAAGAGGAAGGGCCGGCCAGGTGGGCTGCGCCCCCTCCCCCTCTAGTCCAAATAGGACAAGGAGAGGCGGCGGCGCCTCCCTCTTCCCCTCCCCAATCCTACTCCAACTAGGACAGGGGGAGTCCTACTCGGTGGGAGTAGGACTCCTCGGCCGCCTCCCAAGGCTGGCCGCCTCCCCTTGGCTCCTTTATATCTGAGGGCAGGGGCACCCCATGACACACAAGTTGATCTCGGATCTTTCCTTAGCCGTGTCGGTGCCCCTTCCACCATATTCCACTTGGTCATATCGTCGCGGAGCTTAAGCGAAGCCTGCGCCGGAGAAGTCATATCGTCGCGGAGCTTAAGGCGAAGCCCTGCGTCGGTGGAGCATCAACATCGTCCTGCCCCGTCGTCTTGTGGAACTCATCCCGACACTTTCTGGATCGGTCAGGGGATCGTCATCGAGCTGAACGTGCGAAACTCGGAGGTGCCGTACGTTCGGTGCTTGGATCGGTCGGATCGTGAAGGCGTCGACTACATCAACAGCGTTGTTATAGCGCTTCGCTTTCGGTCTCACGAGTGCGTGGGCGGACACTCTCCCCTCTCGTTGCTATGCCATCACCATGGTCTTGCGTGATCGTAGGAAAATTTTGAAATTACTCGTTCCCCAGCGGTGGCATCCGAGCCTGGTTTTATCGTTGATGTCATATGCACGAGTAGAACACAAGTGAGTTGTGGGCGATACAAGTCATACTACCTACCAGCATGTCATACTTTGGTTCAGCGGTATTGTGAGATGAAGCGGCCGGACCGACATTACGCGTGCGCTTCGCGAGACTGGTTTCACCGCTCCGAGCACTCGTTGCTTAAAGGTGACGGCGGGTGTCTGTCTCTCTCACTTTAGTTGAATCGAGTGTGGCTCGCCCGGTCCTTGAGAAGGTTAAACGGAGTCTATTTGACGAAATATCGTTGTGGTTTTGATGCGTAGGTAAACGGTTCTTGCTCAGCCCGTAGCAGCCACGTAAAACTTGCAACAACAAAGTAGAGGGCGTCTAACTTGTTTTTGCAGGGCATGTTGTGATGTGATATGGTCAAGGCGTGATGCTATATTTTATTGTATGAGATGATCATGTTTTGTAACGAGTTATCGGCAATGGCGAGGAGCCATATGGTTGTCGCTTTATTGTATGAAATGCAAGCGCCATGTAATTGCTTTACTTTATCACTAAGGAGTAGCGATAGTCGTAGAAGCAATAGTTGGCGAGGCGACAACGATGCTACGATGGAGATCAAGGTGTCGCGCCGGTGGCGATGGTGATCATGGCGGTGCTTGGCGATGGAGATCACAAGCACAAGATGATGATGACCATATCATATCACTTATATTGATTGCATGTGATGTTTATCCTTTATGCATCTTATCTTGCTTTGATTGGCGGTAGCATTATAAGATGATCTCTCACCAAAATTATCAAGAAGTGTTCTCCACGAGTATGCACCGTTGCGAAAGTTCTTCGTCTTTGAGACACCACGTGATGATCGGGTGTGATAGGCTCTACGTTCAAATACAGCGGGTGCAAAACAGTTGCGCCGCAGAATACTCGAGTTAAACTTGGCGAGCCTAGCATATAACAGATATGGCCTCGGAACACGAGACCGAAAGGTCGGCGTGAATCATATAGTAGATATGATCAACATAGTGATGTTCACCATTGAAACTACTCCATCTCATGTGATGATGGGACATGGTTTAGTTGATTTGGATCACGTAATCACTTAGATGACTAGAGAGATGTCGGTCTAAGTGGGAGTTCTTAAGTAATATGATTAATTGAACTTTAATTTATCATGAACTTAGTACTGATAGTATTTTGCTTGTCTATGTTTCTTGTAGATAGATGGCTCGTCTTTGTTGTTCCGTTGAATTTTAATGCGTTCCTTGAAAGCAAAGTTGAAAGATGATGGTAGCAATTACGGACTGGGTCCGTAACGAGAGGATTATCCTCATTGCTGCACGAGAAAAATTACGTCCTGGAAGCACCGCTGGGTAGCGAACTGCTGCGAATCTTGAGCGAAGTTATGAGCGTCGGCAAGCGGTGATGACTACTCTATAGTTCGATGTGCCATGCTCTCGGCTTAGAACCGGGTCTTCAACGGCGTTTTGAGCGTCATGGAGCATATGAGATGTTCCAGGAGTTGAAGTTAATATTTCAAGCAAATGCCCGGATTGAGAGATATGAAGTCTCCAATAAGTTCTATAGCTGCAAGATGGAGGAGAATAGTTACATCGGTGAGCACATACTCAAAATGTGGGTATAACAATCACTTAATTCAGCTGGGAGTTAATCTTCCGGATGATAGTGTCATTGATGAATTCTCAATCACGCCACCAAGCTACAAGAGCTTCGTGATGAACTATAATATGCAAGGGATGACTAAGACAATTCTGAGCTCTTGGCGATGCTAAAAGCATGAGTAGAAATCAAGAAAGAGCATCAAGTGTTGATGGTCAACAAGACCACTAGTTTCAAGAAAAGGGCAAAGGGAAGAAGAAGGAAACTTCAAAAGAACAGCAAGAAAGTTGCTGATCAAGAGAAGAAACCCAAGTCTGGACCTAAGCACTGAAGCGAGTGTTTTTACCGCAAGCGGTGGACCTTTGGAAGCGGAACTGCCCCAAGTATTTGGCGGATAAGAAGGATGGCAAGGTGATCAAAGGTATATGTGATATACATGTTATTGATGTGTACCTTACTAATACTCATGATAGTACACAGGTATTTGATCTTGGTTACATTGCTAATATTTGCAACTCGAAGCAGGAACTACGGATTAGCGAAGATTGGCTAAGGGCGAGGTGACGATCTTGGCGTTGGAAATGGTTCCAAAGTCGATGTGATCGCGATCGACACGCTACCTCTACATCTACCTTGGGATTAGTTTTAGACCTAAATAATTGTTATTTGGTGCGGCGTTGAGCATGAACATTATATCTGGATCTTGTTTAATGCGAGGCGGTTATTCATTTAAATCGAGAATAATGGTTGTTCTATTTATATGAGTAATATCTTTTATGGTCATGCACCCTTGAAGAATGGTCTATTCTTGTTGAATCTCGACGGTAGTGATACACATATTCATAATGTTGAAGCCAAAAGATGCAGAGTTGATAATGATAGTGCAACTTATTTGTGGCACTTGCCGTTTAGGTCATATCGGTGTAAAGCATGAAGAAACTCCATCTTGATGGGCTTCGGAATCACTTGATTATGAATCACTTGGTACTTGCGAACCGTGCCTCATGGGCAAGATGACCAAAACGCCGTTCTCGGAACTATGGGCGAGCAACTGATTTGTTGGAAATCATACATCTTGATGTTTGTGGTCAATGAATGTTGAGGCCTTGGCGGGTATCGTTATTTTCTCACCTTCACAGATGATTTGAGCAGATATGGGTATATCTACTTAATGAAACACAAATCTGAAACATTTGAAAAGTTCAAAGAATTTCAGAGTGAAGTGGAAAATCATCGTAACAAGAAAATAAAGTTTCTACGATCTGATCGTGGAGGAGAATATTTGAGTTCTGAGTTTGGTTTACATTTGAAACAATGTGGAATAGTTTAGCAACTCCATACCGGAACACCACGGAGAAATGGTGTGTCGAGCGTCGTGTCGTACTTTACTAGATATGGTGCGATCTATGATGTCTATTTCGATTTACCGCTATCGTTTTGGGGTTATGCTTTAGAGGCGGCCGCATTCACGTTGAATAGGACACCGTCAAAATCCGTTGAGGCGGCGCCTTATGAACTGTGGTTTGGCAAGAAACCAAAGTTGTCGTTTCTTAAAGTTTGGGGCTGCGATGCTTATGTAAAGAAACTTCAACCAGATAAGCTCGAACCCAAATCGGAAAAATGTGTCTTCATAGGATACCCAAAGGATCTGTTGGGTACACCTTCTATCACAGATCTGAAGGCAAGATTTTCGTTGCTAAATTCGGATCCTTTCTAGAGAAGGAGTTTCTCTCGAAAGAAGTGAGTGGGAGGAAAGTAGAACTTGATGAGATAAGCATATCTGCTCCCTTATTGGAAAGTAGTTCATCACAAGAAATGGTTCTGTGACAACTACACCAATTAGTGAGGAAACTAATGATGATGATCATGAAGCTTGAGATCAAGTTACTCTTGAACCGTGGAGGTCAACGAGTAAAATCGCACAGTGGTACGGTAATCTTATTCGGAAGTCATGTTACTTGACCATGGCGAACCTACGAACTATGAAGAAGCGATGGTGAGCCCATATTCCATAAAATGGCTGGAAGCCATGAAATCTGAGATGGGATCCATGTATGAGAACAAAGTATGGACTTTGGTTGACTTGCCGATGATCGGCAAGCCATTGAAAATAAATGGATCTTTAAGAAGAAGGCGGCGCCGATGGTAATGTAACTGTCTACAAAGCTCGACTTGTTGCGAAAGGTTTTCGACAAGTTCAAGGGGTTGACTACGATGAGACTTTCTCACCCGTGGCGATGCTTAAGTCTGTCCGAATCATGTTAGCAATTGCCGCATTTTATGATTATGAAATTTGGCAAATGGATGTAAAACTGCATTCTTGAATGGATTTCTAGAAGAAGAGTTGTATATGATGCAACCAGAAGGTTTTGTCGATCCAAAGGTGCTAACAAAGTGTGCAAGCTCAACGATCAATTTATGGTGCAGTGCAAGCCTCTCGGAGTTGGAATAAGCGCTTTGATAGTGTGATCAAAGCATATGGGTTTATCTGAGACTTTTGGAGAAGCTTGTATTTACAAGAAAGTGAGTGGGAGCTCAGTAGCATTTCTAATATTATATGTGGACGACATATTATTAATTGGAAATGATATAGAATTTCTGGATAGCATAAAGGATACTTGAATAAAAGTTTTTCAATGAAAGACCTCGGTGAAGCTGCTTACATATTGGGCATCAAGATCTATAGAGATAGATCAAGGCGCTTAATTGGACTTTCACAAAGCACATACCTTGATAAAGTTTTGAAAAAGTTCAAAATGGATCGAGCAAAGAAAGGTTTTTACCTGTGTTACAAGGTGTAAGATTGAGTCGGACTCAATGCCCGACCACAGCAGAAGATAGAGAAAAATGAAAGATGTTCCTATGCTTCAGCCATAGGCTCTATCATGTATGCAATCTGTGTACCAGACTGGCGTATGCTTAGCTGTAAGCTTGGCAGGAAGGTACCAAAGTAATCGAGGTGGATCCTTTGGACAGCGGTCAAGAACATCTGAAATACACGAAAAGGACTAAGGATATGTTTCTCGTATATGGAGGTGACAAAGAGCTAGTCGTAAATGGTTACGTCGATGCAAGCTTTGACACTGATCCGGACGATTCTAAATCGCAAACCGGATCGTGTTTTTATTAAGCGGTGGAGCTGTTAGTTGGTGCAGTTCTAAACAAAGCGTCGTGGCGGGATCTACATGTGAAGCGGAGTACATAGCTGCTTGGAAGCAGCAAATGAAGGAGTCTGGATGAAAGAGTTCATTTCGATCTAGGTGTCATACCTAGTGCATCGGGACCTATGAAGATCTTCTGTGACAATCTTGGTGCAATTGCCTTGGCAAAGGAATCCAGATTTCACAAGAGGACCAAGCATATCAAGAGGCGCTTCAATTCCATTGGGACCAAGTCCAAGTGGGAGACATAGAGATTTGCAAAATTCATACGGATCTGAATGTTGCAGACCGTTGACTAAGCCTCTTCCACGAGCAAAACATGATCAGCACCAAGACTCCATGGGTGTTAGGATCATTACTTTGTAATCTAGATTATTGACTCTAGTGCAAGTGGGAGGCTGAAGGAAATATGCCCTAGAGGCAATAATAAAAGATATTATTTATTTCCTTATATCATGATAAATGTTTATTATTCATGCTAGAATAGTATTAACCGGAAACATAATACATGTGTGAATATATAGACAAACAGTATGTCACTAGTATGCCTCTACTTGACTAGCTTGTTAATCAAAGATGGTTATGTTTCCTAACCATGAACAAGGAGTTGTTATTTGATTAACAAGGTCACATCATTAGTTGAATGATCTGATTGACATGACCCATTCCGTTAGCTTAACACTTGATCGTTTAGTATGTTAATGCTTTCTTCATGACCCATACATGTTCCTGTAACTATGAGATTATGCAACTCCGTTTACGGAGGAACACTTTGGGTACTACCAAGCGTCTGGCGTAATCTGGGTGATTATAAAGGAGTACTACAGTGTCTCCAAAGGTACTTGTTGGGTTGGCGTATTTGAGATTAGGTTTTGTCACTCCGATTGTCGGAGAGGTATCTCTAGGCCTTCTCGGTAATACACATCACTTAAGCCTTGCAAGCATTACAACTAATGAGTTAGTTGTGAGATGATGTATTACGGAGCGAGTAAAGAGACTTACGTAACGAGATTGAACTAGGTATTGGATACCGACGATCGAATCTCGGGTAAGTAACATACCGATGACAAAGGAACAACGTATGTCGTTATGCGGTTTGACCGATAAAGATCTTCGTAGAATATGTAGGAACCAATATGGGCATCCAGGTTCCGCTATTGGTTATTGACCGAGAATGGTTCTAGGTCATGTCTACATAGTTCTCGAACCCGTAGGGTCCGCACGCTTAACGTTCGATGACAGATTCATTATGAGTTTATAAGTATTGATGCACGAAGTTTGTTGAGTCCGGATGTGATCACGGACATGACGAGGAGTCTCGAAATGGTCGAGACATAAAGATTGATATATTGGAAGCCTATGTTTGGACTTGGAAGGGTTCCGAGTGAAAGCAGGAAGTTACGGAACACCGGGTTACGGAACCCCGGGGGTATATGGGCCTTCATGGGCCACAAGGAGAAGAGGAAGGGCCGGCCAGGTGGGCTCGCCCCCTCCCCCTCTAGTCCGAATAGGACAAGGAGAGGGCGGCGCCCTTCCTCTTCCCCTCCCAATCCTACTCCAACTAGGACAGGGGGAGTCCTACTCCCGGTGGGAGTAGGACTCCTCGGCGCGCCTCCCAAGGCTGGCCGCACCCCCTTGGCTCCTTTATATCTGAGGCAGGGGCACCCCATGACACACAAGTTGATCTCGGATCTTTCCTTAGCCGTGTCGCGGTGCCCCTTCCACCATATTCCACTTGGTCATATCGTCGCGGAGCTTAAGGCGAAGCCTGCGCGGAGAAGTCATATCGTCATGGAGCTTAGGCGAAGCCCTGCGTCGGTGGAGCATCAACATCATCCTGCGCCGTCGTCTTGTGGAACTCATCCCGACACTTTCTTTGGATCGGTCCGGGATCGTCATCGAGCTGAGCGTGTGCGTAACTTCGGAGGTGCCGTCGTTCGGTGCTTGGATCGGTCGGATCGTGAAGGCGTCGACTACATCAACAGCGTTGTTATAACGCTTCCGCTTTCGGTCTCACGAGTGCGTGGGCGGACCTCTCCCCTCTCGTTGCTATGCCATCACCATGGTCTTGCGTGATCGTAGGAAATTTTTTGAAATTACTACGTTCCCCAACATGTATCTCTTTCCCTTATGTATTACATGGGTTGTGTGAAGATTACCTCACTTGCGACATTGCTTTCAATGCGGTTATGCCTCTAAGTCGTGCTTCGACACGTGGGAGATATAGCCGCATCGAGTGCGTTTCAACAGAGCAGGTCCAGGACTCCTCCTCAAATAGTTCTCCTTTAGACCATCTTATACTCTTTGGGATATCACCAAGGTCAGTGACTCTAGCCTTGACCAAAATCTTACCCTTCAAAGCATCTTCTTTCTCCCAACTAATTATCTTGCCCCACTTTGAAATCACAGAAGCAATATCTTCAGTATTACAGAAATCAAATGGAACCCCCACAAACAGCAACCAACAAGTTCTGTTGAAATGAACTCTACGCCGTTTCCTTCCCTGATTGTGCTTAGTAAAAGAAATAAAAACATCACCAAAAACATGCGGACCCTGCTGAATGAGCCTATCTCTGTCTCTGACATGCGTGAACCTGACATAAACCTCTCCAAAAGGACAGGGTTGGATTTCTCTAAAACCTACTTGCTCAACTCCCTCCAGGAACTCTTCAAGAACCTCACGCACATTTGGGAAAAATACCTCATCTGGATGCGGGTGGATAATGGCAATCGCCGAGTCTTCGTGCCGTCTCGGGCGATGAGGGACAATCGCACGAGAAACCCCATTGCGGCCTTCAATCACCTGAATCTAAAAGCCATGAGGAACGAAAGTTTGAGGGTCTATGGGAATGTTGGCCATCGGCAACGGCTCCAGCGAGGTGGTGACCCGAGCCCTGTCTGACAGCAATGGCAGCGGTGCCGAGCTTGTCGAGGCAGAAGCAGAGTAGGTGGCAGAGAAGGAAAGTGAAGTGGAAGGCGAGGAGGCAAGCGACGGTCTCGGCTGGAAGTTTAGGAAAAAATCCTTGACCAACTCCTTAAATGAAGGCACCTGTCGAGTCTGTAGCACCGGCCCAATACAACGAAACCAAGATTCCACTGCACCTTTGGCCCAAGCCTCTGCTGGTGGGCTCGGGAAAGAATCAAAAGGGATAAACGGCCAAAGCCCAGGAAGGTTCGGTGGTGCAAAAACGGGCCATGTGACCGTTGGCCCCGCATGCATGGCAAACCACATGATTACATGTAATAGAACGTTGCGTGACCTGGCGCTCAATTTGGGGCCTGTCTTGACCCGGATTAACGAGCAATGAAGTGTCGTTAAGACCTTGATTAGAGCCCTCTTGAATGGGTCCCGATAATCTTTCGAAAACCGATCTACCGTCCCGGACCACCGCAGAATAACTCCGGTGATCACCGGAGTGAGGAACAATGGCCTTGCCGGACCTACCCACTAGGGTCCATTCTTTATCAAGCTCTGCATAGTATAGAGCTTCTTCCCGTTGCCAATTCGGGCCCCCAAAATTCCAAAGATTGAAACCCACGTCAAAATCCTTCTCAACAATATTACCAGCATTGTAGATCTCAAAACCCACTGCTTTTGAAGCTACCGTGAACTTGAAAGACCTATCCTTCAAGAAACTAACACGAAAACCTTGGGCATAGCCCCCAAACATGGCAAGGAGAGATACACTAACCGTGTGCACATTGAGCCTGAAGGAGGCACGTCTAAATGAAACCACCATGGTGAATTCCTTTTGACGAAAACCCGGGGAGAAGACCACCGGGTGCCCAAACTTGGCCTTCATATCCGCTTGAAACTTCTTCCCACGATCAAAGTTAAGGGCAAAAGGAGCCATCATGAAGGGAGGGGTGGTTACCACTACACGGGCTGGCCCTTTGGTAGGGCTTGTGGCCGCCGGGGCCGGAGTGGCCACCGGCGCAAGGTGGGAGGGCTAGGTGGGAGGGAGCGGACTGTTGGGTTTTTCGTGGAGGGCTAGATGAACAGTAGACAGGCCCATTGTTTCTACGGCCCGTAGAAGGTCTACTGTTTCTACGGCCCATAGAAGGCCCACTGTTTCTACGGCCCGTAGGAGGCCCAGGGTCACTACAGTAAATATTAGCCCATGGTTATTCTGGCCTAGTTTTAAAAAGAATTGCACTGACTACAAGCAAACAAATAAACAAGACAACAAGGAAATAAATAAGTAAGCAACTTATGCTAGGCTATCACGGCTGTTACACATATTACATCCACTAGGCATCAAAGTTCGCCACCAGTGCAAATATAGGGAACAAAGCAGCATATCATATACACTGGTTGTCAAAGTTGGCAACCAGCGCAAATAAACGCCGCAGCAAAACAAATCCAGAACTGAAACCACTTTCAAGATCTCAAGAAACAATATCCAGGTACCCATAATGTTGGCAAGATGCTTAGCAAGCTTATTAACTTTCTCTTGTTTGGCGCTTAAATCCTCCAGTAACTTGTTTGTTGCACGGAAAATATGCATCTGAATTCTGCGGGACTTCCTCGGTCCTTGACTTCTGTCGCAGCACATCTGATCGATGTCTTTCAACTTGAAGTTGAGACTCAAGAAGACGAACTGATTCAGGCAGCGAGTTCGAAGAGCTTGTGCCAGCAATAGTGGCCAGTAACTCGAACACTACATCAAGACAGGACTTTTGGGTTCCCTCACTGTCGTCAAGATAGTTTTTATCAGCTTTCTTGGAGACCAACAGGGATGTCTCACTATCTTGAACCTTATCTGCATTACTTCCTTTACCATTGGATAACGCGGTACTGTTCTCCAATATTTTGTCCGCATTCTAAAAGAAAAATAAGCAGACACATCACATGTTTACCATGTTGTATATGAAACTCATTTTGGTAAATGAGTTCAGTAGAAAAGTGGACAGGATAACAGCATGAAACAAAGATATATCTATGTACCATGGTCACTTTATGGTCTATATCATTCTAGTTTTTGTTGCCAAATCAAGATAGAGACACAGTTCAAATAATATTTGTTCAAGACAAAGCAGAATAGACAGAATATAAGTGTGGGTAACTATAGAGCAATAACAACACTTGTAATGTGCATGACATGAGAACATAACTGTTTATTCAATTGAAACTGAAATCAACATAGAGGAGGTTACAACAGCAAACCAGTTAAAGAAACAGGTTTAAAACATACATGTTGCGTCATTGGAATTTCAATTCCATCCTTCAAATTTGAAAATAGTTGGTATGAGTAAATCTGATAATGCAAGAGCAAAGGAGTATGAACCATAGCTACAGAACCTGACACGAGAACAAATCTTCTTCTCCTTTAAGCATTGAGTTGGGATTGAGTGGTGGTCCTCGTGCTTTGGGCACTGCAGTTCCCTTACTAACCGCTCGTGTTTGGGTGCTCTGTGGTGGAGACGGTCTTGTGTCAATCGGGCTGGGTTACTATCTGCCGGGGTTGGGGTTAGAAGGGGTGTAGCTGGTTCTCTGTCCAAGCTGGGTAGGGGTACAATCTGCGAGTCCAGGTTATGTGTGGTGGATCTGGTCCTTGGGCAAGTACAACCGTGGTTCTATCTGCATCATCTGGTAGCACTATATTTTCTCAAGACCGTGTTGTTACTCCCTTAGATATCGCCATCACGCTCTCCAATTCAAATGGCTGATAAACAAGAAAAGTAATTGAAAGTATAGACATTGTATGATAGAGCAGTGCAATGGATAGTGGGGAATAAAAGAGGGCATGAAATAATTCATATTTATGTTGTCTAACCAAACAGGATAGCATGACACAATTTCACATATATGATGGCTAACTAAACAGGATAGCATGACACAATTTCACATTATGATGGCTAACTAAAAAGATGGAAAGACATAGTTCAAAATATGAGACTATGTAAGCAGGATGACATGACATAACTATATAATGTGTTTATTAAATAGGTTGGCATGCCATAATTCACATACATTCATGGATAGAATGCCATAATTCTAAATATGATGACTGTAAACACTAAACAGGATGAGATGATATAACTATATGATGTCTTTATTAAATGGGTTGCCATGCCATAATAATTCAGATAGATGATGTGTATGTACTATGTAAACATGATGGCATGATATAATTCAAATATATGATTTATATAGTAAGCAAGTAAGCAGATGGCAATCTATATATGATGTAAAAACTAAGCAATGCAAGACAACATGCATGACATGGGTAATATAACCTGCCAAGTTTGAGCATAGACCTCGGGGAAATAGGACTGGTCATCGGTCTACGAATCCTCCTCGAGGAGCTCTCTAGAACCACCAAGATGTCTCGCTTGCGAGTAGCATTATCTGCTCAATACCTTGTTTTCACTCGAGATACTTCCATCACCGCTTCAAATGGCTGATGCACAGAAGAGTAGTTGAATATACAAACATTGTCGACAAATGGAACACGTAATACAAAAAATGATAGCATGATATAATTCACATACATGATGATTGGCTAAACAGCATGGCATTGCATAATTCACATATATAATGCCTTTGCAACAAGATAGCATTGTATAATTCACATATATAATGTCTTGCAACAAGATGGCAATGCATAATTCACATATATGGTAATTAGACACTTGAGCAGGTGGCATTCACACAAAGCATGTCTAAACTAATCAAATGGCATAGCAATGCGAGACACCATACGCACGATATGAGCAACATAACCCCGCCAAGTTAGAGCATACACCTCGGGGAATAGGACTGGTCATCTGTCTCTAAATCCTCCTCGAGGAGCTATCCGTAACCAGCGAGATATGCGCTTCGTCGAGATAGCATAGTCTGCTTTCGAAGACCTTGTTTTCACTCCAGAATTTGCCATCACCGTGTCAAATGGCTGATGCACCACGAAGAGCGATTGAATGTACTAACATTGTTGACAAATGTAATATGTAACGAAAAAAGGATGGCCTGATATAATTTACATATAAGATGACTGGCTAAGCAGGATGGCATTGCAAAATTCACATATATGATGCCTGGCTAAACAAGGTGGCGTTGCATAATTCACATAAGCGATGAATAAACTAAGCAGATGGCATTCGCATAAAGGATGTCTAAACTAAGCGAGATGACATATTTGATGTATAAAGTAAGCAATGCAAGACACCATATGCATGATATAACCAACATCGGCATGCCAAGTTAGGCGAAGACCTCGGGGGTAAATAGGAGTTATCTTCTCTTCCGAATCCCCTCGGATAAGATATCTTCCTCTCGATTACAATCCGAAATGCGTGGAGGGGGCTGCCTTTGCGCTTACCATGGAGCGACATCTCGCATGAAATTATATTGCCACGCAAGGCTCGTCTCTTTTGCTCTACATGTTCAGTTCCATTGTTTACAATAAGCTGTCATGCATAGGAATAAAACATAGTGAGATTATGTAAGGAGTGCATGCAAAATCCAGAGTGATGGTAGCAACTGTGGATAGACCCAAAACCAATAATAGCGAGCGGATAATGGCTTGAGTTAATAAATACAGATAATGGCTTCTTTCTTGCTTGTTTCCCACCCAACATGAAACTCATAGTAGACACCGGAGATTAACGGATAGTAGATAGATACTATTGATAGCGGCCCGATATGTACCCCACAACCATTTAAAAACTCAAGTTTGACCATTAGTTTGGAGCTGACTCAGAGTCTAATCGGTGAACAGGACGATAAAGTAGCATGTAATATTAAGCGATGCATAACGTAAGCAGAGACGAAAGAGTGCGACCTCTCTTGCGGACCCGTGTAGTCCTCGAGGTCATCTGCTCGATTGATGGTGGTAATGCAGTTTTCATGGCTGCCAGCGGCGGGGAAGAAGATCTGAGGTGGCGAAAGACAGTCCGGAGGCGGATCCTGCTGTCTTGGACCCTTCATCGTTGGAGCAGCTGAGCTGGGGTGGACGACGGCACATCGAGGCGCGGACAAACCACACAAGATTTTCTTTGACAACTATCTGTAAGAGAAGTAATTCAGTAAGGGCTCGTTTGAATTGGAGGATTCCAACAATGCAGGGATAGGAAATAGACAGGAATAGGATAGGAATGCACGTGCAAAACAGAGAATTTAAAAACACAGAATTTCTGCCAATCTGGGTGTTTGATTCACAACAATTGGAAGATCACAGGATGCAAAGAAGCATGGTGAGATTAAGTCAAACCACAAGAAAATGTACGGTTATAATGCTATTATGCTACTATCTCTTAGTCTTGTGCTTCATGAATAGGAATTTGAAAAGGAGGACAAGTGAAAATTAAAATTCCTACGTTTTTTCTTTCAAGGAGACACTAAAGGAACAAATCCGTGTGCTCAGTGGACAATATATATAACATGTAGAGTAAAAAAGTGATGCAACAAGTGTACAACCTCTTTGGCGAAGCCATGTCGATCTCAGCGTGATCGGGTTGGCCGGTGAGGATGCTCCGGCTGACTTTGCTATCGGAGGAGGGGAAGAACATCTTAGGCGTCTGGAGATGGAGCCCGAGGTACTGCTCCATCGTGATGGAGGGTTTCGTCGTTGGAGCAACTCCGGTGAGTTGTACGACGCCGAGGCTGAAGCAGGACAAGAGAGACAACGAACAACGTTAACCTGAGTGGAATTCTAATAGCATCTCCAATACATGACGTAAAATACATAACCACAAAGTGCTAGATGTAAAATACATCAGCCGCTCATCTCTGAACTTAACTGTCTAAACAGAACTTAAGCTGTCGGCCCGAACTTAACTCATCGAAACTGAACCTAACTGTGGAAACTGAATTTTGTCGTCCCGAACTGAACGCACTAGCAAGGTGAGGCTACACGTCGGTCGATCGACTTTTTCATCTCTCGGTCAGTCGATTTTGCAGCCGTTGGATACAAAATCAAAGGCTGCGGTTCATCTTCAACCTCCACCCCACGAGCCGCCAGCCACCACCGCCAAACAGCAGCCCCGCCGCCCGTGGCGGCGGCCGCCCGCCCGCCGCCAAAACACTCCCCACCGCCGGTCCGCCGCCGCCCATCATCCCTCTAGCCCCCGTGCCGAGCTTTTTCTCCGGCGATCCCCATACCACCGCCCGCCACCGCCAAGTACCACCGCCCCATCCTGAACCCTAAGATAGATAGTGGGTACCTCTCGTGAGCCCCCCTCCCGCTGCGGCTGGTTCTTCCTTCACCCCGTGAGCCCACCCTTGAAAATCGATGACCCAAAAGTCGATTCAGTCGATCAAGTGTAGCCAAATCGAGCAGCATCGCAAGCAAGAGCAAGAGCGAGAGCAGCAACGAGCAAGAGCAATAGCAAGAGCGCACCAGCAGGGGCCGAGAGCAAGAGCGAGCAGCAGCGCGAAAGCGAAGCTAAAGCAGCAGCAACTCCTCTCGATGTGGGCGTCGCCGCCGAGGGAGCGACGCCGTGGAGGAAGTGGCGGCGGCGCCGCCGTGGATGGAGCAGCGCCGTGTCGGCTCGGGACCGAGCGCCGGCAGCACCGTGAGATCGAATCAAGAAGAAAATGCGGCGATTAGTGTACAACCTCTTTGGTGGCGCTGATTAGGCCGCAGCTTCATCCGAGGAAGCGGTGATGATGATGCTCTTCGGTGGTGCAGGTGAAGACGGCGGTGTGGGAATGGAGGTGGCGTGAAAGACGAGGGGAACATCGGGCAGCTCCTTGGAGGTGGAGGGCGGGGTGGCTGAACCGGCGGGACGATGAGATCGACGACGGATCCTCATCCATCGGTGGATGAGGGACGTCGAGGTGTTCTTGTGGACGACGTCGTCGGGAAGAGGCTCCGGCTGGGTGGCGGCGGAGCAGGGTGTGGGTTTCGTCGCGGGTTTTCGCGGCCTCGGTGTACGAATGGGTGGCGGATGGGATGGCGGTGGGGAACCATGGCTTAGAGACAGCTTGTCCAAATGTGGGGTAAGTTACGAAAGTACCCCCACCGATTTGAGGCGGTTCTTTCGGTTCAGGGTACCACGGGCATTTCGCGTGTCGGGATTTCACAGAGGTGGGATTTTCGCGCGTTGTAATTTCGAATAGCAAGGCGCGGGTTGAGATGGAGGAGTTGTCGAGCACAACGAGACAAAGATATATCTTAAATATTTCGGCTAACAAGGCGCGGGTTGAAATTTCGGACAAGCCTAACGTGTACTGTACCAAATCAATGCGCACTACAAATGTCATTCAAAACTTTGAATTCATGTTATGTTCAATTAAAATATTTACGCTTCGTGTATAATGCATGCAACCTACTACTCAAATGAGCGTTTTAGTGCATTCCAAACGATATACTACCGCTTCAATATGAACTAAATTTGAATAAGATCTACAGTAATGATTGTTGTGAAGTCAAAGCATTTGAATTCATTTCTCTGTTTTAATAAGATCTACAATCATCATTATTGTCAAGTTAAACCATCGTTTGTGTATTATCTTCACAAAGACACCACATGATTAGTCTCGAGTTACATATGAACTATGTGTACTATATGAACTCGAACTAGATTTTTGAATCCACTTTATTTTGATTTCAAATCACATTACATTTCTAGCTCTAGCTAGATCTTCATAATCTAAACCATGTCTCATATGTATAATGTGTTTATCACATTATGTATGGTGCCCCGCCCCACGCCTACAAGTATTTAGATGTGAGTTGCAAACACCACACATTACCACAAATTCAAATAAAATGTGAGAATGTTCGATATATAGTATTGTTTAGATTGCTCGATATTTAGTTGTAAGCTGCAAACGCCGCACATTATCACAAATTCAAATAAAATGTGAGATTGTTTGACGTATAGTATGGTTTAGATTGTTCGGCATTTAGTGTGAGTTGCAAACGCCATGCATTATCACATTATGGTATAACATGTGCACAACACGTGTATCACCGCTATATTCATGCATGCAATGTTTAAAACACTATGATCTCCTATTCAAATATATGAATCCGCTTTCATATCAAATTATGATCTTTGTTAGTCTCTTACACCCACACAATCCTCTAGCCTTTGTAGCTACCACTAACTTTCTCTCGTGCATGCACACGCCTCCTCGCCTCCTCCTCCCTCGGCATTCTATCCACGGGCACATTCATTTTTTCTTTAGGTCGTTCTCCCGAGTCTCCACAACTCCTTTCCGACACACACCGATCGATAAACCTCTCCAAAGATGCCTGCCTACAGCATACACACACACTTCAATCTCCTCCTTTATGTGTCCTTGCCTCGTGTCTCTCATATGGTCGACACACGTAAACTCTCACCCCTCTTTCATCGATCTCACAACCGCACACTCCTCCCCTATCTAGCTAGTAGTTGGGCCTCTCGCACCACCTCCTAGCTCCATTCTCTCTGTCTATCCGTCTCATTGGGCCTTATTTGCCTCTAACAAATGGGCGTACACCGACCGATCTCTCGCTATACATATAGCCAGCTAGGTCCTTATAACTCGTTTTACCCACACATCGATCGATCTACCTCATTAGTTGTGTCTCTCCTTCCTCCGACAAACAACAATTGATCTACCGATCTAGTTAGGTTTGCTTACCAAACACATGGTTCCCCTTCATCATCCATGGATGCGTCCCGACAGATCTATCACGCAGAGGCACACACAGAAACACATCCCCACTCTTATTGATAACATTGCAGTTCCACCCTCAGTTTGTCTAGTAGGCCTCTCCCAACATCCCCGAGAAGCAACTCCATCACCCATCCAGCACTCTACCCCTCTCCCTCCCTCTCTCTCTCTCTCTCTCTCGTCCCATCATATTTCCGTCCTTGATTTATGTATGGATGTCGACCGATCTCCCTCAAGACATAGCTGGGTCTCTCCTTCTCAACACATATACTGAGTCGTTCTACCTCTATAGTTAGGCCTCTGCCTACCCTCCCCACCCCTCCCCACACACACACCGATACATCAAGCGCTCTAGTCATGTCTCCACACACACACAAACTTGACATGTGCCCTCTAACGTTCAGTAGGCCAGTCGCCCTATATCTTTGACTTGCACACACACACACACACACACACACACACACACACACACACACACACACACACACACACACACACACACACACACACACAACTCGATGGCTCTTCATCGATCTCGCACCCACCCACTTGATCCTCTCTTGACTCTATCGATAGCTATGACCCTCCCTCTCTTCTCGTGGATTGCCCGACCCTCTATGTATGATATGGATAGGCCTCCATTTCACACACATTGCATGCAAAATTTTGTTTGAGATGTCATCGACACATATTCCCACAAATAATTCACGAAATCAACCCCCACCCCACCCCACCCCCACCACAAAACAAAAACACTCACTGACGCGGTTTGTATCTCTCACACACACCCGTGGGTGGGGGCGTGCACGAAGAGAAGAGGTGCATGCACGGCGCACGTACTCCGTCTCTTTCCCAACCACACCAGCGGGTACACGGTGGAGCTCATTTCAGTATGAAAAAGGCAGCCCACGTGGTAATTTGGCACGTGTCTTGGTTGTCCACTTGGTGGAGGGAGGATCGTCTACCACGGGTGAACAAACAAATTGCGACTTGACGCGTTATGTTAAATTAAAAAGAGGCAAACCATGTGGGGCCTACCTTAGAGGCAAGGCTCTATACACTGGAGTACTTTTGATGTGTCCCATCAACTCATGAACGAGGAGAAGCTTGCTTAGTACGCCGTCTCCCCCCAGGCGCGGTGGCTCGCAGGATGAGGTGAAGCTTGCTCCTCCCTCGCCCATGCGCTGTGGCTCGCAGGACGAGGAGAAAATTTACTACTCCCTCCGTTTACTCCTCGTCCCTACTACCTTGGTTATAGAGATTATATCATATTGTTTGGAATATATATGTCCTTTAGTAGATTTCAATATGAACTACTAGTACATACTCCAAACACCGATGTATATAGACATATTTTAGAGTGTACATTCACTCATTTTGCTCCGTATGTAGTAGCACTCTCCCTCGCCTCGACCCTCGCCCACGTGGTGGGCGTGCAGCAATTCATTCGGTCTCATATAGCCGAGCGATATATCTTGCACTACCATTATTGCTCGACTTCAAGAGGCGAAGAGCCAATCGCAAGGTTAATATTTTGGAGATGCCAAGCGCAAGGTTAGTAGGTGTGCGCGTCATTTATAAATATTTTTTTCTTGATGGCACGTCGCAATATGATAGGTTCATATGGAGAGAAAAGGAAACCGCTCCACTATATACATAGTCAGGACGGGCCAGCCTACACGGTTGCTTGCTGGGGTTGCTCTCTTCACACTCTCTCGCACAAAACGGCTGGGCCCACATCTCTAACATCCCGGCAGATCACGTCCGCTTGGGGAAGGGTGGATGCTTAGTGTAGATGCGGTGGCCGTCGCCGACGGCGAAAACTCACTGTCGGCACGTCCCAATCAGGGGTCCCCACCGTTCTCTCTCACAAAGCGGTGAGGTTGCCTTCGTCCCTTGCTCACTTTGCGCATGCGTGGGCAGTTGCCGCCTCCGCCGCCCTCCTCAAGGTTGAGCTCGTCCCTCGGTACAACTCCCTTTACAGCCGGCTTGCACCATCGCTCCAGCTGCCCACATCACTCCCTCGTGGATATTTCTCTACTTCTTTGCCCCGCACATACCGATACCTCTCTGGCTTCTACGTCTGTATTTGTGATGAGTTTATGTCTCATCAACTAGTCCTAGTAATCTTATTCTAATCACGCTTCTTCAATTTCTTTGCCACAGGATGCTCATCTCGATTTTGGTGAAACTGCACAAAATGATCCGATGGTCAAAAGGTTGCAAACTTCATTTATTAGGAAGCTCGAACGTTGCCAAAGAAAATTGAAGCCTGGTCGGGGTTCACGGTTCAAGGGCTAGGGACTGCATGGATCGTTTTTTCTTTAGTTGCCTCTGTTCCAAAATAAGTGTCAACTTTAGTAGTAGTACAACTTTGTACTAAAGTTTGCACAAAGTTGAGACACTTATTTTGGAACGGAGGGAGTACATATTGCTATGATCATCAATCATTGAGATGCAATAGCATGCATGTTAGTCTCCTTTGTATTTGATGAAATGTTGCAACGGGCAACCTTGGACGCAAGATACATGTAACAGAGCTGGAAGCTTCATAGCATTGTACAAATTTATCTCATCGATAAATTACAAGACGTACTAGTACTATACTAGTACTTCCTCCGTTCCTAAATATAAGTCTTTGTAGAGATTTCACCATTAACCACATGCGGATGTATATAGATGCATTTTAAGTGTAGATTCATTCATTTTGTTCCGTATGTAGTTCACCTAGTGGAATCTCTACAAAGACTTATCTACTAGTAATAGCTAGCCCCACTACTAGGAATTCTCTATCCTCTCCTTGAGCCACATCATCAAAATTGACGTAGCCGTTAGATGAAGTAAATCAGTCATAATAGCCGTCGATCTAGACGTTGAGAGGCTCCGCACTAAGCCACATGCAAGCATGCAGAAATACCGTGGCACATGCATGTGAGTGGGTTTTAAATCACATCAACATGTTCGCATGCAAGCATGCACCGTAGCATGCATGTAAGTGAGCTTTTAAGTCCCATTAACATGTCAAAAAGAAAATATAATCCCATTATGCAGAGGAGTTGGCTGATCTTTTTCCTTACGTGGGATGATCTAAATGATGATGGGAGTTTATTTAGTTTGGCTACCACATTTGTCATGCGGTTATAGATTTTTTAGTTCTATGAAATCGATAATTTTGTGCAGAGAGATATACCGTTGTTCATGACAGCGCTGGGACTCATCTAGTAATATTTAGGAATGGAGGAGTACTATGTAAAGAGTTAGGTGTCGCACGGTGATAGTGTGAGGTGGGCCATGTAATCACCGAGCTGCGTGTTTTCACTGCTCTTGCACTCCTCCGCTGTAAGAATGGAGAAAATTGTAATCTACTACCTCCTTTACGAAAGCGTGGGACATCCAGCAGTCCTACCACCTCGATAATAAAGACCAATGAGCCATCAAATCACATAGACCCAGCATAAGTTGACGGACGAAGCAACCATCACTCTTGCGCCAGTGAGAGGTCGCGTCCGCTCTGCCCGGGCATGAATGCGGCACCGATTCTTTGGGCGGCGCTGGCCGTTTAGGCGGGAAGCCTTGGGCGATGGAGGGCTTTGGGTGGGCCAGGCTGGTGAGGAGAGGGAGTGGCAGCTGTCCGCATGTCCCTACCGGACACGCCCGGAAATGAGAGGATGCACCAACTCTCGCGGCTAAAATCGTACACTACACACCATATCTCTGTAGGAGTAGGTCGATCTGTCGCACTCTCTAACACACACATGCTGTTAAACACACACACGCACACGCACGCACCTTGGTCCCGTTGCACCTTCTAACGTGACTTATTACACCTAGACGGAGGGAGTAGTAAGTATACGAGATATGGTGGCACACTGACTTAAGTCGAATACAAGTGCCCAAAATTTGTGTGCATGTTATAATAAGGATTCACTTAAAATAGTACGTGAGCGAACAGAGGGATCAATTGGATAGTGTTCCCGAGCAGTAGCGAGATGTGTGAGGTAGTAAGATACACCGTTGGCGCTTTTAATTTTTCTTATTAATTTGTTTGTTTCACCCTCTGACTGGTGGGACCCAACGTACTACGTGGAGAGAGGTAAGGTGACTAAGGCTGCATTATTTCTACACCACTTGTGGATAGTCTTACCACCAAAGCCACATGACACGATTATGATTGAAATCCTAATGACTCCCACACACACAAAAAAACACGGCATGCTTGTCACACGAATGCAGGAATGTATAAAAGGTTATTTTCCTCTCGTTGAACATAACGGGAGGGTTGTGTAGCTGGTTAGCCTGTTCGCTCATCAAACTTGAGGTCTCGGGTTCGATAACTACACTTGAGCATAATTTTTGCCAGGAGGATTCTTTGACTGGTCAAAATGTTTTCTAGGGTTTGCACGCTTCACACTCTCTCTCCAGTATATATATACACGCTGGAGCCTCAGCGCTTGTAGTTTCTCTCTTCACACTCTCTCGCCCTCTCCCGTTGGAGCCTCAGCGCTTGTAGTTGCTCTCTTCACACTCTCTCGCCCTCTCCAGATCTAAACAAGACTTCGTTGGCCTCTCTCTCCCTCATTTGCTGCTCAAAGAGCCGGCAGGATCCGTCCTCACGGAAGGGAAGGAGGCTTAACGCTGTCGCCGTCGGCGAGGAGGGAATCCACTACCGCACTGCTGTTCACTTTCCACCCAGTGGCGGCGCGGAGGGCCTCCGACCCTTCTTCTTCGCAGCCGTCCGTCGCCCACGAACCACGCCCCAAGAACCTTAAGGTATATTTTACTTACTCCACATGCATTGCTCTAGCTGCATGTATACCATGAATCTAGGACGTGGTTCAAAGAGGAAAGGAGTGGGGAAAGTAGTGGGAAAAGTTGTATATAGCATGAATCTAGGACGTGGTTCAAAGAGGAAATGAAGGGGGAAAGTTGTATAGCATGAATCTAGGACGTGGTTCAAAGAGGAAAGGAATGGGGGAAAGTAGTGGGGAAAGTTGTATCGCATAAATCTAGGACGTGGTTCAAAGAGGAAAGGAAGGGCAAAAGTACTAGTTCAAAAGGAAAGGAAGGGACAAGGCTGTAGAGTTTGAGCAGGACTAGATTTGTTGCGCTCACATAGGGAAAGGTGTCTAAAGATAAAAAACTGGGACCAACACAAATATGCTCCTTGGTTGTTTGTTCTTTGTTGCAACAGACTGTGCATGACCACAGTACATCGGTAGATGCACATGGTGCTGGCGTCCATTGTCCCGTGCAACTCATTAGCTGTTGTTAATCTAAGGCCTGTTTGGTTAAAACTCCTAGTCCCTACCTGCTTGGTTCCGTGGACTAAACATGGACTAGAGGTTATTAAATGACATGATAAAAGACCATGTTACCCCTAGTAATGAACTAATAGAAACAAGGTGCGATGCGTGGCGGGGCAACTGTTGAAAAGTCCCAAAAGACTCCCTCGGGGTCTTCTTTCTTTAGTCCCAAATGCCCACTTTTAGTCCCGAAAAGTCCCTCCTGTTTGGTTTAGATGTGACTGACATGGAGTTTTTTTAGTCCCTACACCAAAATGTCCCTGTAAACAAACACCCTCTAATAATGCCACTGGAAAATTGATGCAATGCCACAGTTAAAAGCAAATTACATGTTTAACGAATTTTATTGTTAATATAATCTCTATGTTAATATTAATCAATGCCACCGTTTGAGAAATGCTACTGTCTTGCTTTCTTTCCCATTTAGATAAGGTAGATGCTTCTTTTTGTTGGCTTCTGTGTCATCCACCGTTATTGACCACTAATTGTTTCCTTTGCACCTGTGTAAACAGGGTTATCTATTTCACCTCGTTGCCATTGTGACCTTTTGTTGCACTTTGCAAAACACTTTTGTTTTAAGAGTGTTTTGTGCAGTTCAACCAAAATGTCACACCGACAACGTTGCTTGATTGCTTGATCTTAGTGGAACTGCACAAGAGGAGATCTTACTTCCTATCCGTTAAGGCGAATTTGGTTCAGATCTTCTTCTTGTGAGTTGTTTGAATTCCGCATCATGAGAGGTCAAGATTAGCCTTCTTTCACATGATTCTGCAGTGTGCTTTCATATGTTGTGCTACTTGTACGATAATGTTGCTTGATTTTAGTGAACTGCACAAATGGAGACAAGACTTCCAATCAGATGTGCACCGTAATATCCCATTGAGGTAAGATAAGGATATTTCACAACTGCCGCCTGTATTTTGCCACTTTCATCGAAAAATTAAGTTTAGTACTATACTTTTGCTCCCTAATTGACATGCCAAATCTTACATTGAAGGCGAAGCTTGTGCATTATTGAACCAAGTGATGAAGGGAAGAACAAGCGGAAGAAAAACAAAATCAACTCCCCGTGTTGTAATGAAGCACTTGGGCTGTGATGACACAAGTAATGATATAGTTTTGCATCTTAATTTATTGCTATGGCTGGAACGAGCAATTGTTTTGCCACTGATTTGATGCCATACGTAATTATCTCTACTTGTGCAAACAGGGATCTTCTTTGAAGATACCATATATTTTAGTGGAACTGCACAAGAAGATGTTGGAAACATTAAACTAATCGAGGAGTATATAGTAAGCATGGCCACCCCGTAGATAGCAACAGATGGTTCCGAGAAGTGCTTCATCTGTATGCTCTACACAATCAGCCTCCCGACAAATGTTGGTACTCACCCACCGATTTCATCCATATGATTGAGCTTTGTCATCTCTATTGGTGTTGTGCTACTGTTTAGATACTTGTCATGAAAAAGTGGTATTGTCCTTGAGAAGTGCTTCATCTGTGTTGTTTTAAATATTTCCTTTCCTTTTTTCGAGCAAACAGGATCATCTTCCTCTCAAGAAGAATATGGAGTACGGAAGTGACTAGTTCCGATTATGCCGTGATGAAGAAGCCATGTCTATCTTCTCATCGAAGGAGCAGTTGAAGGATGGTTACATTACTCCCCACAAGACCAAACTAACTTCAGCTCGTAAGGACCGACAAATCTCCATTTTTTGCTGTGATGCTTGAGTACAATGTTGTTCTAGGATTCTTTCGGTGAGTTCCATTTTCTAAAAGTGTGCTCTACATGGACCATGTATGTGCCTGTTGAAACTGTCAATTCATAGTACAATTTGCTTTATACTAATCACTTTTTGTATTTGTGCAAACAGGGTGCTCAGCTTGATTTCAACGGAACTGCACAAAATGTTCATGAATACATCGAATCATTCATTTCCACCACAAGAAAGGAGGTGCCCATAAGTTCAAGGCGTTGCAACATATAAGGGCGAAATCATACAAGCTACGCTGCGAATTTGGTTGATTTTGGTGGAAGCGCACAAAAGAACAGCTGGTTTATTTAGCACGAGGTGCCATGTCAATGTCCGAATCGATGGCAAACCCTGCCCATTCCACAATCGTAGGCATTTGATATTTTGGAATGGGACAACCTTGTCAAATTTTGCTCATTGATTTTAGCGTTTGATATTTTCGAATGGGACGCCCTTTGCTGTCGGCAATGGCGATTAATTTTTCTTTATTCTTTAGTTGTGAAGTAAATATTGCCTCTAACATGTGAGTCGCCGAGATGCATAATCATCGATTGTTTTGAATGTTCTCTATGAATTGCCGTGCCTGTGTGTTTGATTGCAATGTACGTAAACGCTAAAAGCTGCTCAAACTCTTTGTACTTTCTGTTCCTTTTACTTCGCACATTGTGAAAGTGCATACTTTTTGTATAAGATTGGTCAAAGTAGAGATACTTTGACTGCAGACAAAACTTGTATGCAGACTAGAAAGGACCGGAGGGAGTACATGTGAAACTGCTGCAAACGTGGTGATCACCACAGGAATAATGCTAGTATGTATTGTTTTGCATGTTCATCCAATGCCGTGATACAGAATTGAACTAATCAAATAAATTCATTCATACATGGTCGATTTCATATAAACATGCCGGATTTCATTACATTTCATACATTCTTCAACTAAAAGGGTGTTTAGGGCGCATGCATCTCCCGAATGCGAGGCGGGGTCATCCTCCTTTTCAAAAAAAACTAAAAAGGGTGCGCTGAAGGTATAATTAATTAACCGGTTACCCACTGTCCCGCCGAGCCGAACAGAAGCTTGGTGATTTAATCGCAGTGCAGATTGCGTGAATCGACATGTGGCCTGTTGGGCCCACGTGTCGATCCACCAACGCACCAGCGATTAAGTAGAAGCAGCGTTCTTCTCCAGCGCAGCTCTCCGACTCCACGTCGCCGCCAAGAAGCTAACCGGCCGTCAATGGTCAACCCGCCTAGCTTGGCTTCAACCGGAGGGTAGCAGCGGTGGCCTTACTTGGACCCGAGCGGCGGCGACCTACCGTGTTCTACTCTTCCTTGTTTTCTGTGTGGCGCGGCCTCGTTGGCAGCGGGGCGGGGCCTCGGCGGAGCCGGCGATGTCCTCTATCTCGTTGCCGGCGGGCGGCGCCTCAGCGGAGCGGTGGAAATCCTCCCCCACGTTGATGGCAGGGTGGGGCCTCGGCTGAGCCGGCGATGTCCTCTGCCTCGTTGTTGGCGGGGCGGGGCCTCGGCGGAGCCGCGGTGTCCTCTGCCTCGTTGTTGGCGCCATGAGGCTCGGCGGAGCAGGCGTCGTCGACGCCAAAGCAGAGCGGGACTCGCTGGAGCCGGCATTGTCCTCTCGCCTCGTCCTCGGTCTCGCCAAACAGCGCCTCGCCCGCTTCATCGCCCTCTTTGCTAGCCTCTTTGTAGGCGGCCGCAGCCTCCGCCACCCGCATGCGGTACCGCCCAGCGCGAGGCGGCCCTTGCGGGCGGAGCGGTACGAGTCGAGCAGCGCCTCGCTCCGCCGCTCCATGGCGATCTGCTTCTCCACTGCAGTGCTCCTGGAGGAGATGGTGGTTGTAGGCGGCGTCGGCCTGCGCCTCCCGGAACTGCTCCTCATGCATCGGCCTCACCCTGTCCATATATTGGGCACGGGCCTCGCCGATGGTCATGGTGCAATGCACCGGCGAGGATGGCGCGGAGGAGGGGGTTGGCGCCGGATCGTCGACTACCATGTTCTCCATTAGGACGTCGTCGTCCTCCGGCTGCCTGCCGGCCAGCCGGTCGGCAGCAATGGCTGCCATCTCCTTGTGGTCCGTCGTCCGCCCGTCCCAAAGAGCGCTGGAGCGTGAGGAAGCCATGGTGGGCAGTAGTGGTGTGGACGGGAGAAAGGGAATGGATGCGGATGACTGCGGCTATGGCCGACGCAGCAGTTTATATAGCAATGGCGGGCGGGCGGAGGGACGGACGTGTGGCGCCGGAGTAGCCGCCTCGGCAACCGCGTATCATTAATGTGTGCGGCAGATGGACGAACGGACAACACTTGTGTCGTTTGAAGGCGGAGCAATCGCCTGCACCGGGAAGTAGGGCGGCCGACGCTGACTGTTTCCGGCGGAAAGCGCGCGTGGGAGAGGAGATGACTTTACTTGGATAGGTCGACAATGGGGACCCACCAGGTCCATAGCCTCACGTACGCAAGTGCCTCCTTATTATATTTATAATTATATATATATATATATATATATATATATATATATATATATATATATATATATATATATATAACTATAGTTTATTTTTCTTCCTCCCGGTTTCTCGACATCACGGTCCCACACCATTATCAACCTATGTACTCTAGTCAATAAACGAGAGAATTGCACAAGAAGCGGCCGACAATTGGGACCAAGCAGCTCGAGCGGTATTTGTGTTTTTGAGGTGAGCACCGCAGATTTTTCGATGTTTACCCCAGATATTAATTTTTCTCCTCTGAATAACAACGAAAACATCGCTGCAGGTATTAACTAGGCGGGCTGTGGCCCTGCCTAGCCCGAGCAGATATCCAGCCCAGATATTAATTTTTTCAATGAAAATGGCTAGCCTAGCTATACTTTTTTTAGGAATACCTGCAAGGTCAAGTTGTTATTCACCGCTCACTGGGCTGCAAATCTTTCCTAGGAGGGATGCATTAGGCTTGACAAGAAAATGGGCTTTAAGAAATAATAAATGGGATGTAATTATAAAACTGGTAGTAACTATTAAAAAATGCACCAAACAGTGATTACTTTATAAAATATTATTTTTGGAATATTGAAAATTTTAATTTCATTAATTGTTGTGAGCGCAATGTTTCGTTGGATTTTACGTAATATAAATTTATATTGAAATTGTATTTAATCTGACTAGAAATTTCGGGATAAAAATATTCGGATCCCATCAAAATGTGGGAAATTTTATTAAATTCTGTTTTGAACGGTTGGTTGAAATGGGCTGTAGTTTTAACAAACTGTAAATGGGATGTAGTAAATTCCATTAGAATTAAAAAATGGGCTACACATTCTTACAAATCTCAAATGGGCTATAAGTTATCTACCACACACTTCTGGCCTTACTAAGTTGATGCGTCCCCTAAAAAAACAGAGTTGACGCGTATGCAAGGCTTTGTCAACTTATAGTCAACACACGGTTCTTGCAGCAGTGGCCGTTGGATGTCCATCCAACGGATGCCGTGCTTCTTCTTCAATCTCGGATATTCTAGCTTCACACGCCCAAAAAATGATTCCTCCCCCTGACATATGGGGCGCACCATTTCGGAAGCTGACCTGTGGGCCTACTAAGTTGACGTACTAAGGGCTTTGTCAACTTAGTCAATAATAAACAATTCTAGCTGCAGTGACCGTACGATGTCCATCCAACGGCCGTCGTGTTTCTTCAACCTCTGGTCTTCTTGCTCCACCGCCCAAAGCAGCGCCGTCGTCAGCTCGCCTGCTCTCGCCTCCCGTGGCGGGTCAGGCTGCCATGGAGGCCTCGCCGCCTACTACTCCCACCGCTGGCCGGCCATCCCTCCACTCACCCACACCCCCGTTATTCTGCGGCAACGGCAGCGGCAGCCAACCAGTGAACCTCGTATTCCTCTCCGCGTGTGCATCAACTGCGCGTTTTCCCGGCTCCGCCGTCCCCTTCCTAGGCCTCGCCGTCCGCCCACCGCCGTGGTGCTCTCGGCGCGGCGTGGTCAACGTGGTCAAGGAACGACTTCCATCGGACGTGGATCATGTGGAGAGGCGATACCGGGTCCACGACAGCCGCAAGGAAGTGCCTCCTTATTATGCGCAAAATAATTATTCCTCCACCGACAATGGGACCCACCAGACGGGCCACCGATTTCACAAAAAATGATTCGCCCCGATTGCTAGGGACCCACGAGCTACATCTTCGCACGCAAGGAAGTGCGTCCGAAAAAACGATTCACCCTCGATCTGGGACCCACCAGCTACATCTTCGCATGCAAGGAAGTGCGTCCGAAAAAAGATTCGCTTCGATCGCTGGGACCCACCAGCTACACCTTCGCACGCAAGGAAGTGCGTCCGGGCAAAAAAACGATTCGCCCCACGATTGCCGGGACCCAGCAGCTACACCTTCGCACGCAAGGAAGTGCATCCGGCAAAAAACGATTCGCTTCTCGATCGCTGGGACCCAAGCAGCTACACCTTCGCACGCAAGGAAGTGCGTCCCGCAAAAACGATTCGCCCCGACAGCCGGGACCCACCAGCTATATCTTCGCAGTAAGGAAGTTCCCGATAATCGGGCCCACTCGGTCAAGCGCACGAAGCGTTGTCATCCCGGTCGCGAACGTACGCACATACCGTTCGATGTAGAGGCGCCGCACGCGTCGTAGTAGAGGCGCCGCACGTGTCAGTAGTAGAGCGCGCGTAGCGTAGCATGTACACGCACGTACAGCGGCTAGGGTGCAAGAAAGAAAATACGGCCACGTATGTGTACATACGGGCGGGGTCTCAAACACCTAGTCACACATACGTACGGCGAGGGCTCGTGTTCATGGGGAGGCAATGGAATGCATCATGTTCATGGGGAGGCAACGGAATGCGTCGTGTTCACGGGGAGGCAACGGAATGCGTCATGTTCATCGGGAGACAACGGAACGCATGGGAGCCAACCGGCTTGGACGGAACAGGCGATGGAAACGAGGCCTTGCGTAGCGCACAATGGAGGAAACGGACCTCCTACGGTCGAAACGGGGGTCCTGTTGATCGGGAGGGGTGTGGCGTACCGCAAAACGGAGGAAACGGACCTCCTATGGTCGAAACGGGGGTCCTGTTGATCGGAAGGGGTGTGGCGTACCGCAAAACGGAGGAAACGGACCTCCTACGGTCGAAACGAGGGTCCTGTTCATCAGGAGGGGTGTGGCGTACCGCAAAACGGGACTCCACGGATATCGTTTCATCTCCACCGCCGACCTCCTCCAGCCTCCACGGGCTACCGCCGACCTCCTCCAGCCTCCACGGGCTCCTCGCTCATCCAGCCTCCACCGCGCTACTACTCCACCGCCATCGCTCAACCACCCATCCACGGGCACCCTCCACCATCTACTGCTCATCCAGACTCCACACCACGGGGTCCTGTTCAACCACCCTCCACGGCCACCCTCCACCGCTCATCGCTCATCCAGCCCTCCACACCACGGGTCCTGTTCATCCGAGGCAACGCCACCGCCATCGCTCATCCAACCCCCCCACGCAACGCCACCGCTCATCCAATCGATCGGCTTATGTTAGCAGCAGAGCGGCGAATCGCTCCATCGGGTTTAGTTAACACCATCGATCGATCGCTTCGGGTTCGAGAATGCGAGCTCGCAGCTGCAATCGCCAGTTCGCTTAGAGCCCAACGCCTCGCTTCGGGTTTAGTTAGAGCCAACGCCGCACACACGCCAGACGTGTAGAGAAACGCGATCGCCGGTCCCCGACCTCCCACCGTAACCGCAACTCCCGAAATTTTCCTACCTCGCTTCTACCACGGTTTTTTCTGTCATGGAGGGCCCAAAGAATGTCATGCAGCTGCGTCTCCGGCCCGCCCAGGACGAAAAGCCCATTTTCTGTCATGATTTTTTGTAATAGAAGTAGGAGCCCACCACATCTATGATGATACCGGGTTCTGTCACAATTATCGTCATAGAAGTGTCATATGTATGACAGAAAAAAAAATCATTCGGCCCAAAATGTCACGGATGTGTCTTTTTTTTGTAGTGGTTTGTGAGAGAAATACGAGTCGGGGTGCGAAAGCGAGAGTTTTGTGTGTGTGAGAGAGAGACGGTAGTCGGGAAGGGGAGTGGAAGCAGGAGTTGTGTGTGTGTCTGTGAGAGAGAGAGAGGAGACGGTAGTCGGGGTTGTCTGATCGGTAAACAAATGAATAATGTCAGTCTGGGATGGAGACGAAAAGGAGACCGCAACAAATGTTGTGTCTACAGGAGAGATAGAGAGAGTAATTTTAGTGGTATGAGTCATATGTAGAGACATATAGGGTGTGTGAGAGAATCACATAGAGAGAAAGACAAAGTGAAAGACGAGTGGAGACTGTGTGTTTGGCGGTGAAAAAGAAAGCTTAGGTACCGAGTGATACCAGAGAATAGTAGAGACGTGAGAGATAATGAAAACCGTGTAATGTATAATGATAGGGAGAGTGTGACACTTCTCAAGGGAGACGTCGAGAGACCATGTTTGCGAGGATAGGAGCAACATGAAGTGAGCGTGCTGGTGAGCTGGAGAAAAGAGAGTGATAGCTACCTGAAGGAGCATGCATGCGAGAGAGATGGGCGTGAAAGGAGGAACAAAAACGGATTCAAATATTTGAATTGAGATGATGATACATGTAATCCATACTCGAACCAAAATTGATCTATCAAACATGCATACTCATATGAATTCACGCACATCTATGTTATTTAATATGTAGATATTACTGATCCATACATTTTAGTAGAACATAATTTGGTTAAAAAATTCAATTCAACCTTAAGATTTCGAGATCATTGTATTTGTAAATCATATTATACATATAAAGGAGCAGAATTCTTTGTTGTGCTTTTGAAAGTATATATAAAAATGATGTATATAGAATGTAATTCCAATTGAAAATGGATCCGCCCAAAAAAATAGAATACAAACGGGATTCGAATTGAGTTGGCACGGTAAACGGCACTCTGCAAAATTTCAACGAAGCGGGGAAAGTCGCAAAGAATCACCGAAACCAAAATCTGCGAGATGGAAATCACTACTGCCTATCCCTACCACGCAAAGCCTATCTGCTGGATATCTATAGGTTTCGATAGGGGTAGGTTTGTAATTTCACCCAAACGTGACGTAACCGCCTCACCCGGATTCATACACGTGGGCGCCAAACACAAGTGTGTCTCGGCTGAAATCGACTCCTCCAGATTCATATTCATACACTGTGGGCGCCAAAACAAACTCTCGTCGGCAAATATTCGTGTATGCGAGATTACCGTCCTATCCCCAACCGACTAGTGTTGCTGTGATGTAGTAGAAATTTGAAACGGGGGCTAAGTTTGTAAATTTCCTCGCATTTGAGACAAGCGCCCTGAATACATGGTTCCCCCTTCCTCTCTACCTCCCTTTTCCCCATTCGCATTTCGTGGGCGCCAAAACACCCTCTCCACCCCACCCTCCTCCGTCCGCCGCCGTCCGCCACCCCATCCACCGCCGTCCTCCTCCACCATGCCGAGCTGATACCCGGACGCCGCCCATTACAAGAGATCGACCTCTCATCCACGGCTTCGACCGGGATCCTGCATCCCGCCCTCGCTTCATCCTCGCCGTCGTCCACCTTGCCGGGCGCCGCTCTCATTTACCGTCTCGCCCACCGCACCCTACCGCCACCGCTACCCTCCTAGATATGCTTCCACGCCGCCGACAGCCATCGCTACCGCAGCACCATCAAATTCTCGGCAGATAAGACATCGGCACCGCACTGCAGGCGGTACTCTTCCAGATTCGCTCAACTTATTTATCACAAGAAGAAAATAGATCGCCACCGCTTTACTCCGATTTCTTGTCTTGGTTGCGGTTGCCTTTGTCCGGTTTGCACCTTGAGATCCTCCATGGCACGCCAACACCATACTCGCAATGCTTATGGTTTTCCCCTTTTATATTCCACACTAGTTAAATCATAGTAGACTAAATTTCATAATTGGGTCACGATTTTCGAGCTCGCGGAGTTCGCGGTCTTGATCAAGGGGGCTCTGGGGATGGTGGTTGTGGGGGGCGGTGGTGGGGCCTCGTCGAACAAAGAAAACTCAACGCGGGTGGGGGCGGGGGTGGGGGTGGCGGAGGAACACAGGCGGTGGGGCCGGTGGTTCGGCCGGCGGCCCGTGCGATGTTCTGTATGGGAAGCACGGTATGTTCCTTGTCAGGAAGGGGAGCAGGGACATCTGCAGTCAACAGCTAATAGAGCTGGCCTGTACATGATCGATAGGCTTTCAATTACTAGCGGCAATACAACACCGTAATTTCCAGCCAGTTCCACTTTCCCGATTTATATATCCTTGGTTATGGTGTACCCCTGTTATGTACACTATGATCTGCCTAGTTGCTGTGTGCTCTTGTTATCATGGTTTGGCAATAAACTCTCTATACAGTATATTATGAACCTATCATCTGCCAGCTATCCTTACTTCTGGAGCCTATTTTTTGTGTACTTGTGCCAGATTATATAAATGCACGCACCATATTACAGACACATGAGCTCTCTCATCGAATCCAAAGGATAGCACACAAGTGTTTAAAGGCGCCCTATATTAGAATATCATCTGCATTACAAAGATAATCTCACAACTATTTACGCTTTCATGGTTCTCGATATTATACGCAATTACGGTGAATATCGAATCCGCGCATCGTAAGAATATTGTGGAACACTGCAATGACTTACAAAATTGGCACCAAGGCATTGAGTGCCATTCTCGAAGCAATGAAACTCGTCGCCTCCACCTGTTGATTCTTGTTCAGAATATCATCCTAATGACTATTCTAACCTCGAGGAGTCAAAGGCGATGGCCTGTCCTGTTCACCCATCAAGGTGGCTGTTCTAATTTGGCAAGGTTTTATTGATTGCCAGATCTTGCATATGTTGTCTTGCATTTCTTCTACTTTGTTGCACCGCCATCTGCTTAGTTTACTCATCATATATGTCGAGATGCCATGCCCATCCATTATCAATACATATTCCATCTGTCATCATACCATGTTTTTCACTCAAATGTTGTTCTTTGCATCATACATCAAAAGGAAGAGGGTGATTGCCAAACCTGAAGGAGCACCAGCAAAGTCCTTGAAAACGTGGTGGTGCGGAGAAATCAGACAAAGACCCCACCTATATTGGTTGTACAACCAAGGACACAAAACGTAGGACCGACTCCGAGATACTGCACCCATACTTCACTAGCCACACCACTAGCCCCACCACACAGGACCTGCACTCCAAAGAAAAGGTATACCGATTTCATTTGCCATAGCACCACTGTACCACGTAAAAATCCCACTCCAACAAAAAGTACAAGAAGTCCACCGCCAAGACCTATCCCAAGCTGTAGGGACGGCCAATTCCTGCAGATTGGAACCCCATTCCATTTATTCCCAGTTTAAAAGACAATGCTTTCAATGTTGTTAGGGACTACGTGCATATATTCCCATCATGGGAAGATTATTGTGAAGACAAACACCATTTTCACATCTTCCTGTCCAACTTACGTGTAAGTGCTATTATTCATGGTTATTATTTTCCTGTTTTCTGCTGATTGAACACATCAATGATTTACATTAAATTGTTGTAACTAGGCGAGGGTCAATCTGGACAGTCATGACGAGAAAAGCTTGCTTGTGCTTTTCAAGGGAGAATTGCAGCAGTATCGCTGTTACCTGAGGAAATCACACTTTGATGGCAAGTCTATAAACGAATTTCCGGTGAAGTCTCCTGTGCTAAATTTATAAGATATTGAATGTAAAAACCTTGTTATGCAATGGTCTCATTCCCAGGATGAGGTACTGTCTATGAAATCACATGACAATTTGAACTTCTACTTTTCCGCATGTGCCTTACGGATCTTTTTTGCAGGAAATCTGCTCGAAGAATCGGTTTGACAAGAATGACAGGATATCGCAAATATGCTGCCCGCTGCTTTGCTCTTGTTAGTACATGTTGTCCTGTATCACTGTACTTGCATACATACCTGGTTCATTATGTGACAGCAGATGCATGATAGCTTGCTTATCAATTGTCCGCTCCAAATTATCTGATCTGATGAATGGTTACATTAGTGTAGAATATATCCAATGCCAATGTTTTTTAGCTCTGCATTGTTCTTGTAAGTACATGCTATCCTTTATCGCTGTACTTATAATGACAGTAGTTGTTCATGTACCATCACTCTGCAGCTTATTTTCCTTTGCCCTCCATTTTCTACACATCGATCTATATTTACTCTTGCCATAAGGTTGGTAATCAAGAAGTTTAGATGTGCATTGCTCTTGGTTGTACCTTTTGCCCAGATCGCTGCACTTACATTTATAGCTACTAGGTTATGTAGCATCACTCTTCATCTTATCTTAAATATTCTCCATTTTTCGTATATTATTACATCTATATTTACTCTTAACAAAATGTAGAATAAAGGCAATGCTTTTGAAGAAGATTCTGTGGTAAACTTCTTGAATTGCACCCCCATCAGCATGGACAAGGCCTTTATAGAGCCTGTCTTCACCAATAATGTAAGTTTGTCCATCTCAAGCCTGCAACAGCTGTTTGTTTTTGGTGTTTGCATCAAATTGCTTGTTTAAAGTTTATTATATGTAGTTCATAAACAAAAGTTCGTCCTTTCTCAATTTAAGTTTTCAGTTGTACAACCAAGTTCCTTCTTCATACCATGTAAATTAAACTATACAGAGCAAGTGATCTTCTTTTGCACTTGCATGCTTCGTTCTTCATCTCGTAATCCAAAGGGTGTGGTGAACCTACCCACTACAAAGACAATGTCATATTCTGCAATGTCTTAACTATGAACAATGTCATATCATTCTACTATTATTTAAACCGCTCTTTATTTGCCAATCTGAAATGGTATAAATTGACAAAGACACTAACCATTGATACTTATGAGTTCTTGATCTGTAATCCAAAGGTGTCGTGAAGCTGCTAACTCCTTCACAATGTCATTTCCTGCCATGTCTTGACCTGAACAATACCATATTGTGTTAAATGCAAATTTAAACTGTGTCACTTTATTCGTCAAGAAGAAATGTGATGAATTTGTCGGCGCTCGGGAACGGGGTCCCAGACTTGCACTCTGCTGGCTGGGCGTGGCTCAAAGGAGGCCCAGACAGCCCATCTTCATCAACGCAAGCTCAAGACCCTCGAGGGGCCAAGATCTGGGCGGACGGCAAGGAGCTTCTCGTGCACGGCCTCGTCAGGCTGGCTCATGAGGAGGCGGAGAGTTCAAGGCAGGGTACCTCGCGAGGCGCCCATGACGCAAGCCATGATTTACCAAGGGCGCCACGAGGCGCCACCCAGCAGCAGCCCCTCCTTTCCTCTTTGGTGCAAAGGGAGCAAGCGCAGCGAGCATCAAGCAAAGGCATCCGCTTCGTGCAACAAGACCAAGACCAGCCCAACGGCTGGAAGGAGTCATCGTGGAGCCCAGCAAGCGCCATCACCAGAGCCTTTGGCAAAGCGAGACCAACTTTAGTCGATAAGTGTACCCGTTGTTCCCCTTCAAAACGGCCAATTGTTGGCGCCCTTCCCGCTCAATATTTGGGAAGAGGCCCAGGGCCTTCGCCTATAAATAGGAGTATCCACCCACAGGGTAGGGGGATCCAGATCCGAACCCTCATCAAGAAACCAGTAGCTAGAGCGGCTGAACACCACCTAGCAATTCATCGCACCTGCCAAGAACAGACCCTCGCGAGGCTGTTCTTCCTTGTATTGTTCCTCATCAGCCCAAGAGGCAATTCACTACACCACAAACTAGAGTAGGGTATTACACCACAACGGTGGCCCGAACTAGTATAAATATTGTGTCTCTTGTGTTGTTCCATTTAGTAGTTTAGGTCCTTGCGATTCGGCGAGGTGCGAGACGGTGGAGGGTTGGATATCCGCGCGCACCCCAGTGTTCGAACCTCAAGGGTTTGCCGAACCCGAATCGACATTTGGCGCGCCAGTAGGTGCGCCGAATCTGCCCTTCGTCGCCTCGTTCTTCCCCGACCACCGCAACCATGTCCGACGCCTGTCGGGCTCGCTGAAGGCCGAGCCGCCCTCGCCTCCCATGTCGCCGGACGGCTCCCGACGGCAGCGCCTCGCTGCTCCTCACAGCCCACCGTCAACACCGCCACCGGCCGAAGGGGACGGGCAGCAGCATCGCCCCTGCGCTCCCGGCGACCTCGGGGAGGAGCCACGCAGCTTCTCGCCACCCGCCCGTCGCGCCGGTTCTCCGCCGCCCCGCCCTCCTGGCGGCTCGCAGCGCCGCTTTCCACCGCCATGTCAAGACATTCGTCCGCTGGTCGGCGCCGCCCACGCTGCAGGGGCTCTCAGCCGGACGGAGCCGCCGGCCGGGCTGACCTTCGACTCTCGGGACCACCCGCCAACTCGGCGGCTCGGGTGCACTCCCATGCTCTGCACCCCACCATCTGCCAGTTGCCGCCACCAGACCCTCATCGACGGCGGCGCCGCCTCAACGTATTTCGGCCGAGGCCTTCAACCTCCTCTCAGATACCCACGGAGCGGCCGCAGCCCAGCCGCCTTTTTCGGCGAGGAGGAGGGTCATCCAGCTCCTTGGGGCAACCGCTTCCAAGAGTGACCTTCGGCACCTACGACAACTTCCGCACGGAACTGGTCGACTTCGACATTGCCCCCATCGGCCTCCCCTACAATGCCATCCTTGGTTATCCAGCATTGGCCAAATTCATGGCCGCAACCCACCCGGGGTACAACCTCATGAAGATGCCCAGGATCAGCGGCGTCCTCACTGTACCTGGAGATACCGAAGGTGCACTGCGAGCGCTCAGGCTCACCCTCAAGACGGCGGCCGCAGCGCAGCCCGCCGATGCGGAAGCCCCCAAGCCCAAGGGGGCTGCGCCGACCAAGAAGAAGCAGTTGTTCACTCAAGACAAGGCGGAGACCAAGCAGATACCTGTCGACGAGGACGGGTCCACAAACGCCATCTTCACCATAGGCGCCAACCTCGAGCCCGAACAGGAGGAAGCCCTTGTCAAGTTCCTGCGTGCGAACAAGAAAGTGTTCGCCTGGGAGCCCGATCAGCTGGCGGGGATCCCACGGGGCGTAATCGAGCACCACCTCAACGTATGCCCCAACGCAGGCCCCGTGAAGCGTATACAGAAGGCAGTCCATCAAAAGCAGGCCTTCATCGCCCAAGAAACCCGTAAGCTAGAAGCCATGGGGTCATTCGCGAGGTCCGATACTCAGATTGGCTGGCCAACCCGTGGTGGTGCCAAAGAAGGGAGGAAAGGAGCGCATGTGTGTCGATTTCACCAACCTCAACAAAGCATGCCCGCAGGATCCGCTCCGCTCCCTCGCATCGATCAGATCATCGATTCCACCGCCGAGTGTGACCTGTTATGCTTCTTGGACGCCTTTTCCGGGTATCATCAGATCAAGATGGCGGTGGAAGACGTGGAAAAGACGGCCTTCTTAACCCCGTGTGGAGTGTACTGCTATACATGCATGCCTTTCGGGCTGCGCAACGCGGGGGCAACCTTCCAGCGGCTCATGCACATCACCCTGGGCCCGCAGCTTGGGAAGAATGTGGAGGCTTACGTCGGCGACATCGTGGTGAAGTCCCGCGAGGCCAAGACCTTGATACAAAACCTGGAAGAAACCTTCGCGGGCCTCAATGCAGTGAGCCTACGACTCAACCCGGAGAAGTGTGTGTTTGGAGTTCCCTCAGGCAAGCTCCTGGGTTTCCTCGTGTCCCACCGGGGCATCGAGGCCAACCCAGAAAAGGTCAAGGCGGTTGAGGACATGAGCCCACCAAAGACCCTCAGGGAAATGCAGAAGCTCACGGGGCACGTAACGGCGCTGGGCCGTTTCATCTCCCGATTGGGGGAGCGGGCGCTGCCTCTCTTCCAGCTGATGAAGAAAAAGGGCCCTTCGAATGGATCAAGAGGCCGACAAAGCGCTCAAGACCTCAAGAGGTACCGACCAGCCCTCCAAAGTGATGGTGGCCCCGCGCCTCAGAGCCCTTGGTACTCTACCTCGCCGCCACTCCCTACTCGCTAGCGCAGCTCGTGGCGCTTAGGGTGGAACGTCAGCCAAGACCACGGCGGCCACCAGAGCTAAGGCAAACCGAATCAAGGAACTCACGAAAGCGATGCAAGAATGGAAGAAGATCAGCCACACAGAGAGCACACCAAGGGCGGAGAGACCCCCATCCAAGCACCCGGCCTGTCGGCGCCACCTCGGGAGGCACCACAGCCGGAGGACGCCACCAGCCGACGCCCCTAGCCTCGCTGAGCACCCGTGTACTTCACAAGACAAGATTATGGATGCAAGGGCATGGTACCCCATGCCGCAGGCTCCTCCTCGCTGTTGGTGGCCTCGCGCAAGCAAGCGCACTACTTCCTGTGGTCATCCAATCAAGGTTGTCTCGGCATACCCCCGGAGAGGGTGCTCAGAGCCCCAACTCGCCGGAAGGGTCGCCGAGGAACATTGAGCTGCAAGAATTCCAGCTCGAGTTCAAGCACAACCAGGGTCATCAAGGGGCCACACGGTAGATTTCGTGGGTCGAATGGATGAAAGCACTGGTCTTAGGGCCGGCGAGGATCGGTCCCTCTCCCGAAGCGGTTACCAAGGTTGGGTCATGTACTTGACGGAGCATTCTCCACAGGCGCTGGGCTGGGGCAGTGCTCATATCTCCGCCACGACAAGCTCTACTATGCCGTGCAGCTCTGTTTCCAAAGATGGCGAGAAGGTCTCCAACAATATAGCAGAATCACGAGGAGCCGATAGCGGTGCGAAGGCTGCCGCTGCCCCAGGGGTGAAGCGCCTTACCATCAAGGGCGACTCGCAGCTCCTCGCCAATTTCTCCAACAAGGTGTACGAGCCAAGAGATGAACACATGGAGGCCTACCTTGCGGAGGTCCGCAGGATGGAGAAACAGTTACTGGGGTTGAGCTGCAGCATGTGCCCCATGGCACCAATCAAGAGGCCGACGACATCGCCAAACGATCCTCCGTAAGGTTACCCAGAGCCGGACGTCTTTGAGGAACGGCTCTTCAAGCCCTCAGCCTGCCACCGTTATCAAGCACAAGACAGCCTGGAGGAGCTCCTCACCACCTGCCTCGGGAGACCCAGCCAGGGCCCGGCCCTCGAGCACGCCTGCTCCTAACGATGGAACCTCAAGAGGAGAGCTGGATCACGGAGCTCAAGAGTTATTTAACGCGTGGAACCTTGCCGGAGAAGGAAGAGGAGGCAGAGCGTGTGGCGCGGCAAGCCACGGCATACAGCATCATGGATGGAGAGCTCACCAAAACGATCAACGACGATCCCTGCTACCGCATCACCGAGGAACAGGGAAGGAACTGCTGGCAGATATACATGGCGGAGATTGTGGGCACCATTCGTCGTCACGGACCCTCGTCGGCAAGGCGTTCCGCAGCGGTTTCTATTGGCCCACCGCGCTCAATGACGCTATCAAACTCGTGAAGGCTTGCGAGGCTTGCCAATTCCATGCCAAGCAGATCCACCACCAGCCAGGAGGTCGCAAACCATCCCCTCACTTGGCCATTCGCGTCCGGGGCTGGACATTCTGGGCCCTTTTCCTCGGGCGCCAGGGGGCTATCGCTACCTCTACGTCGCCGTGGACAAGTTCACCAAGTGGGCCGAAGTTGAGGCCGTCCGCGCCATCCCCGCAGGTTCTACGGTCAAGTTCATCAAGGGCATCGTGAGCCGGTTCGGAGTGCCGAACCGCATCATCACCGACAACGGTTCGCAATTCACCAGTAACCTTTTTAAAACGTACTGCGCTAACCTTGGGACGTAGATATGCTACGCTTTAGTGGCGCACCCCCGCAGCAATGGATAGGCCGAGCGATCCAACACAGAGGTCCTGAGAAGCCTCAAGACCAGGACGTTCAAGAAGAAACTGGAGGCCTGCGGCGGAGGCTGGTATGACGAGCTTCCGTCCATGTTGTGATCCATCCGCACAACCGCAACCAAGCCAACTGGAGAGACCCCCTTCTTCCTGGTCTACGGAGCCGAAGAGATCCTCCCTCACGAGGTCAAGCGCCGATCCACAAGGGTCCCGGCGCTCGATGAAACGCTGCGGACGCCATGCGAGACGGCCCTTGTCTTTGGGGAGGAGCGCCGTCAGAGCTGCTGCTGCCAGCCGCAAGGTACCAGCAGACTCTGGCGATACCACTGCCACAACGTCCGCCCAGAACTCTCGAGGTAGGAGACCTCGTGTTCGACGGGTCCTCTCGTGGAGGGACTGCATAAGCTCTCTCCCATGTGGGAGGGCCCGTTCAAGGTTGTTCATGTTTCCAGGCCAGGCTCCGTGTGCTTGGAGACTCAAGAGGGAGTACCTATACAGAACACGTGGAACATCCAACACCTCCGGAGGTTTTACCCCTAAAAGGCCCAGAGCCTGTGAAGAAGGCGAATGCCTGTGAAGCTCATCTTTTTGGAAAAGGCCCAGAGCCTGTGAAGAAGGCGAATGCCTGTGAAGCTCATCTTTTTGGAAAAGGCCCAGAGCCTATGAAGAAGGCGAATGCCTGTGAAGCTCATCTTTTTGGAAAAGGCCCAGAGCCTGTGAAGAAGGCAAATGCCTATGAAGCTCATCTTTTTGGAAAAGGCCCAGAGCCTGTGAAGAAGGCGAATGCCTGTGAAGCTCATCTTTTTGGAAAAGGCCCAGAGCCTGTGAAGAAGGCAAATGCCTGTGAAGCTCATTCGTTTTGGAAAAGGCCCAGAGCCTGTGAAGAAGGCGAATGCCTGTGAAGCTCATTCTTTTTGGAAAAGGCCCAGAGCCTGTGAAGAGGGCAAACGCCCATGAAGCTCGCTTCCCAGAAGAAAGGCCCGGAGCCTGTGAAGAGGGCCAACGCCTGTGAAGCTCGCCGCCCGTGACACTCTCACGTAATAATGAGTTGGGGCTGTACACGCCCCGGAGTCTTAGGAGTGCCGGCTCCAGGCCCCGGGGCTCCCTCCCACGCCCAGTGGCAGCACTTAGCTCCGCGCTGGTGAGAAGACGTCGAAGACTAGACTAGGTGCCGGACGCGGATTTTTCATTTGCTTTCTGCAGTTGACTAGTTATTCCCATTTGGAGTTTTCATCGAAACTATCGCCTTCTTTTGGTCCATGATTCTTTGATCTTTTTCGCTCTCCTGCCTCGACTTCTCTTGCGTGGGGACTCGCGTGGCAGAGGCCTCGGGAGCCCCCGCGAGCGTTCCTACCCCTATCGCTCAAGTTTTCACGGCCTCGGTACACAGATGGAGCACCCCTCCTGACCATGCCCCACGGGCAGCACAACGCGAACACGGGGCCTGGATCGGTCGCCCCCGCGGCCACGGCTGGGGTTCACTTGCGAATGGGCGTACAACAGAAAGGAACAGTATCAGGGTAACAAAGCAGTACAATAATTGACGGCGTTAACCTAAACACGCCCCCATGGGGCCACACATTGTTGCCTTTTTTGTGCAGGAGAAAAGAAAGGAAAAGGACAAAAGCAGGTGATGCACGCCCCGTGCCGACCCTCTTGGAAGGCTCGAGCCGTCTCCGGAGCTCAGGCGGACTCCCTCTCGCGCTTCACCGGGCCCGACGGCAAGCGGACCCGCTGCCACCCCAAGCGCGCGCGGGCGGGGCAATACAGCGGCTGCTGCTGGAAGAATCACCACCAAGAAGAGCCGGTGAAGCGTGAGGAGTCACGAGCATCGCCAGCCGCCCGCTCGCTGCCCTCGCATCCACGCCGGGCTGAGTCCTCACCAGCGATCGTCGCCTTTCGTGGCAGCACCCCATGCGGCGACCGTCTTCCCGAACACCCTCACGTAGAGGGTGGCGCCGCCGTCGTGAAGTGCAGGGAACACCATGGAGAAGACGCTGGCATGAGCGAACGCCCGCCACCGCTGGTCGTGAACAGGTTGCTCAGTAGAGACCTCCAGAGAAGCCCACGGCCCGGCTGCAGCAGCCATCCGCTGGAGCCGAGGCCGCCCAGGCGCCATCTGGGAGCTCACCCAGAGGAAGCGGAAGCTGAAGCCGGACGCCGGACGGCTCCTCCGCCTCACCATGAACTCCCAGCGCTTCCAGAGCATGGAGGCGCGGCCTCGGGGACGCGCGCCGGGCACGCCCCGACCATGGCCAGCCGCTCGTCGCCATGCTAAGAGCCTCCCTCACGGCCGCGGGGGACCGCCGTGGAGGCCACGGAATGCTTGCGAGGGCGACCTCGACCATGCTTAGGCGGAGGAGAGGAAGACTCGACCTGACGGCCCTTCCCCTTCTCTGCGGCCGAGAACTTCCTTGGTGGAGCCATGGAGAAGAAGGAGAGACAAGAAAGGATAGACTAGAAGGGCGCGCGCCGTTCCGTACTTATGGCCGGCGAAGGCCAACCGTCGGCCTCCACGATCACCGTAATGATAACCGACTCGCATGCGAGGACTTGTCGAATCCGGTGGTTACCGAGGCGTCGTGGGGAAGCGAAGCGACGCGTCTAATCAACCGCCACGCTGGCGCCCAAGGCCGCAGGCTGTTAGGGCTAGCCGACGCCAGACTTGCCCTTTCGCCTCTCTGCGGCCAAGTTCGGCGCGCCGCCAGGGCCGGGCTACTTGTCGGCGCTTCGGGAACGGGGTCCCAGACTTGCTCGCTGGGCGTGGCTCAAAGGAGGCCCAGACAGCCCATCTTCATCAACGCAAGCTCAAGACCCTCACGAGGGGCCAAGCCTCGTGGGGCGGACGGCAAGGAACTTCCTCGGGCACGGCCTCGTCAGGCTGGCTCATGAGGAGGCGGAGAGTTCAAGGCAGGGTACCTTGCGAGGCGCCCATGACGCAAGCCATGATTTACCAAGGGCGCCGGTCGAGCGCCAGCCAGCAGGCGTCCTCCTTTCCTCTTTGGTGCAAAGGGAGCAAGCGCAGCGAGCATCAAGCAAAGGCATCCGCTTGATGCAACAAGACCAAGACCAGCCCAACGGCTGGAAGGAAGTCATCGTGGAGCCAGCAAAGGCCATCACCAGAGCCTTTGGTAGGCGAGGACCAACTTTAGTCGATAAGTGTACCCGCTGTTCCCCTTCAAAACGGCCAATTGTTGGCGCCCTTCCCGCTCAATATTTGGGAAGAGGCCCAGGGCCTTCGCCTATAAATAGGAGTAGCCACCCACAGGGTAGGGGGATCCAGATCCGAACCCTCATCAAGAAACCAGTAGCTAGAGCGGCTGAACACCACCTAGCAGTTCATCGCACCCGCCAAGAACAGACCCTCGCGAGGCTGTTCTTCCTTGTATTGTTCCTCATCTGCCCAAGAGGCAATCCACTACACCACAAACTAGAGTAGGGTATTACACCACAACGGTGGCCCGAACTAGTATAAATCTTGTGTCTCTTGTGTTGTTCCATTTAGTAGTTTAGGTCCTTGCGATTCGACGAGGTGCGAGACGGTGGAGTGTTGGATATCCGCGCGCACCCCAGTGTTCGAACCTCAAGGGTCTGCCGGAACCCGAAATCCGACAGAATTGTCAGTACTGATACTTTTATGTGCAAAACCTGTCATCTGTCTGCTTGTTTATCTTTCAGAGTGAGGAAGATATAAGTTTTGAACAAGCGTAGTCTCATCATCTTGCTTAGTTGCTTACACTGCAGCTCCCCAGCAGGGCTAACCTTTCTTGAACTCTATTGAAGTGTTGTCGGTTTTGTATATTATTTTGTCGGCGTGTTTATTTGCACTGGTGGCAATCTTTGATGCCCGGTGTATGTAATCTGTTGTCTGCTTGTGCTTTATTATCATAGTGGCGAACTTTGATGCCCAGTGGATGTAATATGCTGTAATTTCTTTATTGTATAGTATAGGTTTTTTCTTATTCACGATGCTGCAGTTATTTTATCAGTATATATATCATGTCTTCGCAGATAATGTGCCAAACCGTAAAATTACGGTACATAATCGCGCCGTCATGCAATCACGATGTAGGTTGGGCCTGAAACGTGCCGATCAGCTCACGGGCCGGCAGCAGCCCGAAATGAACCCCGACCCATGATTGTGCGAATCAAATAACGGGCTTTTTAACAGGCCGAAAAATTGTCTCGGTCCTTGTTTGGCCCAATCAGATATCGGCTGCGAGCAGTCCAGATGCAAACCGGGTCGTAGTTAAGCCCAACTATATGACGGACTTTTAACAGGCTGAAATTAATATAGGCCCGAAATGTTAAACGGGCCCTTAACATGCCAAAACTAATATCAGGCCGAATTACTAAGTGGGCCTTTAGCTAGTGGGCCCAAAAGCATAGTGTCCAGTTGATGGGCCGAATCTGATATGGGCCATAATTAGGCCCAAAACCTCTTAAAGGGCCGGACATGATCTGGGCCGTAATTTGGCCCGTAACGTCAGAGGCTTTTAATGGGCCGGATCTCATATGGGCCACTATTAGGCGGAGCGTGTGAGCCATTAATAGACCGGATCAAATATGGGCCAGATTTGGCCCAAAACATGGCAGCCGCTTAATGGGCCGCCTACTAGGGTCCTCAAAATCTTGTGGGCCTACAATGGGCCGCCCATTAATGTCGGCGAAATCTCATGGGCCTTTAGCTGGGCCAGCCCATTATGACCCGCAAGAATTTTGTGGGCCTTTACCTGGGCCGGCCTATTATGGCACACAAAAATCTTGTGAGCCTTTACCTGGGCCGGCCCATTATGGCCCGTGAAATCTTGTGGGCCTTTAGCTGGTCCAGCCCATTATGGTCCGCAAAATCTTGTGCGCCTTTAGCTGGGCCGGCCCATTATGGTCCGCAAAATCTTGTGGGCCTTTAGTTGGGCCGGCCCATTTAAACTTGTCAGGCCGTGCCACGTGTCGACGTATCATAGGCGCCTTCTGTCCAGTGAGTGGATGACATATGTCCCGACGATGAGCCGACACGTGTTTCCTCTAGCCAATGATGATTTTACACGTGGAAAATCCCCATTGGTCGGGGCTGTTAACGGGTTATCGGATCCAAAACATGACCCGATAGCTTAACGGCGTTCCGTTACGGTGGATTCCACGTGTCGGTCACCCTTGACGAAAGCACTTCTGTGACGCGCGATTTATCATCATGGAAGTGGACACTTCCGTGATGATAATTTTGGTAATGTCATGGAACACTTCTCGACAGCACAGGAATGACTATCTTGATTCTGTCATAAATTTTTCATGGATGTACATGCATGACAAAAAAGCGACCTACTGTGACAAACACGTATCATCACGAAAGTGTATTTTTTTTGTAGTGTAGCCACCACCATAGAAGAGGGGGGATCATTCAGATCATCCTCTCCCCCACCAGCTCACTTGAGCCCAAGAACACTCCTCCTGAGGTTGTTCTCCCACTGTACTAGTTCATCACTAGTCCCTCGAGGCCAATCCACCACAAAGCAGGAGTAGGGTTTTACACCGCAAGGTGGCCCGAACCTGGGTAAACTGTTGTGTCCCTTTTCCATTCAGTTCATCGAGCTAGGTGGTGAGATTAACGAGTAGGCAGACTGGGGAGGACGAGTTCTTCGCACGCACCACAGAGTTTGAACCTCTCAAGGGTCTACGGAACCCGAAATCCGACAGATGCCATGCTTTGGGGACTCCGGATGATGTCTACTATGCAACCTTCTTCTTGTAGACATTGTTGGGCCTCCACGTGCAGAGGTTTGTAGGACAGTAGCAAATTTCCCTCAAGTGGATGACCTAAGGCTTATCAATCCGTGGGAGGCATAGGATGAAGATGGTCTCTCTCAAACAACCCTGCAACCAAATAAAAAAGAGTCTCTTGTGTCCCCAACACACCCAATACAATGGTAAATTGTATAGGTGCACTAGTTCGGTGAAGAGATGGTGATACAAGTGCAATATGGATGGTAGATATAGGTTTTTGTAATCAGAAAATACAAAAACAGCAAGGTAGCAAGTGGTCAAAGTGAGCGTAAATGATATTGAAATGCTAGGAAATAAGGCCTAGGGTTCATACTTTCACTAGTGCAAGTTCTCTCAACAATAATAACATAATTGGATCATATAACTATCCCTCAACATGCAACAAAGAGTCACTCCAAAGTCACTAATAGCGGAGAACAAACGAAGAGATTATGGTAGGGTACGAAACCACCTCAAAGTTATTCTTTCGGATCGATCTATTCAAGATTCCGTACTAGAATAACACGTGAAGACACATATCAACCAAAACCCTAATGTAGCGACCCGACCCGAATGGATCAAGTCTCTGTGCTTAAGTGTCATCCCTGGATCGGTATGCTGACACACACAGTACTCGAGGATTTGTAACAGAGGTAAATCACATGTAATAAGTAACGTAAATACTATTACCTCAATCCGAATAGCGGAAGTGACAAGGTTGTGGATTCCCATCAACACCAACGGCAAAGTTGAGTGTAGAAATCATAACCCTAACGTATCACTTAGTCGTCGTAAGATCCTACAACATGAGACGTTGCAGCCACAAAGGGTCAGTACATTGAATGTACTGGCAAATTCACACTGTAGAGCAATGCTGAAATATGGCTATCACTACATGCATATTTGGCTGGTGGAAAAGCTCTATGGTTACAATGTTTTTGCGAAAAGCCAATTTTTCCCTACTACAAAGGAATAAATTTATTTAACTATCATGGTGGTTGTTAAACATTGAGAATGGTTGACAGCATCCTCAATCCCAATTAAAAGTACTCATTAAACCCAAACATATTATAATAGGTAACGTGATGAGATCAACATGATAATCCAAGAACTAGATACTCAAGATGTCCATAACCGGGGACACGGCTAATCATGATTAGTTTGTACACTCTGCAGAGGTCTGTGCACTTTTCCCCACAAGACTCGATCTCCTCCGTTTGATTTCTCGCACTACATGGTGTTTGAGAAACGGATGACCGAGACATAGTCTTTCAGAAGCGCTAGCACCTTACATTTGGGTAGACCGTACCAACCTACAACCCCTACATCAACTAGTCCACCCATAAGAGTTTGCACAACTTAGTCAACTATGCTAGAGCCCATAGTAGCATGTGGCTGCACACAAAAGTTTCTACCATGAATAATCTCATGATCCCTTTGAGCCTGGGTGGCGGTCCGAAGAAAAACAGGCAAGTCCTGATGGAAACCAGGTGCCTCAATCCACCCAGATGTGTGTTTAAGTTGCCACCTTAAATAAACCATTAATAACAATCTCACATCTGTCATGGATACACCCACCCAATCCACGTCTACTAGCATAGCAGGCATAATAAGAAAACATAGAAGTAACTCCCAGGGTTTGAATATAAATCAGGTAATAGGTACTACCTCAACTACTTCCCATCCCACAATTTAATTAGATCCTAATCATGCAATGTTTGAGGATTGATCTAATGCATAAAAACTGGGTATGAAAAGAGTATGATCAAAGTGTGAACTTGCCTGCAATGTTGATGAAGATGATTCGCACTCAAAACTCTTGATAGTTCTACTCGTCACACTCCGATCAATCTATCGTAATCAAGCAATAGTAACCACACATAAGCAATCACTCAAAAGATCGGAAAGAACGAAGAAGACGATTCGGAAAACATCAAAACCAAGCAAATAACTCTTGTAACACAAAACAATTTCTAACAGTACCAAAATTATATGGATTTGGCCTTATCAGAAAGTTTAGGTCAAGAGCTTTAATTTGCAAAAAGAATCAACTAAATCGGAGTTACGAAACTTAAGTTACGATCAAACAAAGTTCAAATTCAAATCTGATATAATTCAAATTTTAAACTTTCAAAAACATGTTTGAGTTGGATTACTGGATAGAGGGGATCATAACGAAGAAGTGGGCGTTGGTTTCGTTGGATTTGGACAAACGAGTAAAAAGTTATAGTTGTTTGAAAACTAGGGGCTGATGTGTAAAGAAAAAATATTTACAAACGGGTCCCTGGATAGAAAGTAAAAAGAAAAAGAAAAACCTACTGAGCGAACGTTCGCTGTCGAACGCTAACCAATGAAAACCGTTCACTGCTGAACCTAACCTAATGAACGTTCTCTAAATAGCTAATAAGAAAAAACAGGTTTTATAAAAAAACGAAACGAAAACCGGTCGGTTTTATTACCGGTTCGGGCGGTTCGACGAAACCGTCGGGTCGGCAATACCGGTGGGATCCGGCGGCTAGGGCATGTCCGTGAACGGCGGCGGACGGCTCGGCGAAGGGGCGCGTCGGCGGCTCGGGTCTGCTGGGGCGCGGCTCGAGCGTCGTGGGAGGCGGCGAAGAGCACGGGAGGGGCGGCGGCTGGGCTTTGTAACGGGCGGGTGGCGGCGATTCTGGCGAGGGCGGCGGCGGCGGCGAAAACGGGACCTGTGTCCGTGGTGGCCTTTAAAGAGGCGGGGAGGCGGTGGCGTGGGAAGGGGCAGGAGAGGAGGAGTCCGGGGGAGACGGCTCGGCGAGCCGTGGCGGCAGACTCCTGCCTGAGTCGGTCAGCAGGGGGTGATGGGGTGGCGGCTGGGGCTGGCTGCTGCCCCGTTATTGGGCCGCCCAGTCAGAAACTTTTTTAAAAAAAAGGAAAATTCCAGACAAACAAAATAAATAAAACAAAAAAAACAAAAAATATTATATAGGCATATAATATTTCAAAATTTTCAGAGAAATATTTTCTACAACGTGGGCATTTTTATAGAGTCGAATAAAATACACACAAATTCCAATAAAGCAAAGAGTGCTTCTGCCCTAGTAAAATCCAATAAAATCATTTTAAAATACCAAAATTAATTCAAATTTATTTCTCTCAATTTTCTGATGTAGGGAATCATGTTATCCTATTTTCCATATATTTTATTTTGGAGAAAATAATTTGATTAAAACTCAAATAACTCCAAATTGAAAAATAAATTCAAAAGAACTTTGAATTTAATTCTTTGAAACTCCCAACTGATATTTCATATGTTTTGAAGAAGTCATTTTATCTTCGCTCGTGAAAACCATAGTTGCATAAAGTTTCAGAATTGGAAATATTCTCAAATGAAATTCAAATATATTCAACACCCCTTGTCATTTAAATAAATGGAAGAAGTCATGTCATCTTCTCTCCGTGGTTTTGTGGTGAAAAGAATTTGAATTCATGAAGATCGAAAAAGAAAATGAAAGTTTGGGAAAGTCCTTTTATTCCCTCTCATTTAACTTTCAAAAGTTTCGAATTTCACTCAGTCAATCAAACAATCAATCAAATCTATCTATTTAATATAACATTCCAAAATTTAGAATTTTGGGATGTTACAAAACTACCACCCTTAAAAGGAATCTCATTCTCGAGATTCGGAGAGGCTAGAAAGAAATAGGTTAGGGTTTGGGGGTCTTCAAAATCCATCGATCGTCTCCGGGGTCTCGGGTGTTACCACTCTTAGAAGCATTGTTACGGTTCCATCAAAAACTCATATACTCCATCCTTATTGTTGGCAGTGTCGATCTTCTCAGATCCTCTGGATAATTACTTCTCTGGGCTCTTTTGGTAGTGGCATAACCTTTTCCTCAATACTTCTGTCCTTTTTATCTTGGTAAGGTTATTCCGAGACTGGGTCCTCTTAGCTGACGGGTCTGGCGCCAATTCTAAACAACTATCGATATCTCATGGTGGTCAACGATTTTATGGTTTCTCCTGCAGGAAATGGGTCTGGGTTGATCCTCACCGTATATCCTACGATTGGCAACAACTGCCGTGTACAAGGGAAAATACTTATACCACTCTAAGGTTCAAACAAGGTTTTGATCGTCGTCTCTCTACTATAGGTAAGTCACTCAGATTTACCATCCCATATAGCAACGCGAATAATAAGAGTAAGTCGGTATGGTGATCAATCCATCCCGCACCCAAATCATTACCTTGTATATGGTTTAGCGAATCTCGCATTCTAACACTCGGTCATCCTCACAAGCATTGCAGAATTTCTCTTGTCGACGAACCAAGTTCGGATAAATCCATTAATTCTGCAAGCCAAACAAACATCTATCGTTCCTTAACAACTCCCAGGTTTTGCGTAAACTCCTATAGAATCGTCTGCTGATAAAATCGTAACTTCTTCCAGGGTTTTTCCTTCAGCAAGAATGTGCTGGCTTCTTGGCAGGTCCTGGAGCCTGTGGGTTATGGCCCATCTCATCACTTGTAAACCTTGAACTCATCCTCGGGCTTCTGATCATTATTCCAACTTCTAACTTCCTAGTATTCTTAAATCCATCCAATTGTATTGTCTTCCTTCCTTCTATTGGCACCAAACTAGGACATGATTACTCAGACTCATCATGGAGTTACAGTTGCTCCATAATCAACATTCTACCTCCTTTATATCCAATAGTACTTCATCTCTTCATCCTCACGGGATGTCCCACATACCGAGATAAAAACTTATACTTATGAAGTCCATACTCCACTTCGTGGAACATCATTATCCTTTCTAGGGTCAAGCGTCCTTACAGGGGAATATTGGCCATCTCTGCATGGCACTTCTTCAACTGGGAAACGTGAAACACATCATGAACTCCTGACAATTCATCGGGTAATTCCAACTTGTAGGCCACTTCTCCCATACGCTCAAAAACTCGGTATGGTCCTACAAATCTCGGGGCTAACTTTCCCTTAACTCCAAATCGTTTAACTCCTCGCAGAGGGGACACACGTAGACATGCTCTGTCTCCAATTTCATAGACTACCTCCTTGTGTGTCTGCATAACTCTTCTGCCTGGACTGAGCTACCTTCAGTCTATCTCGAATCCACTTAACATTATCTTCTGACTCCTTGATCACATTTGGTCCAAACAACTGACGGTCTCCAACTTCATCCCAAATCAACGGTGTCTGGCTCCTTCTCCCATACAAAGCTTCAAAAGGGGCCATCTTCAAACTGACTTGGTAGCTGTTGTTGAATGAGAACTCCGTGTAAGGTAGATTATCATCACTACTAGATCCATAATCTAGCGCACACGCTCTCAACATGTCCTCCAGAATCTGATTGACTCTCTTGATTTATCCATCTGTCTGTGGATGAAAGGTTGTACTGAACTCTAGCCTAGTACCCAAAGTCTGGTGCAGCTGATTCCAATACTTTGAGGTAAACTGTGTTCCTCTATCTGATACGATGGTCCTCGGAACTCCATGCAGACATACGATTCTGGTCAAATATATCTTGGCCAACTTCGCACTTGTATAGGTGGTTTTCACTGGGATAAAGTGAGCCACTTTGGTCAAGCGAATCAACTAATACCCAGATAGAATCATGTCCAGTTAGGGTTTTGGGAAATCCGGTAATGAAATCCATGCAAAGCCTATCCCTCTTCCATTCGGGTATCGGCATAGGCTGTAGTAATCTTGCTGGCTTCTGATGCTCTGCTTTTTACTCTCTCTGGCACACATCACCTACGACTACATACTCCGCGATATCCTTCTTCATACCAGTCCACCAGGAACACTCCTTCAAATACAAATACATCTTGGTGTTTCTAGGGCGTATCGAGTATGGTGAGTCATGAGCCTCCTGAAGCATTAACTTCCTGATCTCTGCATTATTGGGTATATGTACACTGTCCTCAAACCATAAGGTGTCGTGCTCATCCTTATGAAAACCTTTGGCCTTTCCTTTGCTCATCCTCTCTTTTATCTCAGCAATCTCTTTGGCATCCGTCTGAGCTTCACGGATCTTTCCCAACAATGTAGACTGAACTTCCATTGCTGCAACAAAACCTTTGGGAACAATCTCCAACCGAAGTTCCCTGAGATCCTCGGCTAACTCCTTTGGTAATCCTCTGCTTATGAGGGTATTCGTCCTTATTTTCTTTATGGTTGTATCCTATTTCTCCACAAGACTTGTATGCACAAGGTTTCTTCATATCCTTTCCATAAGGCCTCAATTTCTGGGACACTAGCCAAGACTTTAACAAAGTCCACTTAAATTCTTTCCAAGTGGTTACTCTTTGCCATCCATTGATGGTTTGGTACATCCTCTACCAGGTAGTGGCACCTCTTTCAAAGCACTCAAGAGCATTCTGGGTCATATCCTTTCCGACTACAGGGTTATTCTCCATGCGATCCTCCATGTTCTGAATCCATCGGTCTGTCTCCAATTGACTCATCGATCCAGAAAATATAAGCTCATCTCCATTCATCCTCTATTGGGTCCATGGGTTTGGGGTGGGATAAGAGAGATCGAGAGGGATGCACACAATACAAACAATAGTTTTGAAAAGACAGATTTTATTTTGTGGCTGTCAAAAAAAAAAACAAATGACAGCTTACATACGTCGCATCTAACGTAGGTATAACGGGGTTTGGTCTTCTAATGGTCAATAAATCTTCAATGTCACCAAACCCTTCAAGTCTTTTTCGTGTCTCCGATGGCTTCTTCCGATCATGCTTGTCCTTCTCAAGTTGTTCTGCCAGATCATCTCTATTGACACGAAGTCTCTTGTGATGTCCTTTAATAGTCCTGGAGTTGCATTCCAAACTTCCAGTTTCAACATCCTTGACATGATCCATGGTCCTACTGTCTTTCAGCTCCTGACTAATCTCCGGTATCTCGAGGTTTGCTCCTCCAGCTTGGCTACTTTCAGCTTCTGGGTCCTGAGTTCTTCACGAACTGCTTCCTTATCAAATACTGCTTCTTGTAGGTCCATTTTAACTTCTTGATGTAACACTCCAGATCCTGGTGATACACCGGCTAAGGTTAAAACTTCATCTTGCTGATAGGTGCTCCATCAGCCTTCTACCATCCAATCCTTTCATGCATATGCATGCTTAACTCAGCACGGTGACAATAGCATAAGCGGGCGATAACATCATGGATAGCGTGTTTCTGCTCTTGACATTGCCATGAGCTATCATTCCATAGTTGATATCTCCTGCCTTAGGGTTTTCTTAACAAAAACTTTGAGTTCTAATGCTCCATGTTCCGGTCTTACTCCAATACACCTTGATCTCGGGTATTGACAGCTTCCATAGTCTGCCAAGTTCCATAAGGGGTGCCTTCCTAGGTCATACAAATCCGGAAATTCTTCAAAGCCTTCAAATTCTCCTAGTCTTCGGAGTCTTCACCGTTGTAGTTTCCGTCATTGTAATGCACGGTAAAATCCTCTTCATTCCAAATGGTCTTAGTTGTCCGATATCTTGTCTCCTTGGAGTGGTCTCATCGGTCGAATCTTCGAGTGGTCAAAAGGGAAAAAAAGGGGTGTGGTCACACTAAAAAGGGAATATTTGAATAAGATCGGAAGAGAAGAGAGGTAAAAGATCTTTTTGAAAATGAAGTTGTAGAGAAAAATCTTTCCTATGGGCTTGCCAGTTTCTAGGGTCACGCCCTACAGTCAACATGTGCTCTGATACCATCTTGTAGCGACCCGACCCGAATGGATCAAGTCTCTGTGCTTAAGTGTCATCCCTGGATTGGTATGCTGACACACACAGTACTCGAGGATTTATAACAGAGGTAAATCACATGTAATAAGTAACGTAAATACTATTACCTCAATCCAAATAGCGGAAGTGAAAAGGTTGTGGATTCCCATCAACACCAACGGCAAAGTTGAGTGTAGAAATCTTAACCCTAACGTATCACTTACTCGTCGTAAGATCCTGCAACATGAGACGTTGCAGCCACAAAGGGTCAGTACATTCAATGTACTGGCAAATTCACATTGTAGGGCAATGCTGAAATATGGCTATCACTACATGCATATTTGGCTGGTGGAAAAGCTCTATGGTTACAATGTTTTTGTGAAAAGCCAATTTTTCCCTACTACAAAGGAATAAATTTATTTAACTATCATGGTGGTTGTTAAACATTGAGAATGGTTGACAGCATCCTCAATCCCAATTAAAAGTACTCATTAAACCCAAACATATTATAATAGGTAACGTGATGAGATCAACATGATAATCCAAGAACTAGATACTCAAGATGTCCATAACCGGGGACACGGCTAATCATGATTAGTTTGTACACTCTGCAGAGGTTTGTGCACTTTTCCCCACAAGACTCGATCTCCTCCGTTTGATTTCTCGCACTACATGGTGTTTGAGAAACGGATGACCGAGACATAGTCTTTCAGAAGCGCTAGCACCTTACATTTGGGTAGACCGTACCAACCTACAACCCCTACATCAGCTAGTCCACCCATAAGAGTTCGCACAACTTAGTCAACTATGCTAGAGCCCATAGTAGCATGTGGCTGCACACAAAAGTTTCTACCATGAATAATCTCATGATCCCTTTGAGCCTGGGTGGCGGTCCGAAGAAAAACAGGCAAGTCCTGATGGAAACCAGGTGCCTCAATCCACCCAGATGTGTGTTTAAGTTGCCACCTTAAATAAACCATTAATAACAATCTCACATCTGTCATGGATACACCCACCCAATCCACGTCTACTAGCATAGCAGGCATAATAAGAAAACATAGAAGTAACTCCCAGGGTTTGAATATAAATCAGGTAATAGGTACTACCTCAACTACTTCCCATCCCACAATTTAATTAGATCCTAATCATGCAATGTTTGAGGATTGATCTAATGCATAAAAACTGGGTATGAAAAGAGTATGATCAAAGTGTGAACTTGCCTGCAATGTTGATGAAGATGATTCGCACTCAAAACTCTTGATAGTTCTACTCGTCACACTCCGGTCAATCTATCATAATCAAGCAATAGTAACCACACATAAGCAATCACTCAAAAGATCGGAAAGAACGAAGAAGACGATTCGGAAAACATCAAAACCAAGCAAATAACTCTTGTAACATAAAACAATTTCTAACAGTACCAAAATTATATGGATTTGGCCTTATCCGAAAGTTTAGGTCAAGAGCTTTAATTTGCAAAAAGAATCAACTAAATCGGAGTTACGAAACTCAAGTTATGATCAAACAAAGTTCAAATTCAAATCTGATCGAATTCAAATTTTAAACTTTCAAAAACATGTTTGAGTTGGATTACTGGATAGAGGGCATCATAACAAAGAAGTGGGCGTTGGTTTCGTTGGATTTGGACAAACGAGTAAAAAGTTATAGTTGTTTGAAAACTAGGGGCTGATCTGTAAAGAAAAAATATTTACAAACGGGTCCCTGGACAGAAAATAAAAAGAAAAAGAAAAACCTATTGAGCGAACGTTCGCTGTCGAACGCTAACCAATGAAAACCGTTCACTGCTGAACCTAACCTAATGAACGTTCTCTAAATAGCTAATAAGAAAAAAAAAACAGGTTTTATAAAAAAACGAAACAAAAACCGGTCGGTTTTATTACCGGTTCGGGCGATTCGACGAAACCGTCGAATCGGCAAAACTGGCGGGATCCGCGGCTAGGGCGTGTCCGCGAGTCCGTGACAATGGCGGACGGCTTCGGCGAAGCGGGCGGCGGCGGCGGGGTCTGCCGGGCGGCGGCTCGGCGTCGTGGGAGGCGCCAAGAGCACGGGAGGGGCGGCGTCGGCGGTGGCACGAAACAGCGGCGGCGGCTTTGCAACGGTGGCGGCGGCGGCGGATCTGGCGAGGGGCGGCGGCGGCGAAAACGGGACCCAGGGGTCCCGTGGTGGCCTCTTAAAGAGGGCAGGGGAGGGCGGTGGCGTGGGGAAGGGGCAGGAGAGGAGGAGTCCGGCGGGGAGTCTGCTCCAGTGAGCCGTGGCGGCGGCGGACTCCCGCATGGAGTCGGTCGCGCGGGGGTGACGGGGTGGCGCGGCTGGGCTGCGGCGTGGCCCGGTTGGCTGGGCCGGCCCAGTCAGAAACTTTTTTTAAAAAAAAAATCCAGACAAACAAAATAAATAAAACCAAAAAAATAATATTATCTAGGCATAAAATATATCAAAAATTTTAGAAAAAGATTTTCTACAACGTGGGCATTTTTATAGAGTCGGATAAAATACACACAAATTCAAATAAAGCAAAGAGTGCTTCGCCTAGTAAAACCAATAAAAATCATTTTAAAATACCAAAATTAATTCAAATTTATTTATCTCCAATTTTCGATGTAGGGAATCATGTTACCCTATTTTCCATATATTTTATTTTTAGTGAAAAATAATTTGATTAAAACTCAAATAACTCCAAATTAAAAAATAAATTCAAAAGAACTTTGAATTTAATTCTTTGAAACTCACAACTCATATTTCATATGTTTTGAAGAAGTCATTTTATCTTCGCTCGTGAAAACCATTGAGTTGCATAAAGTTTCAGAATTGGAAATATTCTCAAATGAAATTCAAATATTTTCAACACCCCTTGTCATTTAAATAAATGGAAGAAGTCATGTCATCTTCTCTCCAGGGTTTTGTGGTGAAAAAGAATTTGAATTCATGAAGATCAGAAAAGAAAATGAAAGTTTGGGAAAGTCCTTTTATTCCCTCTCATTTAACTTTCAAAAAGTTTCGAATTTCACTCAATCAATCAAACAATCAATCAAATCTATCTATTTAATATAACATTCCAAAATTTAGAATTTTGGGATGTTACACCTAATGTCACCTAGATACTCCATTGTCACCTCAAGTATCCGTGGGTATGATTATACGATATGCACCACACAATCTCAGATTCATCTATTCAACCAACACAAAGAACTTCAAAGAGTGCCCCAATGTTTCTACCGGAGAGTCAAGACGAAAACGCGTGCCAACCCCTATCCATAAGTTCACAATGTTACGGAACCCGCAAGTTGATCACCAAAATATACATCAAGTAGATCACGTGAATATCCCATTGTCACCACAGATAAGCACATGCAAGACATGCATCAAGTGTTCTCAAATCCTTAAAGACTCAATCCGATAAGATAACTTCAAAGGGAAAACTCAATCCATTACAAGAGAGTAGAGGGGGAGAAATATCATAAGATCCAACTATAATAGCAAAGCTCGCGACACATCAAGATCGTGCTGAATCAAGAACACGAGAGAGAGATCAAACACATAGCTACTGGTACATACCCTCAGCCCCGAGGGTGAACTACTCCCTCCTCGTCATGGAGAGCGTCGGGATGATGAAGATGGCCACTGGTGAGGGATCCCCCCTCTGGCAGGGTGCCGAAACAGGGTCCCGGTTGGTTTTTGGTGGCTACAGAGGCTTGTGGCGGCGGAACTCCCGATCTATTCTATTCCCCGATGTTTTTAGGGTATATGGACATATATAGGCGAAAGAAGTCGGTCATGGGAGCCACGAGGGGCCCACGAGGGTGGGGGCGCGCCCAGGTGGGTAGGGTGCGCGTCCCTGCCTCGTGGCTTCCTCAAAGCTTCTCTGACGTCTACTCCAAGTCTCCTGGATTGCTTCCGTTCCAAAAATTACTCTCCCGAAGGTTTCATTCCATTTGGACTCCGTTTGATATTCCTTTTCTTCGAAAAACTGAAATAGGCAAGAAAACAACAATTTGGGTTGGGCCTCTGGTTAATAGGTTAGTCCCCAAAATAATATAAAAGTGTTTAGTGAAGCCCATAAACATACAAAACAGATAATATAATAGCATGAATACTTCATAAATTATAGATACGTTGGAGACGTATCAGCATCCCCGAGCTTAATTCCTGCTCGTCCTCGAGTAGGTAAATGATAAAAGAAAGAATTTATGAAGTGTGAATGCTAGCAGGTGCACAAATTTGATCAATGATAATTCCAATCACCTTTTCTAGCATCATCATATGTCATAACAGTAGCTCATCTCACAAAACATTTCATGATCAAGTAACAAACTATTCACATGTTAAAGTATAGATCATAAACTTTCTTGAAAACTAACAAACTGTGTTATTAGTCATCAAACAATTACAATTCATCTTATTTTCAGGAAGATTCTATGTCAGAGCTTTGATTCAGCAAACTTCACATACTCAACTATCATTTAGTCTTTCACAAGTGCTAACACTCACGCGATATTTATGGGTTCAAAGTTTTAATCAGACACAGAGAAAGATAGGGGCTTATAGATTCGCCTCCCAACCTTTTACCTCAATGGTAATGTCAACAATAATAGTTCATGATGCCTTACATCCAATTGGATATATATATCCGGATCTTTCCAACACAATGTGCTTGCCAAAGGATAAAATGTAAAAAGTAAAGGTGAAGATCACCATGACTCTTGCATAAGGTATAAGACAAGAATAAAAGATAGGCCCTTCGCAGAGGGAAGCAGAGGTTGTAATGCGCTTTTATAGTTGGATGCACAAAATCTTAATGCAAAAGAATGTCACTTTATATTGCCACTTGTGATAGGGACCTTTATTATGCAGTCCGTCGCTTTTATTGCTTCCACATCACAAGATCGTATAAAGCTTATTTTATCCACACTAATAGATCATACATATTTAGAGAGCAATTTTTATTGCATGCACCGATGACAACTTACTTGAAGGATCTTACTCAATCCATAGGTAGGTATGGTGGACTCTCATGGCAAAACTAGTTTAAGGGATATTCGGAAGCACAAGTAGTATCTCTACTTGGTGCAAAGAATTTGGCTAGCATGAGGGGGAAAGGCAAGATCAGCATGTTGAATGATCCATGACAATATACTTTATTTCGGATATAAGAAAACATAACCCATTACGTTGTCTTCCTTGTCCAACATCAACCTTTTAGCATGTCATATTTTAATGAGTGCTCACAATTACAAAAGATGTCCAAGATAGTATATTTATATGTGAAATCTCTCTCCCCTCAATATTCTTTCATGAATTGTTCAAGTGACCAATACAATGTTTGCTAACTTTCAATAAATTTACCACCTCTACTTCTTATATGTGAAGTCATTACTCCCCATGGAATAAGCATATGAAACATATATAATTTCAGATTTATGACATTCAAATCATTCAACCATTTACTCATAGGATATAAGTGAAGCACACGAGTAAATGACAAACTACTCCAAAAAGATATAAGTGAAGATCAATGAGTAGTTAAATAATTATGTAGCTATGTGAAGACTCTCTCTCATTTAAGAATTTCAGATCTTGATATTTTAATCAAACAACAAGCAAAACAAAATAAAACGACACTTCAAGGATAGCACTCATCATGTGAAGAAGCAAAAACTTAGGCTCAACCGATACTAACCGATAATTGTTGAAGAAGAAAGGTGGGATGCCAACCGGGGCATCCCCAAGCTTAGACGCTTGAGACTTCCTGAAATATTATCTTGGGATGCCTTGGGCATCCCCAATCTTGAGCTTTTGTGTCTCCTTAATTCCTCGTATCACGGTCTCCCTAAATCTCAAGAGCTTCATCCACACAAAACTCAACAAGGACTCGTGAGATAAGTTAGTATAAACCAATGCAAAAACCTTATCATACTCTACTGTAGCAAATCACTAAAATTATTATTCAACATTTCATACTAAATGCCTCTGCATATTTAATAGTCTTATCCTCAAATAGAATCATTAAACAAGCAAACATATGCAAACAATGCAAACATAACAGCAATCTGCCTAAACAGGACAGTCTGTAAAGAATGCAGAAAGATCCATACTTACCTAGCTCCAAAAATTATGAAAGAAAATTCACACTGTAGTAAATTTATCAGATCTTATTATGCAAAAGGTTTCAACATTTTATCACATTCTGAATTTTCTAGGGAATTTTTGCAACAGCGGTAAACTTTCTGTTTTGAAATAGCAACATGTATACTTGCAAAATAAGCATGGTAAAGGCTATCCTTGACATTTTTATTGAAACTAGAGATGCAAAACATTATTCTAAATAACAGCAAGCAAATCCTAACAAATAAATTTACGCTCCAAGCAAAACACATATCATGTGGTGAATAAAAATATAGCTCCAAGTAAAGTTATCGATGAGACGAAAGAGGGGATGCCTTCCTGGGCATCCCCAAGCTTAGGCTCTTGGTTGTCCTTGAATATTACCTTGGGGTGCCTTGGGAATCCCCAAGCTTAGTCTCTTTCCACTCCTTATTCCATAGTCCATCGAGTCTTTACCTAAAACTTGAAAACTTCACAATACAAAACTCAACAGAAAACTTGTAAGCTCCGTTAGTATAAGAAAATAAATCACCACTTAGGTACTGTTGTGAACTCAATCTAAATTCATATTGGTTTAATATATACTGTGTTCCAACTCCTCTATGGTTCATACCCTCCGATACTACTCATAGATTTATCAAAATAAGCAAACAACACATAGAAAACAGAATCTATCAAAAACAGAACAGTCTGTAGTAATCTGCATCAAACACAAACTTATGGAACTGAGAAAAATCTTCCAAAATAGGAAGACCTAGATTATTTGATTATTGATCTACTGCAATTGGAATCAGTATTTTATCACTTTCTGGTGATTTTTAACAATTGTTTTCGTGAGCAGAAAGTTTCTGACTTTTTCAGCAAGATCAAATAACTATCATCCAAGAAGATCCTATAGGTTTTACTTGGCACTTTATTGAAACAAAAGCTATAAAACATGATTACTACGGTAGCTTAATCATGTGAACACACAAAAACAGTAGGGGTAAATATTGGGTTGTCTCCCAACAAGCGCTTTTCTTTAATGCCTTTTAGCTAGGCATGATGATTTCAATGATGCTCACATAAAAGATATGAATTGAAACAAAAAGAGAGCATCGTGAAGAATATGACTAGCACACTTAAGTCTAACCCACTTACTATGCATAGGGATTTTGTGAGAAAACAACTTATGGGAAAAATAATCAACTAGCATAGGAAGGCAAAACAAGCATAACTTCAAAACTTTAAGCACATAGAGAGGAAACTTGATATTATTGCAATATGTAGAAGCATATGATCCTCTATCATAATAATTTTCAGTAGCATCATGAATGAATTCAACAATATAACCAGCACATAAAGCATTATTTTCATGATCTACTTGCATAGAAATTTTACTACTCTCCACATAAGCAAATTTATTATCATTCGGAATAGTGGGAGTATCATAAGAGACTTGAATACTATAAATTGTTTCCACATTAAATGAGTAATGTTCAGGAAAAGGGTAATCATAATCATGAAAAGTTTTAATACAATCATCACTACTTTTTATAGCATAAGTGTCATCACAATAATCATCATAAATAGGAGGCATGCTATCATCATAATAAATTTGCTCATCAAAACTTGGGAGGCTAAAAATATCTTCTTCATAAATCATAGCATCCCCAAGCTTGGGACAAACATTAATTACAGCAAATATATTCTCAAACATGTCATTCTCATCAAACATAGCATCCCCAAGCTTGGGCCCTTTCATATCATAAGCATAATCACTCTCATCATTAATAGTATGGATAGCACCAATAGTATAGCAATTATCATCATCACAATGAGTAATAGGAGCAACATCATTTGGGAGGGATACCTTTCTACCTTTGCTTCTCCGTCTTCTATTTTTCTTCTTCACATCATGTGTGGGTTTAACCCTCTTTTTTGAGCTCCTTATTAATGAGATTGGTTTAATAGAAGGCTCCTCCTCGTTACCTGATTCATCATAAGAAATAATAGGAGGATATTGGGAAGCCTCTTCCCTTTCATTAGTATTCTCTTCATCTACTATTTGTTTTATTTTCTTTATGTAATTGGCAATATAAGGATTTTCAATGCAATTCACCACACAATACATATAAATTTCTTCTAGATCAATATCGAGGAATTTCTCAAGGTTATATTCTGGAATATGCTTAGTTATACGTTTCATTTCTTCATAACCCAAAAACAAACTAAGTTCATTATGATGTACAAGGGAAATCAAATCATCACAAATTTTGGACACGATATGATCATGAAACAATTTGCATTGGAGATTTAAATGACCATGTTCATTGCAAAGTTCACAAGTATGGCAAAGAAATTTTAAATTTTCAGCACAAACATTTAGCCTCTCTTGCAACCATTTAGTTTCTAAATACTTATGCCTCTTGCAAAATCTATCTTCCCTATTTGGTGTGTACTTGCAAACTCCATGCACTCTAGAAAAATTGACATGCTTATAAGAGACATTTTCATCATGACTACTGCAATCATCATTAGTACTATGGATATTCAAAGAATTCATACTAACAACATTGCAATCATGCTCATCATTCAAATATTTAGTGCCAAACATTCTCATGCATTCTTCCTCTAGCAATTAAGCACAATTTTCCTTTCCATCATTCTCACGAAAGATATTAAAAAGATGAAGCGTATGAGGAAAACTCAATTCCATTTTTTTGTAATTTTCTTTTATAGACTAAACTAGTGATAAAACAAGAAACTAGAAGATTCGATTGCAAGATCTAAATATATATCTTCAAGCACTCACCTCCCCGGCAACAGCGCCAGAAAAGAGCTTGATGTCTACTACGCAGCCTTCTTCTTGTAGACGTTGTTGGGCCTCCAAGTGCAGAGGTTTGTAGGACAGTAGCAAATTTCCCTCAAGTGGATGACCTAAGGTTTATCAATCCATGGGAGGCGTAGGATGAAGATGGTCTCTCTCAAACAACCCTGCAACCAAATAACAAACAGTCTCTTGTGTCCCCAACACACCCAATACAATGGTAAATTGTATAGGTGCACTAGTTCGGCGAAGAGATGGTGATACAAGTGCAATATGGATGGTAGATATAGGTTTTTGTAAACTGAAAATCTAGAAACAGCAAGGTAGAAAGTGGTAAAAGTGAGCGTAAATGGTATTGCAATGCTAGGAAATAAGGCCTAGGGTTCATACTTTCACTAGTGCAAGTTATGTCAACAATAATAACATAATTGGATCATATAACTATCCCTCAACATGCAACAAAGAGTCACTCCAAAGTAACTAATAGCGGAGAACAAACGAAGAGATTATGGTAGGGTACGAAACCACCTCAAAGTTCTTCTTTCGGATCGATCTATTCAAGAGTTCGTACTAGAATAACACCTTAAGACACATATCAACCAAAACCCTAATGTCACCTAGATACTCCTGATATGTCTCCGTCGTATCTACTTTTCCAAACACTTTTGCCCTTGTTTTGGACTCTAACTTGCATGATTCGAATGGAACTAACCCGGATTGACATTGTTTTCAGCAGAATTGCCATGATGTTGTTTTATGTGCAGAAAACAAAAGTTCTCGGAATGACCTGAAACTCCACGGAACATCTAGTTAAAAATAAAAAAAATCCTTGCCAAAGATGAAGACCAGGGGGCCCACACCCTGTCCACGAGGTGGGGGCGCCCCAGTGGCGCCCCTACCTCGTGGGCCCCCTGAGGCTCCTTCGACACCAACTCCAACTCTATATATTTGAATTTGGGGAGAAAAAAATAAAAGAGAAGAAATCATTGCGTTTTATGATACGGAGCCACCGCCAAGCCCTAAAACCTCTCGGGAGGGTTGATCTGGAGTCCGTTCGGGGCTCCGGAGAGGGGGATTCGTCGCCGTCGTCATCATAAACCATCCTCCACCACCAATTTCATGATGCTCACCGCCGTGCGTGAATAATTCCATCATAGGCTTGCTGGACGGTGATGGGTTGGATGAGATCCATCATGTAATCGAGTTAGTTTTGTTAGGGTTTGATCCCTAGTATCCACTATGTTCTGAGATTGATGTTGCTATGACTTTGCTATGCTTAATGCTTGTCACTAGGGCCCGAGTGCCATGATTTCAGATCTGAACCTATTATGTTTTCATGAATATATGTGAGTTCTTGATCCTATATTGCAAGTCTATAGTCACCTACTATGTGTTATGATCCGGCAACCCCGAAGTGACAATAATCGGGACCACTCCCGGTGATGACCATAGTTTGAGGAGTTCATGTATTCACTATGTGCTAATGCTTTGTTCCGGTTCTCTATTAAAAGGAGGCCTTAATATCCCTTAGTTTCCGTTAGGACCCCGCTGCCACGGGAGGGTAGGACAAAAGATGTCATGCAAGTTCTTTTCCATAAGCATGTATGACTATATTCGGAATACATGCCTACATTACATTGATGAATCGGAGCTAGTTCTATGTCACCCTATGTTATGATTGTTACATGATGAACCGCATCCGGCATAATTATCCATCACTGATCCGATGCCTACGAGTTTTCCATATACTGGTTTACGCTTATTTACTTTCCCGTTGCTATTGTTACAATCACTACAAAACACCAAAAATATTACTTTTGCTTTCATTACTCTTTTGTTACCGTTATCACTACTATCATATTACTTTGCTACTAAATACTTTGCTGCAGATATTAAGTTATCCAGGTGTGGTTGAATTGACAACTCAACTGCTAATACTTGAGAATATTCTTTGGCTCCCCTTGTGTCGAATCAATAAATTTGGGTTGAATACTCTACCCTCGAAAGCTGTTGCGATCCCCTACACTTGTGGGTTATCAAGACTAATTTCTAGCGCCGTTGTCGGGGAGCATAGCTCTATTCTTTGAGTCACTTGGGATTTATATCTGCTGGACACTATGAAGAATTTGAAAGACGCTAAGACAACAATTTATCCCTCAACTACGAGGGGAGGTAAGGAACTGCCATCTAGCTCTACACTTGATTCACCTTCTGTATGAGTAAGCTTGCGACACCTAAACCTGCTTCTGCTATTTGCTATGATATGTCGCATGTTATTGATGATGCCACTTCTGCTATGCATGATACTTATGATGAAACTACTTCTATGCCTGATACTACTGTGCCCCTTAGTGAATTTCTTGATGAACAAATTGCTAGGGCTGGAGAGAAAGAAATTATTGAATCTGATTATATTGATGAAAGTGATGATGAAGATAGGCCTTTTATTCCTGAGGGTTATATTTTTGATAAAGAAGCTTCTACAGCTATTTTAGCTTGCAAAGATAGTCGTGAACTTAAGAGGCTATTAATTAAATGGAACAAAGAATCTCTTAGAGATAGAATAAGGCCTGACCCTGCTTTTGCTACTTCACCTATTTGTGTTCCTGATAAGGATTATGAATTCTCTGTTGATCCTGATATAATTACTTTGGTTGAATCTGATCCTTTTCATGGTTATGAATCTGAAACTGTTGTGGCACATCTTACTAAATTAAATGATATAGCCACCCTGTTCATTAATGATGAGAGATCTCGCTACTTTTATATCCTTAAAATATTTCCGTTCTCATTAAAGGGAGATGCTAAGATATGGTTTAATTCTCTTGATCCTGGTTGTGTGCGTAGTCCCCGGGATATGATTTATTACTTCTCTGCTAAATATTTCCTTGCTCATAAGAAACAAGCTGCTTTAAAGGAAATATACAACTTTGTGCAAATTGAAGAAGAGAGTCTCCCACAAGCTTGGGGGAGGCTTCTCAAGTTACTTAATGCTTTGCCTGATCATCCTCTCAAGAAAAATGAAATACTTGATATCTTTTATAATGGACTAACCGATGCTTCCAGAGATTACCTGGATAGTTGTGTTGGTTCTCTTTTCAGGGAAAGAACACCGGACGAAGCTGAAAGTCTATTGAATAATATGTTGACAAATGAAAATAATTGGGCACCTCCTGAGCCAGCTCCAGAGCCAATTACTGAACCTATTCCTGAACCAACTCCGAAGAAGAGATGTGTTCTATTTCTCAGTCCTGAAGATATGCAAGAGGCAAAGAAATCTATGAAAGAAAAAGGTATTAAAGCTGAAGATGTTAAGAATTTACCTCCTATTGAAGAAATATATGGTCTTAATCTACCGCCTGTTGAAGAAACATATGATCTCGATCCATTACCTATTGAAGAACCTCCTGATCTTGATATCCCGACACAGGTAGTAAAGGTAAATTCTCTCTATAGATATGATAAAGCTGAAGTCCCTCCTACTAAAATTGCTAGTCAGTGCTTGGATGAGTTTGATAACTTTATGTTTAAGCAAGAAGACTTCAATGCTTATTTTGGTAGACAATTAAAACAAATTGCTTACATGATTAAACACTTGGGTGATTATATGGCTAATATTAGAGGTGAACTTAAACTTGTTAGCAAACATGCTTCTATGGTTACCACTCAAGTAGAACAAGTACTTAAGGCTCAAAAAGAATTGCTCGATGAAATGAATAGTAAGAAAAATGATTATGTTGTTAGAGTGGCTACTAGAACTGGTAGAGTGACTCAGGAACATTTGTATCCAGAAGGCCACCCTAAGAGAATTGAGCAAGATTCTAAGAGAAATAATATTGATGTACCTAGTTCTTCTAAAAGGAAGAAAAAGAAAAATGATAGGACTGTGCAAACTTCTAGTGAACCTATTGTTGAACCACGTGAGAATCCAAATGATATCTCTATGTCTGATGCTGAAACACAATCTGGCAATGAACATGTACCTAGTGAAAATGTTAATGATGATGTTCATGACGATGCTCAACCTAGTAATGATAATGATGTAGAAATTGAACCTGTTGTTGATCTTGATAACCCACAATCAAAGAATCAACGTTATGATAAGAGAGAGTTTGTTGCTAGGAAACATGGTAAAGAAAGAGAACCATGGGTTCAGAAACCCATGCCTTTTCCTCCGAAACCATCCAAGAAAAAGGATGATGAGGATTTTGAGCGCTTTGCTGAAATGATTAGACCTATTTTTTTGCGTATGCGATTGACTGATATGCTCAAAATGAATCCTTATGCTAAGTACATGAAAGATATTGCTACAAATAAAAGAAAGATACCAGAAGCTGAAATTTCCACCATGCTTGCTAATTATATTTTAAGGGTGGAATACCAAAGAAACTTGGAGACCCAGGAGTACCCACTATACCATGCTCCATTAAAAGAAATTATGTTAAAACTGCTTTATGTGATCTTGGAGCCAGTGTTAGTGTTATGCCTCTCTCTTTATATCGTAGACTTGATTTGAATAAGTTGACACCTACTGAAATATCTTTGCAAATGCTGATAAATCAACTGCTATACCTGCCGGTATTTGTGAGGATGTGCCTGTTGTGGTTGCAAACGTTACTATTTTAACGGACTTAGTTATTCTTGATATTACCGAGGACGATAGTATGTCTATTATTCTTGGAAGACCTTTTCTGAATAATGCAGGGGCTGTTATTGATTGCAACAAAGGCAATGTCACTTTTCATGTTAATGGTAATGAGCATACGGTACACTTTCCGAGGAAACAACCTCAAGTTCATAGTATCAATTCTATTGGAAAAATTCCATCGATTATATTTGGAGGTTTTGAATTTCCTCTTCCTACTGTCAAGAAGAAATATGATATTCTTATTATTGGGGATGTGCGTATCCCCGTTGAGGTAACTTAGTGTTATTCGAAATTTCACCGGTTCCATGTTAATCGGAATGAGTTTGTTAACAAGACTTGATCAACCTTGTTAGTGGATTCCTTTTGATGAGCATGAGACGGATGAAACTAGAAGGCACAACCTTCTGTACCCTCTATATACTTTATGTTATTTAGTTGAAATAAAGTAAAAATAGTATTTTTTCTGTCTGTTTCCTGATTTATCCGTGCAATATAAAAATATCCCGAAAATAAAAGTCCTCCAAATGCCATGCCAATTTAATATGATTTTTCGGGAATATTTGAAGATTTATGGTACTGAAAGCACTGCGGGGGGAGCTGCCACCTGGCCACGAGGGTGGAGGGCGCGCCCTACCCCCAGGGCGCGCCCCTGCCTCGTGGGTCCACGGTGGCCCTCCTCCACTTATTCCTGCACCCATCCTCTTCTTCTTCCTCCCACAAACACGAATAACCAGCTCAAGCACGAGTTCTAGCTCACTTTGCTATGATTTTCGATCTCCTTTTGCTCAAAGCACCTCTCACGAAACTGCTTGGGGAGATTGTTCCTTGGTATGTGACTCCTCCATTGGTCCAATTATTTTTTGTTCTAGTGCTTTATTCATTGCAAATTTGTGCTGCATAGGTGACCATGTTCTTGAGCTTGCATGTCAAATTTATATGGTTCCAAGTAGTTCTAATGCTTGATATAGGCTCTAGGCACTTGTATGAGTAGTTGCTATCAATTTTATTGAAGTTGGTTCACTTTTGTTTGAAGTTACTAAAAAATATAGATTATTTCATAAAATGATGAAGAGACTTTTGAGGGGCTCATCTAGCCGAAGCTCGAAGGAAAAACAAAATGAAGAAGCACAGAGGCCCAAATATAATTTGCCTCGTACCGCGGAGATCCGGCCATGTGAATGGTCTTCCGATGACTTCTTGTGATGAGCCGGGGTTTATGAGGATTTCTATTCATTGATTGAGAATGCCGGGCCTCACCGACTTCCTCCGCGACCAACGTCATCAGTATCTCTTACTCACAAATACTTTTGTGCAAAACTTCTACTTTTTCCCTAAGAAATCACCTCCTTCAGTAGAGTTTCATTTATATGACGTTGTTAAAAAGATGCCATTAGCTGAATTTTGCAAGGCAAAATACCCTCCGAGGGTACCCTAGATGAACCACACCGTAAAGATGTGGAAGAATTTATTGACACTATCACTGTGGGAGAAACCAGGAAGGTTTCTGATGCAAGAATCACTAGCATACATTTTCATGTTTTATGCTACTTTGCCATATTTGCTAGTCGTTGCTTGATTGGTCGTGGAAACTATGGAAACCTTAGTTTTCCTGATATTATTATTATTTTCCATGGTTTATACCGCGATAACACTGTCAGTATGGGCGGAATTATTGCTAGACGGTTAAGTCTGAACCGTATTAAGGGCCCCATCTTTGGAGGCATTTATGCTTCACGCCTAGCTACACATTTTAACATACCTATTAGGATTAATGAGAGATAAGAAAAATTGCTGCCTAGTGCTTATTTAGATTATAAGAGTATGCTAGCGCATGATTTTATTGTTAAGAGTCGGGAAGGGGAGCTCAAATATAAATTATTCTTACATAAACATCATCCTGAGACTATTACCTTGCCTGCTCCTTCCTTATTTAATTTTGAAGGACCTTATCTCGTTACGTGGGATGCCGTTCAAGCCTACCGGAATCCTGCACCAGCCCCGGAACCAGAACCACAATATGAGCCTCCATGACAGTCTGTATATTCTTGGGATCCGGAGATGGCTGCCAGCCAATGGTAGTCAGAGTCTTCTTCATCACAGTACGACCCCAGCTATTCTTTATCTCAGTACGACCCCAGCTACACCTACGGGTATCCACCAGGCCATCCCTGGCAATAAACCAACTTAGGCCAAAAGCCTAAGCTTGGGGGAGTACGTATTTCCCACCGACATTACATTTATGTTCACACACACTCATTGCTAGATGTCGGTGCTCATATTTTTTCACTGTAATATCCATGCTAGTTTATTTTCTTTTTCCTGCTTTCTTCTTGTGTGTTTGTTAAACCTTAAGAAAAACCAAAAAAATTAGTAGTAGTTTATTTTTCTTGCTGTAGTAGTATAATTAAAAAGAAAACCCAAAAATATTTCATGTTCTTCTTTTTGCTTGTTGGGAGTTTTCCCGTGTAAATAGTTTTTTATTTTCTTTTCTTTTCTTTTCTTTGGGGGTCGTAGGAGAAGACCATGATTAAATTGTTGAAGTGGCTCTTATATGCTTTAATGTTGATTTAACCAAGAGCCCACATTGCCTTGTCTTCTCCTGCTTATTGAATGCTCGCAGATTCCAGCTTAGTCCAATGCATGTGCACTCTTATTATTATTCACGTCGTTTGGTCGTGCAAGCGAAAGGCAATTATAATGATATATGATGGACTAACAAAGATGAGAAAAGGTGGTATGAACTCGACCTCTCTTGTTTTTGTAAATATGATGAGTTCATCGTTCTTGATTCAGCTTATTATGAATAAACATGTTTGCAATGACAATTAGAGATCATAGTTGCTCGTGCCATGCTTGATTAGCTATGAGTTATAATGGTTTACCTTGCGTGCCAACATGCTATTAAAATGGTTGTGAAGTGGTATAGTGGGGTGGTATCCTCCTTTGAATGATTTAAGTGACTTGACTTGGCACATGTTCACGCATGTAGTTGAAACAAATCAACATAGCCTTCACGATATTTATGTTCATGGTGGATTATATCCTACTCATGCTTGCATCCAATGTTTATTAATTTTAATGCATGTACATGACTGTTGTCACTCTCTAGTTGGTCGCTTCCCAGTCTTTTGCTAGCCTTCACTTGTACTAAGCGGGAATACTGCTTGTGCATCCAATCCCTTAAACCCCAAAGTTATTCCAAATGAGTCCACTATACCTTCCTATATGTGGTATCTACCTGCCGTTCCAAGTAAATTTGTATCTGCCAAACTCTAAACCTTCAAATAAAAACTTTTGTTTTGTATGCTCAAATAGCTCATGTATCAACTAGGGTTGCCCTTATCTTCCATGTTAGGCGGGTTATTCTGAAGAGGAGTGGACTCCGCTCCTCACTCACGAGAAAATGGCTGGTCACCGGGATGCCCAGTCCCATGCTTTATGCAAACTAAATCAAAATAATTGCAAACAAAACTCCCCTTGGGACCTAATGTTAGTTGGAGGCACTCGTTGTTTCGAGCAAGCCATGGATTGATGCTTGTTGGTGGAAGGGGAGTATAAACTTTACCATTCTGTTTGGGAACCGCCTATAATGTGTGTGGCATGGAAGATATCGCCATCTCTTAGTTGTTATGTTGACAATGAAAGTATACCGCTCAAAATATTATTTATCTCTATTTCAAAACAGAGCTCTGGCACCTCTACAAATCCCTGCTTCCCTCTGCGAAGGGCCTATCTATTTACTTTTATGTTGAGTCATCACCCTCTTATTAAAAGCACTAGCTGGAGAGCAGAGCTGTCATTTGCATTCATTACTGTTAATCTATATTGGGTATGACTATGACTGGATCTCTTTTACCATGAATTACAATGTCTAGTCAGTCCTTGATCTTTAAAGGTGCTCTGCATTTATGTTTTGCGGTCTCAGAAAGGGCTAGCAAGATACCATCTTGTTATATCATATTATGATTGTTTTGATAAAGTGTTGTCATCCGAGATTTATTATTATCGCTTGCTAGTTGATTATGCCATTGATATGAGTAAACATGAGACCTGAGAATTATTGCAAATGTGGTTAGTTATAATCTTTCTTTGAAAACTTGAATCTTGGCTTTACATATTTACAACAACAAGAGCAAACAGAGTTTGTAAAAGTTTTTCTTTATCACTTTATGTTTGTCAACTAAATTGCTTGAGGACAAGCAAAGGTTTAAGCTTGGGGGAGTTGATACGTCTTCGTCGTATCTACTTTTCCAAAAACTTTTGCCCTTCTTTTGGACTCTAACTTGCATGATTTGAATGGAACTAACCCGGAGTGACGCTGTTTTCAGCAGAATTGTCATGATGTAGTTTTATGTGCAGAAAACAAAAGCTCTCGGAATGACCTGAAACTCCACGGAACATCTAGTTAAATATAATAAAAAATCCTTGCCAAAGATGAAGACCAGGGGGCCCACACCCTGTCCACGAGGTGGGGCGCCCCAGGCGCGCCCCTACCTGGTGGGCCCCCTGAGGCTCCTCCGAGGCTAATCCCAACTCTATATATTTGCTTTCGGGGAGAAAAAAATAAAGGAGAAGATATCATCGCGTTTTACGATACGGAGCCGCCGCCAAGCCCTAAAACCTCTCGGGAGGGCTGATCTGGAGTCCGTTCGGCGCTCCGGAGAGGGGGATTCGTCGCCGTCGTCATCATCAACCATCCTCCATCACCAATTTCATGATGGTCACCGCCGTGCGTGAGTAATTCCATCGTGCTTTGGGCGGTGCTGGGTTGGATGAGATCTATCATGTAATCGAGTTAGTTTTGTTAGGGTTTGATCCCTAGTATCCACTATGTTCTGAGATTGATGTTGCTATGACTTTGCTACGCTTAATGCTTTTCACTAGGGCCCGAGTGCCATGATTTCAGATCTGAACCTATTATGTTTTCATGAATATATGTGAGTTCTTGATCCTATCTTGCAAGTCTATAGTCACCTACTATGTGTTATGATCGAGCAACCCAAGTGACAATAATCGGGACCACTCCGGTGATGACCGTAGTTTGAGGAGTTCATGTATTCACTATGTGCTAATGCTTTGTTCCGGTTCTCTATTAAAAGGAGGCCTTAATATCCCTTAGTTTCCATTAGGACCCCGCTGTCACGGGAGGGTAGGACAAAAGATGGCATGCAAGTTCTTTTCCATAAGCACGTATGACTATATTCGGAATACATGCCTACATTACATTGATAAATTGGAGCTAGTTCTATGTCACCCTATGTTATGAATGTTACATGATGAACCGCATCCGGCATAATTATCCATCACCGATCCGATGCCTACGAGTTTTCCATATACTGGTTTACGCTTATTTACTCTCCCGTTGCTATTGTTACAATCACTACAAAACACCAAAAATATTACTTTTGCTTTCATTACTCTTTTGTTACCGTTATCACTACTATCATATTACTTTGCTACTAAATACTTTGCTGCAGATATTAAGTTATCCAGGTGTGGTTGAATTGACAACTCAACTGCTAATACTTGAGAATATTCTTTGGCTCCCCTTGTGTCGAATCAATAAATTTGGGTTGAATACTCTACCCTCGAAAGCTGTTGCGATCCCCTACACTTGTGGGTTATCAACTCCATTGTCACCTCAAGTATCCGTGGGTATGATTATACGATATGCACCACACAATCTCAGATTCATCTATTCAACCAACACAAAGAACTTCAAAGAGTGCCCCAAAGTTTCTACCGGAGAGTCAAGACGAAAACATGTGCCAACCCCTATGCATAAAAGTTCACAATGTTACGGAACCCGCAAGTTGATCACCAAAACATACATCAAGTAGATCACTTGAATATCCCATTGTCACCATAGTAAGCACGTGCAAGACATACATCAAGTGTTCTCAAATCCTTAAAGACTCAATCCGATAAGATAACTTCACAGGGAAAACTCAATCCATTACAAGAGAGTAGAGGGGGAGAAATATCATAAGATCCAACTATAATGGCAAAGCTTGTGATACATCAAGATCGTGCCGAATCAAGAACACGAGAGAGAGATCAAACACATAGCTACTGGTACATACCCTCAGCCCCGAGGGTGAACTACTCCCTCCTCCTCATGGAGAGCGTTGATCTCTACTACACAACCTTCTTCTTGTAGACGTTGTTGGGCCTCCAAGTGCAGAGGTTTGTAGGACAGTAGCAAATTTCCCTCAAGTGGATGACCTAAGGTTTATCAATCCGTGGGAGGTGTAGGATGAAGATGGTCTCTCTCAAGCAACCCTGCAACGAAATAACAAAAAGTCTCTTGTGTCCCCAACACACCAAATACAATGGTAAATTGTATATCTGCACTAGTTCGGCGAAGAGATGGTGATACAAGTGCAATATGGATGGTAGATATAGGTTTTTGTAAACTGAAAATATAATAACAGCAAGGTAACTAATGATAGAAGTGAGCGTAAACGGTATTGCAATGCTAGGAAACAAGGCCTAGGGTTCATACTTTCACTAGTGCAAGTTCTCTCAACAATAATAAGATAATTGGATCCTATAACTATCCCTCAACATGCAACAAAGAGTCACTCCAAAGCCACTAATAAAGGAGAACAAACGAAGAGATTATGGTAGGGTACGAAACCACCTCAAAGTTATTCTTTCGGATAGATCTATTCAAGAGTTCGTACTAGAATAACACTTTAAGATACAAATCAACCTAAACCCTAATGTCGCCTAGATACTCCATTGTTACCTCAAGTATCCGTGGGTATGATTATACGATATGCATCACACAATCTCAGATTCATCTATTCAAACCAACACAAAGTACTTCAAAGAGTGCCCCAAAGTTTCTACCGGAGAGTCAAGTCGAAAACGTGTGCCAACCCCTATGCATAGGTTCATGGGCGGAACCCGCAAGTTGATCACCAAAACATACATCAAGTGAATCACGTGATATCCCATTGTCACCACATATAAGCACGGCAAGACATACATCCAGTGTTCTCAAATCCTTTAAGACTCAATCCAATAAGATAACTTCAAAGGGAAAACTCAATCCATTACAAGAGAGTAGAGGGGGAGAAACATCATAAGATCCAACTATAATAGCAAAGCTCGCAATACATCAAGATCGTACCACCTCAAGAACACGAAAGAGAGAGAGAGAGATCAAACACATAGCTACTGGTACATACCCTCAGCCCCGACGGTGAACTACTCCCTCCTCGTCATGGAGATCGCCGGGATGATGAAGATGGCCACCGGTGAGGGTTCCCCCCCCCCCCTCCGGCAGGGTGGCAAACAGGGTCCCGATTGGTTTTTGGCGGCTATAGAGGCTTGCGGCGGAGGAACTCCCAATCTATTCTGTTCCCCGATGGTTTTAGGGTATATGGATATATATAGGCGAAAGAAGTCGGTCAGGGGAGCCATGAGGGGCCCACGAGGGTGGAGGGTGCGCCCCCTGCCTCGTGCCTTCCTTGTTGCTTCCCTTACGTATACTCCAAGTCCCCTGGATTGCTTTCGGTCCAAAAATAATTCTCCCGAAGGTTTCATTCCGTTTGGACTCCGTTTGATATTCCTTTCTGCGAAACACTGAAACAAGAAAAAAAACAGAAACTGGCACTGGGCTCTAGGTTAATAGGTTAGTCCCAAAAATAATATAAAAGTGTATAATAAAGCCCTAAACATCCAAAAAGATAATATAATAGCACGAATACTTCATAAATTATAGATACGTTGGAGACGTATCAGCATCCCCAAGCTTAATGCCTGCTCGTCCTCGAGTAGGTAAATGATAAAAGAAAGAATTTATGAAGTGTGAATGCTAGCAGGTGCACAAGTTTGATCAATTATAATTTCAATCACCTTTTCTAGCATCACTATATATCATAACAGTGTCTCAACTCATAGAACTTCTCATGATCAAGTAACAAGATATTCACATGTTAGAGTATATATCATAAACTTTCTTGAAAACTAGCAAACCGTGTTATCAGTCATCAAACAATTACAATTCATATTATTTTCAGGAAGAGTCTATGTCAGAGCTTTGATTTAGCAAACTCCACATACTCAACTATCATTTAGTCTTTCACAATTGCTAACACTCACGCGATATTTATGGGTTCAAAGTTTTAATCGGACACAGAGAAAGATAGGGGCTTATACATTCGCCTCCCAACCTTTTACCTCAAAGGTAATGTCAATAATAATAGTTCATGATGCCTTACATCCAATTGGATATATATATATATATCAGAATCTTTCCAACACAATGTGCTTGCCAAAGGATAAAATGTAAAAGGGAAAGGTGGATATCACCATGACTCTTGCATAAGGTAAAAGAAAAGATAGGCCCTTCGCAGAGGGAAATAGAGGTTGCCATGCACTTTTATAGTTGGATGCACGAAATCTTAATGCAAGGGAACATCACTTTATATTGCCACTTGTGATACGGACCTTTATTATGCAGTCCGTCGCTTTTATTTATTCCATATCACAATGATCGTATAAAGCTTATTTTCTCCACACTAAAAGATCATACATGTTTAGAGAGCAATTTTTATTGCATGCACCGATGACAACTTACTTGAAGGATCTTACTCAATCCATAGGTAGGTATGGTGGACTCTCATGGCAATACTGGTTTAAGGGATATTTGGAAGCACAAGTAGTATCTCTACTTGGTGCAAAGAATTTGGCTAGCATGAGGGGGAAAGGCAAGCTCAACATGTTTGGAGATCCATGACAATATACTTTATTTCAGATATAAGAAAACATACCCATTACGTTGTCTTCCTTGTCCAACATCAACCTTTTATCATGTCATATTTTAATGAGTGCTCACAATCATTAAAGATGTCCAAGATAGTATATTTATATGTGAAATCTCTCTTCCTTCAATATTCTTTCATGAATTGTTCAAGTGACCAATACAATGTTTGCTAACCTTCAATAAATTTACCACCTCTACTTCTTATATGTAAAGTCATTACTCCCCATGGGATAAGCATATGAAACATATATAATTTCAGATTTATGATATTCCATTCATTCAACCATTTACTCATACGATATAAGTGAAGCACACGAGTAAACGACAAACTACTCCAAAAAGATATAAGTGAAGATCAATGAGTAGTTAAATAATTACGTAGCTATGTGAAGACTCTCTCTCATTTAAGAATTTAAGATCTTGGTATTTTATTCAAACACAAAGCAAAGCTAAAGAAAATAAAATGACGCTCCAAGCAAAAAACATATCATGTGGTGAATAAAAATATAGCTCCAAGTAAAGTTACCGATGAACGAAGACGAAAGAGGGGATGCTTTCCGGGGCATCCCCAAGCTTAGGCTCTTGGTTATCCTTGAATATTACCTTGGGGTGCCTTGGTCATCCCCAAGCTTAGGCTCTCGCCACTCCTTATTCCATAGTCCATCGAATCTTTACCCAAAACTTGAAAACTTAACAACACAATACTCAACAGAAAATTCATAAGCTTCGTTAGCGAACGAAAACAAAACACCACTTCAAGGTACTGCAATGTGACGCCTGGGTAATTAGGCTACAGTAATCCCACGTTAATGATGCCACGTCACCTCGATTATTATTGCTAATCTCGCGTTAGTTCGAAACCAGTTCGAATTCAAATTCTAAATCAAGCAAACAATAAAATATTTTCAAATATTAAAACTAAAATGTTGGGGTGTTGCCCAAATAATGCATAGGTAATTATTGTGGAGAAACCACAATTTTATAAAAGGATTAAGTGCACCAAATTATTTAAAACAGCAGCAAAACATTTAACTACCTACCCTTTTCAATTTGATAAAATATTAAACTGTTTGTTTCATTGCCAAAAACTTATAGGGCAGTGGCATACTTATTAAAACTAATTTAGGAACCAGTGGTGTAGTTTATAAAACCAAATTCAAAAGGAAACTAAAATAAAACAGTAAAGCAGAAATATAAAATAAAACAAAAATAAATAAAGAGAAAGCACTCACCCCACCGGGGCTCCGGCCCAGCAGGCCACCAGCCCAACTGGGCCACGACCCACCAGGCCGGCCCAACCGGCCACCCTCACTCCCCATATCACCCACGCTTGTAACCCTAACCCCCACTCGCTCCCACTTCCCCCGATCTCTCTCTCACCGCCCCCTCGATCCAGATCGGATCGGGCGCATCGCCCCTGCGCCCCTCGTCAGCACCTCGCCGCTCGCCGAACTCCTCCCCGCCACGCCCGACGGACCTTGCTGGAGTTGCCCCGTCGCCGGCCTGCCTCCTCCTCCCCGCCGGACTGCTTCTGCTCCGTCCCGGTCGTCTCCGTCGACCACCCCGACACCCACCCCGTTCCCTCGCCACAATGTGAGCCCTTGCCTTCGCCTCCGCCTCGCTCCTCCCTCCTCATCTCATGCAGCGCCTCGCCGCCGCGCTTCGCCATGCCCGCACCATCGCCATGGCTGCGCGCGCCACATGCCTTGCAGCGCACTGCCCCGTCGCCGCCCACAGAAGCGAGATCGCGGCCACCGTCCCGCGTGCCTCCGCTCGCCGACGGCGCTGCTCGTCCACCCCTTTCCCCACCCGGCGATGCTCATTGGAGAACCCGCCGCTTGCCGCCGTGGCCTTCTCCTCGCGCCCGCGTCGCTGCCCGACAAGCGGCCAACAGGCGCCGTGGCCGTCGTCCCCGCCTCTGGATGCACCCCTTCTGGCCTCCCGCTCCCGCTCCCGGTGCTGGCGCCCGCCACCGCGTCCCTAACGTTGGCACAGGCAGCGCCCGTCGGGCACCTGCACCCACACGCTCGCGCCCAGAGCCCGGTGCCCGCTAACCGCCCCTGTGGCTTGGCCTTTGGGTCACTGCCCAGTGGGGCCCCCAGCGCCCAGAATGTTTAAAAAAAAGAAATTAAAATAATAATAATAATAATAATATATTAAAAATTAATTAATTAACTAGTAAAGAATTAATTAACTTAATTAATTTTGATTAATTAAACTAATCAATTAACTAAACTAATTAATCAGTTAATTAGGTAGTCAATGACAGTGGGGCCCACCCCCCTAATTAATCTTGTTTAGGTTAATTAAAATGCTTAATTAAAATGTGTCACTGACCAGTGGGACCCATTGGTCGGGTTGACCAGTCAACCCCTGTTGACTGCTGACATTAGCATGACATCATGTTGATGTCATAAATCCATTTTCGGGTTAAATTAAATAATTAATTAAATTCCAGAAATTAATAAAATCTTTAGAAAATCATATCTTTTAATTCGTAACTCGGATTAAATTATTTTCAACATGAAAGTTGCTCAGACGACGAGCGAATCCGGATCGCAGCCCGTTAAATCGCCACGCGTTCTAGCATAGTGAACTGCAACATTTCACCTCCGGTTCATCTGTCTCGAACACGAAACACCGGGATACTTTCCGGATGTTTCCCCTTCACCAATATCACCTCATACCGCGTTAGAACACGTCTAGCTCGCTTGTTGTCTGTTATGCACTTGCTTGCTATGTATTTACTGTTTCTCCCCTCTTCTCTCCGGTAGACCCCGTGCCGATGTTGATGCCCCCGTGGTCGACTACGTCACCGACGACCCCCTCCTTCTTGTCTAAGCAACCAGGAAAGCCCCCCCTTTGATCACGGATATCGCCTACTCTTCTCTATACTTCTTGCATTAGAGTAGTGTAGCATATTCTTGCTTCGATTAATCCTATCTTTCTTTGCATAGCCTTTGTCCTTGCTACTACTGTTGTTACCTTTACCTGCTATCCTGCTGCTTAGTATAGGATGCTAGTGTTCCATCAGTGGCCCTACACTCTTGTCCATCTGCCATGCTATACTACTGGGCTGTGATCACTTCGGGAGGTGATCACGGGCATATACTATATACTTTACACTATTACATTACCTGTGATAGTGTTCGGAGATGGGGGCTTGTAACATCCCAAAATTTCTAAATTTTGGAATGTTATAAACAAATAGATAGTTTTGATTGATTGACTGAAAGTGAGTGAATTTGAAACTTTTTGAAAGTTAAATGAGAGGGAATAAAAGGACTTTCCCAAACTTTCATTTTGCTTTTATGATCTTCAGGAATTCAAATTCTTTTCATCACGAAACCCTCGAGAGAAGATGACATGACTTCTTCCATTTATTTAAATGACAAGGGGTGTTGAAAATATTTTCCAATTCTGAAACTTTATGCAACTCAATGATTTTCATGAGCGAAGATAAAATAACTTCTTCAAAACATATGAAATATGAGTTGGGAGTTTCAAAGAATTAAATTCAAAGTTCTTTTAAATTTATTTTTAATTTGGAGTTATTGGAGTTTTATTCAAATTATTTTCTCCAAAAATAAAATATATGGAAAATAGGGTAACATGATTCCTACAACAGAAAATTGGAGAGGAATAAATTTAAAGTCATTTTGGTATTTTTAAAATGATTTTTGTTGGATTTTATTAGATCAGTAGCACTGTTTGAATTATTTAAATTTTGTGTATTTTATTTGAAGCTAGAGTAATGTTCATCATGTAGGAAATCTTTTTCTGAAAATTTTGATATATTATATGCCTATATAAATTTTTTTTATTTCTTTGGTTTTATTATTATTTTGTCTCTGTTTTAAAAAAAAATCATGACGCCTTGGGCCAAAGGCCCAAGCCATAGCTCCACCGCCGACCAAGGCCATGGCCATCATGTGCAGCACACCGAGGAGCCGCCGCTCCTTTTACCTAATACTAGTAGGACTCTTTTCCTACTTTCGTTTATTCCGTATCTGTTTCTAGATCTTTTCCTCTTGTTTCCTAATCCTAGTCTATTTCTTGTCCCCTACCCCAAGCAAAAACCCTCCCCTCCCCAATATAAATACCCAAGCACCCCCCTCTAACACATCAAACCCACACCTCTCCTCTCCTCTCCTCACCTCTCCTCTCCCCAACGCCGCCGCCACCCAACGCCGCCACCGCCGCCCCACCGCCGCTTGCCACCGCCGCCGCCAAGTGCCGCCATGCCATGCTTACGCCACTGCCATGAGCCCTCGCCTCTTCGAGGTACTAGCCCCGCGCCGCATCACCTTTTCTTTTCCTCGGTTCGGTTTTTCGTAAATCATTCCGGATTCCGTTCCGGTTTTCTCGCCGGTTTTTCTTTCCAGTTTTGTTCAGCGAGCGTTCACTCGATAGATTTTTCTTTTTATTTTTAATTTCCGTCAGGGACCTATCCGTAGTGTTATTTTTACAGATTAGTTCCTAATCTTCAAACAGCTATAACTTTTTACTCATTAGTCCAAATCCAACGAAACCAACGCCCACTTCTTCGTTACGATCTCCTCTATCAAGTAATCCAACTCAAACGTGTTTTTGAAAGTTTAAAATTTAAATTAGATCAGATTTGAATTTAAACTTTGTTTGATCATAACTTGAGATCCGTAACTCCGATTTAGTTGATTCTTTTTGCAAATCGAAGCTCTTGACCTAAACCTTCTGATAAGGCCAAATTCACATAATTTTGGTACTGTTAGAAATTGTTTTATGTAGCAAGAGTTATTTGATTTGGTTTTGATGTTTTCCAAATTGTTTTCTTCGATCTGTCCGATCTTTTGAGTGATTGCTTATGTGTGGATACTATTGATTGCTTACGATAGATTGACCGGAGTGTGACGAGTAGAGCTATCAAGAGTTTGAGAGCAAATCATCTTCATCAAATTTGCAGGCAAGTAACACTTTGATCATACTTTCTCATACCCAGTTTTTATGCATTAGATCAATCCTCAAACACTTGCATGATTAGGATCTAATTAAATTGTGGGATTGGGAAGTAGATTGAGGTAGTACCTATTACCTGTTTTACTTATGAAACCTTTGGGAGTTACTTCTACGTTTGCTTATTATGCCATGCTATGCTAGTAGACGTGGATTGGGTGAGTGATATCCATGACAGATGTGAGATTGTTAAATTAATGGTTTATTTAAGGTGGCAACTTAAACACACATCTGGGTGGATTGAGGCACCTGTTTTCTAGCAGGACTTGCCTGTTTTTTTCGGACCGCCACCCAGGCTCAAAGGGATCATAAGATAATTCATACTAGTAACTTACGTGTGCAGCCACAAGCCATTATGGGCTCTGGCATAGTTGACTAAGTCGTGCGAACTCTTATAGTGGTGGACTAGCAGATTGTAGGGGATGTAGGTGTACCGGTCCACCCATCGTAAGGTGCTAGCGCTTCGAAAGACTATGTCTCGGTCATCCGTCTCTCAAACACCACAGTGCGAGAAACCAAGCGGAGGCGATCAAGTCTTGTGGGGAAAAGTCGCAAACCTCTGCGAGTGTATAAACTAATCATGATTAGCCGTGTCCCGGTTATGGACATCTTGAGTATCTAGTTCTTGGATTATCCTATTGATCTCATCACGTTACTTAATATAATTTGTTTGGGTTTTAATGAGTACTTTTAATTGGGATTGAGGATGTCATCAACCATTCTCAATGTTTAACAACCACCATGATAGTTAAACAAATTTATTTCTTTGCGATAGGGAAAAATTGGCTTTTCATAAAACCTTATAACCATAGAGCTTTTCCACCAGCCATATATGCATGTAGTATAGGCTTATTCCTTCATTACTCTCTATGTGTTACATTGCCAGCATATTCCATGTCTTGACCGTTTCGGGCTGCAACTTTTCATGTTGCAGACTTTTCAGACGATGAGTAAGTGATACGTTAGGGTTACAATTTCCTATACTCAACTTTGCCGTTGGTGTTGATGGGAATCCACGACCTTGTTGCTTCCGCTATATTATGGATCGAGGTAATAGTATTTACGTTACTTTGTACATGTGATTTACCTCTGTTATAAATCCTCGAGTACTGTGTGTGTCAGCATACCGATCCAGGGATGACACGAAAGCACAGAGACTTGATCCATTCGGGTCGGGTCGCTACAAGATGGTATCGAGCACATGTTGGTATAGGGCGTGACCCTAGAAAATGGCAAGCCCATAGGATTGATTTTCTCTCAACTTAATTTTCAAAAAGATCTTTTACCTCTCTTCTCTTCTGAGCTTATTCAAATATTCCCTTTTAGTGAGACTATACCCCTTTTCCTCTTCTGACCACTCGAAGATTTGACTGATGAGACCACTCCAAGAAAGACCAGATATCGGACAACTATGACCATTTGGAATGAAGAGGATTTTACCATGTAAATGGAAACTACAACGGTGAAGACTCTGAAGACTATGAGATTTTGAAGGCTCTAAAGAATTCCCGGATTTGTATGACCTATAAAGGCACCCCTTATGGAACTTGACAGACTATGGAAGCTGTCAAATACCCGAGATCAAGGTGTATTGGAGTAAGAACGGAACATGGAGAGTTAGAAACTCAAATTTCTATCAAGGGAAAACCCTAAGGCAGGAGATATCAACTATGGAGAGATAGCTCATGGAAATGACAAGAGCAGAAAGATGGCCATCCATGATGTTATCATTCGCCTATGCTATTGTCACCGTGCGGAGTTAAGTATGCAGATACATGGAAGGATGGATGGTAGAAGGCTGATGGAGCATCATCGTCGACAAAAGATGCAGTTTTAAATCTTAGTGGTGTATCACCGGGATCTGAGTATTACATCGGGAAGTTAAGATGGACCTACAAGAAGCAATATTAGACAAGAAGGCAATTGGTGAAGAACTCGGGATCCGAAGTGAAGTAACCAAACTGGAGGAACAAAACCTCGAGATACCGGAGATTTGTCAGGAACTGAAGGACAGTAGGGACATGGTTCATGCCAAGGATGTTGAAACCAGAAGTTTGGAATGCAACTCCAGAAATATTAAAGGACGTCACAAGAGACTTCGTGTCAACAGAGATGATCTGGCAAAAGAACTTGAGAAGGACAAGCATGATCAGAAGAAGCCATCAGAGACATGACCAAGACTTGAAGAGTGTGATGACTTTGAGATCTATTGACCTTTAGAAGACCAAACCCCTGTTACATACCTTCGTTAGATGCGACGATTGTGAGCTGTCATTTGTTTGATGTTTTTCCGACAGCCACAATAAAATCTGTCTTTTCAAAACAATTGTTTGCATTGTGTGTATCCCTCTCGATCCCTCTTATCTCACCCCAAACCCTTGGACCCAATAGATGATGAATGGAGAAGAGCTTATATTTTATGGACCGATGAGTCAATTAAAGACGGACCGATGGATTCAGAACATGGAGGATCACATGGAGAATAACCCTATACCCAGAAAGGATATGGCCCAGCATGCTCTTCAATGCTTTGAAAAAGGTGCGGCTACTTGGTGGAGGATGTACCAAACCATCAATGGATGGCAAGGAGTAACCACTTGGAAGGAATTTAAGTTGACTTTGCCAAAGTCTCGGTTTGTGTCCCAGAAATTGGAACCTTATGAAAATATTATGAAGAACCCTTGTGCATGCAAACTCTGTGGAGAAATAGGACACACCCATAACGAACACAAGGATGAATGCCCAAGTTGTGAAGGAAGTCATCCAGCTGAAGAATGCCCAACTAGATAGATTACTTGTTTCTTGTGTGAAGGAACTACCCACTACCCTGCTCAGTGTCGCATTTACACTATGGTACAGAGAACCATCCAGCAGAAGAAAGAAGAAATGAAAGGAGCCCTCAGGGAGATGTTATAAGAACCTGTGACGAAGGGAGATGTTCAGGACACACACAAGGGAAACAAAATTAAAGCCCGCACCAAGTCATGCTATTCATGTGGAGAAGAAGGACACATCTCCCAAGATTGTCTGAATGGAGATCTAGTAGAATTACCGATAGAGGAAGTAGAGTATGACCCACAGGAAATAGAAGCCCTGATTGGAACGGAAAAGTCCAGGAAGAGGAATAGATTGGATTCCAGGAAGGACCAGAGTCATGTCACCCTATGAGAGCTTTTTCTTTTATATTGAGGTGTTAAGTTGAGACATGTAATGGAAAAGCGAGAGATTGTAATAATTTAAGAATCAATAAAGTTAGCAGTGTTGGTACTGCTTTGGATTTTATGAGTTACCCTATGAGGAAAGATGTTGACCAATTTCGAGGATATGAGAAATATGGTCTATGGAATATTGGAACATTTTAAGGGTGGTAGTACCTGTAAGAACCATTGACCCTGGAAAGATAAGGATACCCATGAATGGATTTGGACAAAAGGAATAGGAGTTTTGTCTTGATATGTTTGATACCCCAAGAAAGTGTGGGATGGCGTTGGAGACCGTCGGTTGTTGGACCAAATGTGATCAAGGAGTCAAAGAGAATGCTAAGTGGATTCGAGATAGGTGAAGGTAGCTCGATCCAGCGGAAGAGTTATGCAGACTAAAAATGCAAGGAGGTAGTCTATGAAATTGGAGACAGAGCATGTATTCGAGTGTCCCTCTGCGAGGATTTAAGCGATTTGGAGTTAAGGAAAGTTAGCCCGAGATTTGTAGGACCATCTTGAGTTTTGGGCGTATGGGAGAAGTTACCAACAAGTTGGAGTCACCCGAAGGACTGTCAGGAGTTCATGATGTGTTTCACGTTTCCCAGTTGAAGAAGTTCCATGTAGAGATGGCCAATATTCCCATGTAAGGACACTTGACCCTGGAAAGGATAATGATGTTCCACGAAGTGGAGTATGGACTTCTTAAGTATAAGTTTTATCTCGGTATGTGGGATATCCCACGAGGATGAAGAGATGAAGTATTATTGGATATAAAGGAGGTATGATGTTGGAAATATGGATCAATGGAAATTCCATGAAGAGTCTGAGTAATCATGTCTCCGTTTGGTGCAAAAATAAGGAAAAAAGACAGTACATTTGATGGATTTTAAGTGTGCCAGGAAGTTGGATGTTGGGATAAGGATCAGTTGCCCAGATGGTGTATTCAAGGAATTATAAGTGATGAGATGGGCCATAACCCACAGGCCCCAGGACCTGCCAAGAAGCAAGCACATTCTTGCTGAAGGAAAACCACAGGAGAAGTTACGATTTTATCGATAGAGCGATTCTATAGGAGTTCACGCAAAACACGAGAGTTGTTAAGGACCGATAGATGTTTGTTTGGCTTGCGAATCAATGGATTTATCCGAACTTGGTTCGTCGACAAGTGAAATTCTGCAATGCTTGTGAGGATGACCGAGTGTTAGAATGCGAGATTAAGCTAAACCATGTACAAGGTAATGATTTGGAGTGCAGGATGGATTGATCACCATACCGACTTACTCTTATTATTAAGCTTTGCTATATGGGATGGTAAATCTGAGTGACTTACCTATAGCGAGAGACGCATTTATATTAAACCTTGTTTAACCTTAGAATGGTATAGGTATTTCTTTTCCCCTTGTACAAGGCAGTTGTTGCCAACCGTAGGAAATACGGTGAGGTTCAACCCAGACCCGTTTCCTGCAGGGCAAACCATAAATTGTTGACCACCATGAGATATCGATAGCTGATTAGTATGGCGCCAGACCCGTCAGCTATGAAAACCCAGTCTCGGAATAACCTTACCAAGAGTAAAGGACAAAGGAATTGAGGAAAAGGTTTTGCCACTACCGGAAGAGCCGAGAGAAGGAATTATCCTTATAATGCGAGAAGATCGACAATTTGTCGATAATAAGGATAGAGTATATGAGTTTTGATGGAACCGTAACAATGCTTCTAAGGGTGGTAGCACCCGAGACCCCGAAGATGATCGATGGATTTCTGAGAAGACCCCCAAACCCTAACCTATTTCTTTCTAGCCTCTCCGAATCTCGAGGACGAGATTCATTTTAAGGGTGGTAGGTTTATAACATCCCAAAATTTCTAAATTTTGGAATGTTATAAACAAATAGATAGTTTTGATTGATTGTTTGATTGATTGACTGAAAGTGAGTGAATTTGAAACTTTTTGAAAGTTAAATGAGAGGGAATAAAAGAACTTTCCCAAACTTTCATTTTGCTTTTATGATCTTCGGGAATTCAAATTCTTTTCATCACGAAACCCTCGAGAGAAGATGACATGACTTCTTCCATTTATTTAAATGACAAGGGGTGTTGAAAATATTTTCCAATTCTGAAACTTTATGCAACTCAATGATTTTCACGAGCGAAGATAAAATGACTTCTTCAAAACATATAAAATATGAGTTGGGAGTTTCAAAGAATTAAATTCAAAGTTCTTTTAAATTTATTTTTAATTTGGAGTTATTGGAGTTTTATTCAAATTATTTTTCTCCAAAAATAAAATATATGGAAAATAGGGTAACATGATTCCTACAACAGAAAATTGGAGAGGAATAAATTTAAAGTCATTTTGGTATTTTTAAAATGATTTTTGTTGGATTTTATTAGATCAGTAGCACTGTTTGAATTATTGAAATTTTTGTGTATTTTATTTGAAGCTAGAATAATGTTCATCATGTAGGAAATCTTTTTCTGAAATTTTTGATATATTATATGCCTATATAATTTTTTTTTCTTTGGTTTTATTATTATTTTTGTCTCTGTTTTAAAAAAAAAATCCCGCAGCGCCTTGGGCCAAAGGCCCAAGCCGCAAGCCACCGGCCGGCCAAGGCCATGGCCATCAGCAGCAGCACTGTGGAGCCGCCGCTCCTTTTACCTAATACTAGTAGGACTCTTTTTCTACTTTCGTTTATTCCGTATCTGTTTCTAGATCTTTTCCTCTTGTTTCCTAATCCTAGTCTATTTCTTGTCCCCTACCCCAAGCAAAACCCTCCCTCCCCAATATAAATACCCAAGCACCCCCCTCTAACACATCAAACCCACACTCTCCTCTCCTCTCCTCACCTCTCCTCTCCCCAGCGCCGCCACCACCAACGCCGCCACCGCCCCACACCGCCGCTTGCCACCGCCGCCAAGTGCCGCCGCCGCCGCCCACCACCGCCGCCGCCAAGTGCCGCCAAGCATGCTTAACGCCGCCGCCGGAGCCCTCGCCTCTTGAGGTACTAGCCCAGCACCACGTCACCTTTTCTTTTCCTCGGTTCGGTTTTTCAAATCGTTCGGATTCGTTCAGTTTTCTAGATCGGTTTTCGTTTGGTTTTCTTTCGAAACCCTAGATCGGTTTTTTCACCGGTTAGTCCCTGATTTTCAAACAGCTATAACTTTTTACTCGTTAGTCCAAATCCAACGAAACCAACGCCCACTTCTTCGTTACGATCTCCTCTATCCAGTAATCCAACTCAAACATGTTTTTGAAAGTTTAAAATTTAAATTAGATCAGATTTGAATTTAAACTTTGTTTGATCATAACTTGAGATCCGTAACTCCGATTTAGTTGATTCTTTTTGCAAATCGAAGCTCTTGACCTAAACCTTCTGATAAGGCCAAATTCACATAATTTTGGTACTGTTAGAAATTGTTTTATGTAGCAAGAGTTATTTGATTTGGTTTTGATGTTTTCCAAATTGTTTTCTTCGATCTGTCCGATCTTTTGAGTGATTGCTTATGTGTGGATACTATTGATTGCTTACGATAGATTGACCGGAGTGTGACGAGTAGAGCTATCAAGAGTTTGAGAGCGAATCATCTTCATCAAATTTGCAGGCAAGTAACACTTTGATCATACTTTCTCATACCCAGTTTTTATGCATTAGATCAATCCTCAAACACTTGCATGATTAGGATCTAATTAAATTGTGGGATTGGGAAGTAGATTGAGGTAGTACCTATTACCTGTTTTACTTATGAAACCTTTGGGAGTTACTTCTCGTTAAGCTTATTATGCCATGCTATGCTAGTAGACGTGGATTGGGTGAGTGATATCCATGACAGATGTGAGATTGTTAAATTAATGGTTTATTTAAGGTGGCAACTTAAACACACATCTGGGTGGATTGAGGCACCTGTTTTCTAGTAGGACTTGCCTGTTTTTTTTTGGACCGCCACCCAGGCTCAAAGGGATCATAAGATAATTCATACTAGTAACTTACGTGTGCAGCCACAAGCCATTATGGGCTCTGGCATAGTTGACTAAGTCGTGCGAACTCTTATAGTGGTGGACTAGCAGATGTAGGGGATGTAGGTGTACGGTCCACCCATCGTAAGGTGCTAAGCGCTTCGAAAGACTATGTCTCGGTCATCCGTCTCTCAAACACCACAGTAGTGAGAGAAACCAAACAGAGACGATCGAGTCTTGTGGGGAAAAGTGCACAAACCTCTGCAGAGTGTATAAACTAATCATGATTAGCCGTGTCCCCGGTTATGGACATCTTGAGTATCTAGTTCTTGGATTATCCTGTTGATCTCATCACGTTACTTAATATAATTTGTTTGGGTTTTAATGAGTACTTTTAATTGGGATTGAGGATGTTGTCAACCATTCTCAATGTTTAACAACCACCATGATAGTCAAACAAATTTATTTCTTTGCGATGAGGAAAAATTGGCTTTTCATGAAAACCTTATAACCATAGAGCTTTTCCACCAGCCATATATGCATGTAGTATAGGCTTATTCCTTCATTAATCTCTATGTGTTACATTGCCAGCATATTCCATGTGCTGACCCCTTTTTGGGCTGCAACTTTTCATGTTGCAGACTTTTCAGACGACGAGTAAGTGATACGTTAGGGTTACGATTTCCTATACTCAACCTTTGCCGTTGATGTTGATGGGAATCCACAACCTTGTTGCTTCCGCTATATTATGGATCGAGGTAATAGTATTTACGTTACTTTGTACATGTGATTTACCTCTGTTATAAATCCTCGAGTACTGTGTGTGTCAGCATACCGATCCAGGGATGACACGAAAGCACAGAGACTTGATCCATTCGGGTCGGGTCGCTACAGGGCTGAAAGGACAGGTGGCTCCATCCCGGTAGAGGTGGCCTGGGTTCCCGACGGCCCCCGACTGTTACTTTGTGGCGGAGCGACAGGGTAGGTTGTGACCACCTAGGAGAGAGGTGGGCCTGGCCCTGGTCGGCATTCACGGATACTAAACACGTTTAACGAGATCTTGGTATTTGATCTGAGTCTGGCCATTTGGTCTATACGCACTAACCAACTACGTGGGAAAGTTATGGGCACTCGACGTCGTGGTATCAGCCGAAGCCTTCGTGACGTCAGCGACTGAGTGGCGCGCGCCGGATTGGACTAGAACGCCTGCTAGGCTAGGTCTGCTTCTGGCCGCGTTTGCAACATGCAGGTGTGCTAAGGGCGATGGGCCCAGACCCCTGTGCGCTTAGGTTTAGACCGGCGTGCTGACCTCTCTGTTCGCCTAGGTGGGGCTGCGACGTGTTGATCTTCCGCGGCCGGGCATGACCCAGGAAAGTGTGTCCGGCCAAATGGGATCAAGCGTGTTGGGTTATGTGGTGCACCCCTGCAGGGAAGTTAATCTATTCAAATAGCCGTGATCTTGATAATGGGCGACTTGGAGTTGTACCTTGACCTTATGACAACTAGAACTGGATACTTAATAAAACACACCCTTCCAAGTGCGAGATATAACCCGGTGATCGCTCTCTAACAGGGCTACGAGGAGAGGATCGCCGGGTGGGATTATGCTATGCGATGCTACTTGGAGGACTTCAGTCTAATCTCTTCTACATGTCAAGGCGGAGGCTGCGAGCGTAGTCTTGACGGATTAGCTATCCCCTCTTATTACGGCATTCTGCAGTTCAGTCCACGATATGGCCCTTTACACATATACCCATGCATATGTAGTGTAGCTCCTTGCTTGCAGTACTTTGGATGAGTACTCACGGTTGCCTTGTTCCCCTTTTTCCCTTTCTTTACCCGATTGCTGCAACCAGCCGATGGAGCCTGGCGAGCGACGCCACCGTCGATGGCGACTCCTACTACACGGAGGTGCCTACTACTACGTGCAGCCCGGCGGCGACGACCAGGAGTAGTTAGGAGGATCCCAGCAGGAGGCCTGCGCCTCTTCGATCTGATCCCGGTTTGTGTTAGCCTTCTTAAGGCAAACTTGTTTAACTTATATCTGTACTCAGATATTGTTGCTTCAGCTGACTCATCTATGATCGAGCACTTGTATTCGAGCCCTCGAGGCCCCTGGCTTGTATTATGATGCTTGTATGACTTATTTATGTTTTAGAGTTGTGTTGTGATATCTTCCCGTGAGTCCCTGATCTTGATCGTACACGTTTGTGTGCATGATTAGTGTACGATTGAAACAGGGGCGTCACAAGTTGGTATCAGAGCCGACTGCCTGTAGGAATCCCCCTTCCACACTCCTTGGCCGAAGTCGAGTCTAGACATTGCAAAACTTTTACTAACATGGTTGTGTGCCTTACGGGCCCACGTCGCCATTGGGTGCTACTAGGATCTTTTACTCCTCGACCTTTCTGGGATTCTGAACTCTCTTCTATTCTGGTTAAACGATTTTTACTAAAATCTAACTTTACGTTCTCGAAAATACTTTCTTCCGGGGAGGCCCTTCAGTCCAGATGATCACCGACTGCACTAGAAGATTTCGGAGATACTCTTTGATATTCTCTCGAGACTTTGTGCCCATCACTTTTGCTATTCTCGACCACCGATAAATCCTTATGGATAACCACTTACACTTGCCATTCATACGATCATCCCCCATTGATCTTGTTATTACAAGATACCCCGAAGTTTTCTCTATTGTTCCGAGAATACTTTGTGCCTACTGCCTAGCAGTTCTTTGCCACATGAATACCCTTCAAATAAATCCTCGCACTTGTCGAGTATCGCTCATCCCCGATTGTTCATGTGTTTCACAAAAGTCTTCAAAATACTATTCGATCTTCCGAAAATCCTCTGGAGCCTTTGGCTCTTGAAATTCTTGCTTGCTTGCATTATGGTTAATCCCATAAGTCTCGTAGTCTTATTGACATTCCTTGTCATTATCATTTTGAGTCTGTTGACTCAATATGATTGCGAATACACGCAATCATCATTGATCCTTATAAATTACCTTTCCGGCTGAGCTGCCATTCTTTTAACTGGAATTGGTTCTCGACCAATCCAATTGTCGTTGATTGTACCCTAAGGCTATTCAACTTATCCATCCCTAATCAGAGCATTGCTTCTGATCCCTTTGTTTGGAAATCATAATTCCTTTGCATTTGACAATTCAGTTAGTCAGTTGTTTCTATAATCTGATCTCCTTGCATTCTTCTTCCTCTGGTTGAGTACCGATGCTCACCTCAGATCCCTTGTGGACCATTGGTTCCTTTGTTGGATTTTATCTGACAGTGTCCTTCATATTGAATAACCTTGAGAGCCTTTCCATGGGTATATAATGCCTTTGGTAAATTGTATCATCTGCTTTTGAACAATGCTCTACTTTCGAGCTTGTATTATTTACCTCGAAGTTTGTGGTATATGATCGTAAGATGCCCTAATGGGTTGAACCTATGCCTTCCTTACTATGTGTGAACTCGGAAATTTTCACGGGTCATACTCATCTGGTATTTCACCAGGTAAAACTTTCAACACTAATGCCATTATCGAAACGAGAAGTGAATGTAAGGTTATGCTTTGGAGAAGTGGGAGTCGACCTTGAACTTTGTGCTCATGCCCATGGACCCGAGGTGTAACTTATCATGGAAGCTTCTCGTAGTAATAATAATCCCCTTGTTATAACTTCTTCTCTTATCTATGCTTGGTCTTTTACGATCGTGGTTTCGACCATATTGTTCTTCTTTGATCCCATTTCTTGGACAAGTTTAAGTGCTTGCCTTCTGCAAATGATTTCACTTGTCCAACCACTATCCCGCTCTACCCTTGAGTATACCCTCTGGTACCGCGAGAATATCATGGAACTACATAACTTCTTAAGGGTTCTTCATCAACTGTTATTTCTCACCGATTCCAATTTTCTTGGGTTCTGGGTTGTCGTCAATCAAGAACACTAATAAGTGAATCAATTCCGCACTTCGATTCAATAACCTTTCGCTTCATCATTCCTTTGACTCGATGTCGTCGCTGATTGATTACATCTTCATGAAATCTCTCGACAAATGTGTCGTGGTCATCCTCAACCTTATGAGCTCTTCCAGGATATCAATCGGATTCATGAAGAGAAATACCATCCTTGCCCTCGATCAGTCGTGTTATCATCAGCCACCTTATTGCCTTCCGTTCAACACAAACTTGTTCGTGTTTTGTGTTATACCTTGAGCTCCCTGCTACCCAGCATTTGTTCTTCTTTACCTTGGAGTATTACCATCTTTTAATATCAAGGATGTTGTGAGAACTGCTCCACCTCTTAAGGAATTCTTGGTATTGTGATGCTTCTCACCATCACCATTCTTTCTTGGTCCTCGTGTTGATTCCAACCGGTGTACCAACAAGTGAATGGTGTTGTTGAATTCTACCCTTCTAGCAACCCTATTGCTTTGAAGTTAATGGTCGGCTGTTCATTCTTAGACTATTGATTAATGAACCACCATTCTGACATTGGTCGTGCAGCCCAACCCATATTTCGGGCGCACCTTTCAACCAATGTTTAATTGTGTATGTTTTCCTCGAGCATGCTTCATTGTATCATTTGATCTGACTAATGTTATCTCCTTGTTCACATGATTGTGGAAATCCATCTTTCTGGAAATTTTGATGGGTTGTCGCTGAGTCCATCAGCCACCTCCTCGTCCTCTCCTTGGTTTAATGATGAACTCTCCTTTCAGAACTCACTCCCATAGTTCATTCCCTGAGTCTGAGTTATCCTGCCACCTATCCGAACTGAATCTCAGTCAGATATGATGGTTGGAACATACTTTCAAGAGTTATAACATTGGTCCTCTTATGACTCGGTAAGGTGATGTCATGCCTAGCACACCTGGCTGGAGGACCTATCATTATAATTTCTTTTGCAAGGATATCCATTCTCCCATGAGGAAATTGTAAAACTTATTCTAAAAGTTGTTCTTGATGGATCCTTCGTGTATCTGACGTCTGACCTTTGCTTGAAGACCATGTCAATGCTATCTCGAAGCATGTTTGTGGTACTCCGATTTTTAATAAGAACATCTGAAGCACAATGCTAAATTTTCTTTATCAAATTATCCAAACACCATTGTATGGGTAATGTCAGGAAATTTCTTCCCCCTTTCCTAAAGGGTTTTCTACATTATATCCTGTTGTGCATATCATGCTCTGTTTGTCCTTGGGAAGGATATACCCTTGAATAATGTGTTTAAACACATTTTCCTTTCCATTGTTCTATTCAATCTGATGATCACATCTTTCTTTCCATTGGTTTGTTTAGCCTTTCTTGTGATCTATATATTCTAAGCAGTAATATTCCCTTCTTATGTAAACACCTCGGTATACAATTCTGACAGTAAGACCCTGTTACTTTTGTTGGTGACATTCTGGTAACCACCGACGGACGCGAACTTTGCCTACCGGTCCGCCTCGTTTCAACAAGCAGGAAAATGGTTCTCTTCGTCCCTCGCCCTTGGTACCAACGATGCCGCCAACATAACTGACCGGTTATTCTCTGACATGCCTTGCCGTCACCCCTCTTCCTACTTTTTACCCACATGGTGGGCCCGTAACCCACAGTTCCACAGGATCGAAACCTGACTCTTCTATACACCCTGTTGTCAAAGTTATTCCTCGCGCTTGACTTCATATGTAATTCACGGGCCACCTGCCTAGTGACCTGTTCTGGTATCAGACCCAATACTTGTTCTCGTTGCTCTGAACCCCTTTCACCTTCTGTCTGGGCATTGAACGATTGCCTGGCTGCTTGAAACTTCCTATTGTACCTTCAGACTTTACTCTCGATGTTTTTTAATTGTTCAACTCGAGAGGTTCTCATATGCTCATTCATGGGTTAATCAAAGATTATTACCCTTATAGCATTCTGTCACCGTCGATCTGCCCTGTTACCTATTCGTAAGTACGAAGGAACCCCTGAAGAAAGGATTACGACTTCATAATGATGACCTGGAGCAGAGAAATAAAGACTTCAACGTATCGACCTCTTCGAGAAGAGCAACCAAGACCGAGAAGACCCATTAGATTTTTCGTAACCTAATCCCTTCCCCCTTACTCCCCTCTTAAATCTCGGGACGGGATTTCTTGTAGTGGAGGAGAGTTGTGACGCCCGGGTAATTAGGCTACAGTAATCCCACGTTAATGATGCCACGTCACCTCGATTATTATTGCTAATCTCGCGTTAGTACGAAACCGGTTCGAATTCAAATTCAAAATCAAGCAAACAATAAAATATTTTCAAATATTAAAACTAAAATGTTGGGGTGTTGCCCAAATAATGCATAGGTAATTATTGTGGAGAAACCACAATTTTATAAAAGGATTAAGTGCACTAAATTATCTAAAACAGCAGCAAAACATTTAACTACCTACCCTTTTCAATTTGATAAAATATTAAACTGTTTGTTTTATTGCCAAAAACTTATAGGGCAGTGGCATACTTATTAAAACTAATTTAGGAACCAGTGGTGTAGTTTATAAAACCAAATTCAAAAGGAAAATAAAATAAAATAGTAAAGCAGGAATATAAAATAAAACAAAAATAAATAAAGAGAAAGCACTCACCCCCCCGGGCTCCGGCCCAGCAGGCCACCGGCCCAACTGGGCCATGACCCACCAGGCCGGCCCAACCGGCCACCCTCACTCCCCATATCCCCCACGCCTGTAACCCTAACCCCCCACTCGCTCCCACTTCCCCCGATCTCTCTCTAACCCGCCCCCCTCGATCCAGATTGGATCGGGCGCATCGCCCCTGCGCCCCTTGTCAGCACCTCGCCGCTCGCCGAACTCCTCCCCGCCGCGCCTGACAGACCTTGCTGGAGTTGCCCCGTCGCCGGCCTGCCCCCACCTCCCCGCCAAACTGCTTCCGCTCCGTCCCGGTCGTCTCCGTTGACCACCCCGACACCCACTGCCCCGTTCCCTACGCCCCAATGTGAGCCCCGCCGCGCTCGCCTCCGCCTCGCTCCTCCCCTCCCTCTGTCCTGCGCCCGCACTGGGCATGCGCCTCGCCGTGCCGCACCAGCCAGCGCCATCATGCCTCTTCCCACTCGCGCTTTGCTGCCATGGCAGCAGCAGCCTGTCTGCCAAGCGTGCCGCCCGTCGCCGCCCAGATGGCGAGGCGCGGCCACCGTCCCTGCGTGCCTCCGCTTCGCGGCGCGCTTTCGCCCACCCCTTTCCCCACCCGGCGATGCTCATTGGAGCACCCGCGCTTGCCGTCGTGGCCTTCTCCTCGCGCCAGCGTCCGCTGCCCGACGCCATGCCAACAGCGCCGTGGCGTGCGTCCCGCCTCTGATGCACCCTTCGGCCTCCGCTCCCGCTCCGGTCTTGTGGCCGCCCGCCACCGCCCCAACGTTGGCTCGGCAGCGCCCGTCGAGACCCGCACCCTGCCGCCGCGCCCAGAGCCCGGTGCCCGCTAACTGCCCCTGTGGCTTGGCCTTTGGGTCACTGCCCAGTGGGGCCCCCAGCGCCCCAGAATGTTTAGAAAAAGAAATTAAAATAATAATAATATATATTAAAAATTAATTAATTAACTAATAAAGAATTCATTAACTTAATTAATTTTGATTAATTAAACTAATCAATTAACTAAACTAATTAATCAGTTAATTAGTTAATTAAATAGTCAATGACAGTGGGGCCCACCCCCCTAATTAATCCTGTTTAGGTTAATTAAAATGTGTCACTGACCAGTGGGACCCATTGGTCAGGTTGACCAGTCAACCCCTGTTGACTGCTGACGTCAGCATGACATCATGTTGATGTCATAAATCCATCTTCGGGTTAAATTAAATAATTAATTAAATTCCAGAAATTAATGAAATCTTTAGAAAATCATATCTTTTAATCCGTAACTCGGATTAAGTTATTTTCAACATGAAAGTTGCTCAGAACGACGAGCCGAATCCGGATACGCAACCCGTTCGTCCGCCACGCGTTCCTAGCATAGTGAACCTGCAACATTTCACCTCCGGTTCATCTGTCCGGAAACACGGAACACCGGGGATACTTTCCCAGATGTTTCCCCCCCTTCACCAGTATCACCTCATACCGCGTTAGAACACGTCTAGCTCTGCTTGTTGTCCTGTTATGCACTTGCTTGCTATGTATTTACTGTTTTTCCCCCTCTTCTCTCCGATAGACCCCGTGACGATGCTGATGCCCCTGTGGTCGACTACGTCACCGACGACCCCTCCTTCTTGTCTGAGCAACCAGGCAAGCCCCCCCTTTGGTCACGAGATATCGCCTACTCTTCTCTATACTGCTTGCATTAGAGTAGTGTAGCATGTTATCGCTTTCGATTAATCCTATCTTCTTTGCATAGCTTGTCCTTGCTACTACTGTTGTTACCTTTACCTGCTATCCTACTGCTTAGTATAGGATGCTAGTGTTCCATCAGTGGCCCTACACTCTTGTCCGTCTGCCATGCTATACTATTGGGCTGTGATCACTTCGGGAGGTGATCACAGGCATATACTATATACTTTACACTATTACATTACCTGTGATACTGTTCGGAGATGGGGGCTGAAAGGACAGGTGGCTCCATCCCGGTAGAGGTGGGCCTGGGTTCCCGACGGCCCCCGACTGTTACTTTGTGGCGGAGAGACAGGGCAGGTTGTGACCACCTAGGAGAGAGGTTGGCCTGGCCCTGGTCGGCATTCGCGGATACTTAACACGTTTAACAAGATCTTGGTATTTGATCTGAGTCTGGTCATTTGGTCTATACGCACTAACCAACTACGTGGGAAAGTTATGGGCACTCGACGTAGTGGTATCACCAAGCCTTCGTGGACGTCGGCGATCGAGTGGCGCCACGGATTGGACTGGGCACTTTGCTAGGCTAGGTCTGCTTCCGGCCGCGTTAGCAGCGTCAGGTGTGCTAAGGCGATGGGCCCGCACTTCTGTGCGCTTAGGTTTAGACCGGCGTGCTGACCTCTCTGTTGGCCTAGGTGGGGCTGCGACGTGTTGATCTTCCGGGGCCGGGCATGACCCAAGAAAGTGTGTCTGGCCAAATGGGATCAAGCGTGTTGGGTTATGTGGTGCACCCCTGCAGGAAGTTAATCTATTCGAATAGCCGTGATCTTCGGTAACAGGACGACTTGGAGTTGTACCTTGACCTTATGACAACTAGAACTGGATACTTAATAAAACACACCCTTCCAAGTGCCAGATATAACCCGGTGATCGCTCTCTAACAGGGCTACGAGGAGAGGATCACCGGGTAGGATTATGCTATGCGATGCTACTTGGAAGACTTCAGTCTACTCTCTTCTACATGCTGCAAGACGGAGGCTGCCAGAAGCGTAGTCTTCGACAGGATTAGCTATCCCCCTCTTATTCTGGCATTCTGCAGTTCAGTCCACTGATATGGACCTTTACACATATACCCATGCATATGTAGTATAGCTCCTTGCTTGCGAGTACTTTGGATGAGTACTCACAGTTGCCTTGTTCCCCCTTTTCCCCCTTTCTTTACACGATTGCTGCAACCAGACGATGGAGCCCAGGAGCCAGACGCTACCGTGGACGACGACTCCTACTACACCGGAGGTGCCTACTACTACGTGTTGCCTGCTGACGACGACCAGGAGTAGTTAGGAGGATCCCAGGTAGGAGGCCTGCGCCTCTTTCGATCTGTATCCCAGTTTGTGTTAGCCTTCTTAAGGCAAACTTGTTTAACTTATGTCTGTACTCAGATATTGTTGCTTCCGCTGACTCGTCTATGATCGAGCACTTGTATTCGAGCCCTCGAGGCCCCTGGCTTGTATTATGATGCTTGTATGACTTATTTATGTTTTAGAGTTGTGTTGTGATATCTTCCCGTGAGTCCCTCATCTTGATCATACACGTTTGCGTGCATGATTAGTGTACGATTGAAACGGGGGCGTCACATGAAATGAACTCATTCTTTATATATATTGGTGTTAAACCTACTCTATTACAACTTCTCTATGGTTTATAAACTCTTTTACTAGCCATAGATTCATCAAAGTAAACAAACAACACACGAAAAACAGAATCTGTCAAAAACAGAACAGTCTATAGTAATATGTAACTAACGCAAATTTCTGGAACTCCAAAAATTCTACCAAAATAGGACGACCTAGATAATTTGTTTATTGATCTTCTGCAATTGGAATCAGTATTTTATCACGTTCTGGTGATTTTTAACAATTGTTTTCGTGAACGGAAAGTTTCTGGAATTTTCAGCAAGATCAAATAACTATCATCCAAGAAGATCCTATAGGTCTTACTTGGCACAAACACTAATTAAAACATAAAACCACATCTAAACAGAGGCTAGATGAATTATTTATTCCTAAACAGAACCAAAAAGCAATAAACTAAAATAAAGTTGGGTTGCCTCCCAACAAGCGCTATCGTTTAACGCCCCTATCTAGGCATGATGATTTCAATGATGCTCACATAAAACATAAGAATTGAAACATAAAGAGAGCATCATGAAGAATATGACTAGCACATTTAAGTCTAACCCACTTCCTATGCATAGGGATTTTGTGAGCAAACAACTTATGGGAACAATAATCAACTAGCATAGGAAGGCAAAACAAGCATAACTTCAAAAATTTCAACACATAGAGAGGAAACTTGATATTATTGCAATTCCTACAAGCATATGTTCCTCCCTCATAATAATTTTCAGTAGCATCATGAATGAATTCAACAATATAACTATCACATAAAGCATTCTTTTCATGATCTACTTGAATAGAAAATTTACTACTCTCCACATAAGCAAAATTCTTCTCAACAATAGTAGTGGGAGCAAACTCAACAAAATAACTATCATGTGAAGCATAATCCAATTGAAAATTAAAATCATGATGACAAGTTTCATGGTTATATTTATTCTTTATAGCATACGTTTCATCACAATAATCATCATAAATAGGAGGCATGCTTTCATCATAATAAATTTGCTCATCAAAACTTGGGGGACTAAACATATCATCTTGATCAAACATAGCATCCCCAAGCCTATGGCTTTGCATATCATTAGCATCATGGGTATTCAAAGAATTCATACTAACAATTTGCAATCATGCTCATCATTCACATATTTAATGCCAAGCATTCTATGTAATTCTTCTTCTAGTACTTGAGCACAATTTCCTTCCCATCATTTTCACGAAAGACATTAAAAAGATGAAGCATATGAGGCACCCTTAATTCCATTTTTTGTAGTTTTATTTTATAAACTAAAGTAGTGATAAAACAAGAAACAAAAAGATTCGATTGCAACATCTAAAGATATACCTTCAAGCACTCACCTCCCCGGCAACGGCGCCAGAAAAGAGCTTGATGTCTACTACACAACCTTCTTCTTGTAGACGTTGTTGGGCCTCCAAGTGCAGAGGTTTGTAGGACAGTAGCAGATTTCCCTCAAGTGTATGACCTAAGGTTTATCAATCCATGGGAGGTGTAGGATGAAGATGGTCTCTCTCAAGCAACCCTGCAACCAAATAACAAAAAGTCTCTTGTGTCCCCAACACACCCAATACAATGGTAAATTGTATAGGTGCACTAGTTCGGCGAACAGATGGTGATACAAGTGCAATATGGAGGGTAGATATAGGTTTTTGTAAACTGAAAATATAAAAACAGCAAGGTAACTAATGATAAAAGTGAGCATAAACCGTATTGCAATGCTAGGAAACAAGGCCTAGGGTTCATACTTTCACTAGTGCAAGTTCTCTCAACAATAATAAGATAATTGGATCATATAACTATCCCTCGACATGCAACAAAGAGTCACTCCAAAGCCACTAATAGCGGAGAACAAATGAAGAGATTATGGTAGGGTACGAAACCACCTCAAAGTTATTCTTTAGGATCGATCTATTCAAGAGTTCGTACTAGAATAACACCTTTAGATACAAATCAACCAAAACCCTAATGTCACCTAGATACTCCAATGCCACCTCAAGTATTCGTGGGTATGATTATACGATATGCATCACACAATCTCAGATTCATCTATTCAAACCAACACAAAGTACTTCAAAGAGTGCCCCAAAGTTTCTACCGGAGGGTCAAGTGAAAATGTGTGCCAACCCCTATGCATAGGTTCATGGGCGGAACCCGCAAGTTGATCACCAAAACATACATCAAGTGAATCATGTGATATCCCATTGTCACCACAGATAAGCACGACAAGACATACATCAAGTGTTCTCAAATCCTTAAAGACTCAATCCGATAAGATAACTTCAAAGGGAAAACTCAATCCATTACAAGAGAGTAGAGGGGGAGAAACATCATAAGATCCAACTATAATAGCAAAGCTCGCGATACATCAAGATCGTACCACCTCAAGAACACGAGAGAGAGAGAGAGAGAGAGATCAAACACATAGCTACTGGTACATACCCTCAGCCCCGAGGGTGAACTACTCCCTCCTCGTCATGGAGATCGCCGGGATGATGAAGATGGCCACCGGTGAGGGTTCCCCCCTCTGTCAGGGTTCCGAAACAGGGTCCCGATTGGTTTTTGGTGCCTATAGAGGTTTGCGGCGGCGGAACTCCCGATCTATTATGTTCCCCGATGGTTTTAGGGTATATGGATATATATATATAGGCGAAAGAAGTCGGTCAGGGGAGCCACAAGGGGCCCACGAGGGTGGAGGGCGCGCCTGGGGGGGGGGGGCGCCCCCTACCTCGTGCCTTCCTCGTTGCTTCCCTTACGTACACTCCAAGTCCCCTGGATTGCTTCCGTTCAAAAAATAACTCTCCCGAAGGTTTCATTCCGTTTGGACTCCGTTTGATATTCCTTTTCTGCGAAACACTAAAACAAGGGAAAAACGGGAACTGGCACTGGGCTCTGGGTTAATAGGTTAGTCCCAAAAATAGTATAAAAGTGTATAATAAAGCCCATAAACATCCAAAATAGATAATATAATAGCATGAATACTTCATAAATTATAGATACGTTGGAGACGGATCAAGCGTCGGGATGATGAAGATGGCCACCGCTGAGGGATCCCCCCTTCGGGAGGGTGCCGGAACAGGGTCCCAATTAGTTTTTGGTGGCTACAGAGGCTTTCGGCGGTGGAACTCCTGATCTATTCTGTTCCCCGATGTTTCTAGGGTATATGGACATATATAGGTGATAGAAGTCGGTCAGGGGAGCCACGAGGGACCCACGAGGGTGGGGGGCGCGCCCAGGAGGTAGGGCGCGCCTCCCTGCCTCGTGGCTTCCTCGAAGCTTCCCTGACGTCTACTCCAAGTCTCCTGGATTGCTTCCGTTCCAAAAATAACTCTCCCGAAAGTTTCATTCCGTTTAAACTCCGTTTGATATTCCTTTTCTTCGAAAAACTGAAATAGGCAAGAAAACAACAATTTGGGCTGGGCCTCCGGTTAATAGGTTAGTCCCAAAAATAATATAGAAGTGTTTAGTGAAGCCCATAAACATCCAAAACATATAATATAATTGCATGAATACTTCATAAATTATAGAACGTTGGAGACGTATCAGCGGACTACGCCTAATTGGACGACCGGGTACACACCTTTCTTCATGGCGTACGGCGCAGAGGCTGTTTTGCCCTGCGATATTATTCATGACTCACCTCGAGAGCGCATGTACGAAGAGCGAGAAGCCGAGCTCGATTGGCAGGATGACCTAGACGGCCTTGAAGAAGAGCGTGATATTGCAAAGGCCCGTTCCACATTCTATCAGCAACAGGCCAAGCGATACCAAAGCCGGGAAGTGCGGGCCAAGACATACAACATCGGCAATCTCATCTTACGTCTCCCAGAGAAGAAGAAGGACAAGCTGAAACCAAAATGGGAGGGCCCCTTCATCATAGACGAAGTTCTCACAGGGGGACCCTATCACCTTCATAATGCATCGAATAATCGCCTTGAGCCGAATCCATGGAACGCTGCTCGGCTTCGACAGTTCTACGCATAGCCCGACTGTCTCCTTTATGTTTCTAGGCTCCTTTTTCTTTCTCCTTTTCTTTCTTTCCCTTCTTTTTTATTTTTTCTCTTTTTATATCCCAGTGTATGTTCGGATCTACCAAACTATTAGGGGTACACATCTTTAAATGTATATACCCCGTTATAAGTGGGGGCTTCGTTGAACGAAGTTTCTATTAAAAGCTTGTTGCTTTCATTGCTTACGTCATTCGCTATATACAAATTTTGTCATTATATGCACCTCTATGACTTAAGTTTTTGCCAAGCTGGGTTGCCTCGCTCCTGTGTTTATACCCTACATTCCCGATTGTTCGGCTAGGGTGTAAAGGGAGCACCTCTGTGATTGTTACAATCGGGTAATCCGGACCTGTACCTCAGACAGGTGAAGCCGAAAGCTAGCGCTCTTAAGAGAATAATTGGTCGGCAAGCAACAGCAGATTGTTTACATTCATGTAACTTTTTGAAACAATATGGGACAGGCTACCCGTAATTCGGATCAAATCCTAGGCACGCGTAATTAGGCATGCTAACCCAAGGAAAGGAACCCTTAACGGAACTATTATCCTTGGAAAATGTTGCTTACGTTAAATAAGTAATATAACATAACTCCCCGAACTAACTTTTTGTCTGTTCGAGCAATATGACTGGGTTGCTTGGTTTCCGGACATAATGAATGTTTCTTACATTCCTAAAACGGTATCCGGAAACACTCCACCTTCTGGATTCAGGGGTCGAAGCCGAAAGTCTGCGATGAAAACTTTTCACATGTTCGGTGGGAGATAAAGAGTAAAACTACATTGGTACGTCGAGGCAAAAATCTACTCTTTCTCTATACCATCTATAAAACTGTCTAAACTACAGTCTTCTTGCGAGTACTTCGCAGCTATCATCACTTGGTCGTACACCAAGTTCACGGGAATGTCCTTTCCGTCGGGCCCCCGAGGTCCAAGTCGGGCCATATGATTCATGTCGAGTCCGGTATAGCACATTTTCACCATCGCCCACGGTTCTCGTGTGCCTTCCCGGCATGCGGATGCCTTCCATAGCTCAAAACAGCGATTGGCACCTTTGAACAGGTTCACCAACCCCTCCATGCTTTCCGACGGAGCATCGGATGGCCATAAAGCCTTCGCCATATTTCTCATAGCTTTCCGGGCTCGTTCATGGATCGCGGATAGTTCCTTAAGCACGTCGCCTCGAAATCCGTCTACTTCCTCTTCAGGTCGACCGGGCAATAACATAGTTATGACAATTCGAACTATGGGATATTATTCAACCTTTAGATGGTTCAAAAGGTCATACCGAATATGCCACCTTTCAACTTCTTATTTTCTTGCTGCGCGGCTGATAACTGAGCCTTTAAGCTCTTTATCTCTTCGTCTTGCTTATCATTTTCCTCCTCAAGCTTGTTCTTCTGATCAGTGGTCATTGTGGCCTTTTTCATCTCCGCAAGCTCTGTGGTGACGACATTCAGCTTTGTTTGCTTTGTCATCAAACCTGGGACAGCGTGTTGTTCTTCTCCCAGAGAACCTACAAGTTGTAACGATCCATAAATCGGTTGGCCTAACCGCTTTAAGTCTTGAGGGCTACTGGCATATATCTATTTGCACAAATTATTACCTGCATATCCTTTGAAAATAGTTGAGTAACTCCAGCGAGTTCATCCCGGGCAGCTCGGATATAACATCCACGGAGCTGAGTGTGGTAAACTCCTGTTCAGAGAAAACTGGAGCGTGCATGGCCTCTTTTAGTCGACGATAATTCATCATGCTCTCTACCTTAGAATTCGTGACGGATACATCATCTGAATCCTCTCGAGGAGGCGGGTCCGACACTGTATCAGCCCTCGTCCTAGTTGACGAGTCTGGTGCCGAATTAGCCGACATTCGGCTAGTAGGGTGTTTTCCCATGGTTTGTCGCGTGCTCCTCGTGAAATAGAGGTAGAAGAGAAATTTACCAATATGATCTCATGATTGGGCATATATCAAAGGACATACCTCCTTGAGGAAGGAGAAGGCTCGACAGCGCTCCTAGTTTCTTTTCGTTTTGAACGATCGCCCTACATAGGGGCCGCTCTTGAGGGAGTGCGGCTTACCGAGCGCCGATCCTATAAAATAAAGTTTAGTGCAATTGATAAGGTGCAAGCAGGGGTTTATTTTTGAGCAAGCTATTTGAATACTTACAATGGAGAAGGAGTAAGGGCGGGGGTAGTCGGCTGTAATAGCCACGTCCAAGCTCTCAAGGCTCCCCTGATAAAATACTCCATCATTGAACTTATATATATATATTCGGGTCCTCGCAGAAGCCAGGATCTTCATTGCAATTGTGATCCTCTGGCTGTGGGGCAGGACAATGAACGTCCTTGATCATCTTCCTCCATGACTGTTTTGAAGACAACAAAGAACAATTTGATTAGCGTGTCTCGATGGCAAGGTACAGCAGCACTGATAATAAAAATCTTACCCATTCAATGGGGTTGTACACGGAAAAAGGCTTCTCGCAGTTTAAGCGGAGGAAGTCTTCTTTTTTGCCCTTGTATAGATCAGCTAGGATCATGGCCAGTTCCGCTGGGGTGTCCAGACCCTTGCTTCTATAACGAGATGTGCCATCTTCTCCGTTGTAACACCATAAAGGAGTTACTCTGGACTGAAGGGGCTGAATGCATCGTTTTATTGTGATGGCCATGACTTCGATTATCGAGAGCTCGGTATGAGCTAGTAATCTGACCTTACTGACCAACCTCTTTACTTCCGCACTGTCTTCCTCCTTGGGACTCCGAGGGCGCCAGTTGAGGCGTTTCTTCAAAGGAGCACTAGAGAATTCGGGGAGGCCACACCGAACTGGGTCCGGAAGTGGGACGTCATCAATATAAAACCACTCCGAAGACCATTCTTGGGAAACCTCATTGGGAGTTCTGATTGGGTAGCCTGATCCGGCTATGCGCCATACTTCGGCGCCGCCCACTTCAAATATGGAGCCCCCTCGATGGCGAGGGATGAGGCAAAAGAACTTTCTCCATAGTTCAAAATGAGCCTCGTAGCCCAGAAACAGTCCGTAGAGCGCAACGAAGCCTGAGATGTGTAGAATCGAACCTTGGGTGAGGTTATGTAGTTGGATCCCATAAAACTCCAACAGACCCCTGAGAAAGGGATGGATCGTAAATCCTAAGCCCCACAAGAGAAACGAACGAAGCACACCCTCTCCTCCTTATTGGGGTTGGGAAATTTTCTGCTAAGACGTCGTTGCCAATCGAAGCCAATCTCGCTCGCGCGGAGACTAGATCCGCGAGGGGGAGATATCCGTACGTCTAGAGACGACTCAGATGAAGATGAGATACTGAGCAGCTCTGCCGATCACCCTCTTGAGGGCCACGAGGGCGCGAAGAAGAGCTAGGGGCACTGGCCATGTTTTGGAGTTTTGTGGCTGGTCCTAACGTTCTCTGCGCGATGTGGATTGCATTAAGGGGATCTAGCCTTTTTATATAGGCGTTGTCCTTGTATGGTTAGGGGTGTATTTGTAAAAAAATATTGTGGACCATTCGCATTCGCCCGGTGCATGGAAATCGAGGTAATGACGGGGAAGGAGTCATAAAGTCAAAATATGAAGGTCGAAGCCGGACTGTCATCCGTCCGAAGTATGATGAAGAACCTACCTTGCAAAGCCGAAGACACAAAGCCGGATACCACATCATCATTGAAGGCGAGTTCGGGGGCTACTGAGGGAGTCCTGGATCAGGGAGTCCTTGGGTGTCCGGACTATTCGACATGGGCCGGACTGATGGGCCGAGAAGATAGAAGAAGAAGGCTTTCCCCCGTGTCCGGGTAGGACTCCTATGTGCGTAGACGGCAATTTTAATGTCCGGATGTACTATTTCCTTCCTCTGCAAACCGACTCTGTACAACTCTAGGCCCCTCCGGTGTGTATATAAATCGGAGGGTTTAGTCCATGGAGGCTATCAGAATTCTCATAGGCTAGACAACTAGGGTTTAGCCATTATGATCTCGAGGTAGATCAACTCTTGTAACCCCAATACTCATCAAATACAATCAAGCAGGACGTAGGGTTCTACCTCCATTAAGAGGGCCCGAACCTGGGTAAACATTGTGTCCCACTTGTCCCTTGTTACCATCAATCCTTAGACACACAATTTGGGACCCCCTACCCGAGATCTACCGGGTTTGACACCGACAACATGCACGAACCTTTTGTTAGTCAAATTTATGGTCAAAATTTGGCACAGATTGAGATGGGGAGCAATAAGCCAGGACAGAGGTAGACTGGTCCATCACCATCGTCTTTTGTGTCTAATTTTGACTTCAGTGACCCAACCTACATGGAGGGAGTACTGTATTTATTGGCGCGACAACCAAACTTATATATTCAAAACTGAGTGTTACTACATGTCATGAGTTCAATACGAGAAAGTGGAACAAGTACATCATGCATGTGCCGTTCGCATCGCACCCCCACACGGTCTATCCGGCACGCCGCTCAAGTTATGGAACGCTTGTTGTCTTACCATTTTCACTGCCATGTGGGGCCGCAGTTGAGCAGACCGACTATCGGCAAATCCCCACCCCGCCCACCGCGTGTCGGCTGAGTTAGAATTAGAAGAGAGAAACGAGGGAGAAGAGCTAGCTGTAGCACAGACGCTGTTGTCAGATGGGACTCGTGTTGATAGAATAGGAGTACTGAGTACTTGAACCTCTTTTTTTAGGGAAAAAGTAGGTGTACATCTAGTACCACTAGTTGGGTGTGTGTGACCTATAACTGTCATCACTTTAGTCTCCTTTTCAAACCACATCTACGCTTCATAGTACATATTTTTTTCATGCATTTATCCTCCTATATGTACTCCTAGGCTATTTCCACGTGCTCCCTTTCGTTGACATGTGGGACATAGAGCATCTGGGTCATAGTGCATGCACGACTCGGAGCATATGCAACCATGCCGGCATACTTTACATTTCAGACCTCACGAATTACATGCAACCCCCCCCCCCCCCCAGAAGAATAAATAAATAAATGAATTACTACATGCAAACTGGATTATTTTCATAGAAACCAGAGCACGTTCATTAAATTTTGGACATAACACATTTATAAAAAATGACCGGACCTAAACCAGTCTAAGGGCCTCTTTGATTTGCAGGATACTGAAAACACAAGAATGGGGAAAGTATGATGGCGATGAACCGAGAGGAGGAGGAAGAGGAGGAGTATTGTACATGCTAGAGACTGGAATGTAGCACATTGTTTTTTATGGCCATATCACCACATTGTTTTCTATGGCCTATCGCCTGCTGGTTCACTGGACTGCCATGGTTCGCACTCCTCTGACATGAGTAGTAGTACTAGTATATACACTATATATACCGCATGATTCTTTGCTCCTTCTTACATACTTCGCCGACATGTGGGAGAGTCAGCATCCGGGTCGATGTGTTATGCAACAAATTAGAGTGGGGAACGGAAGGGGGCATCACCCAGGTCGTAGCGCCAGTAATTAATGACTATACTGAGTAGTCATATCACAAGGCCCCATCTTTCCAGCAGTAATGTGTCGTCAAATCGCACAGCCCTACCTTTCCAGTAGTAAGTTGAATCCGCTACTCCCTCACCCTCCTCGCCTCTCTGTCAAATCACCTACACGAAAACTGTCACGCATACTGCGCGGGAAAAGCCCCGCCCTCAACTTTTAACTACTCATAGTATAATTTTGTATCGATTAATCGCGCCATGGAGCAGAAAACCAAAAGAAAAAGGTGGTACATCTAAACAAATACAGTTCAAGCTCTAGCTAGTGATTCAGAATGTAAATCGTGCATGTGTTTATACGTATAGGTTACTTCAAAGTACTGAGTCCATGGATGCAATGTGGTCGAACTATACCATCGATATCTCAAAGCCAAAATAGTTCAAGCTTGTTCGTTCTATATAAATACTAGTATTGTATGTTTATTCACCCATGGGGTTGTTCAATGAATGGAGGGCCGGGGAGCACAAGTGAACAATACTACTAGTAGTAAGTAGGAGTCGTTAAATAGAGAGTTTCTTTTCTTTAATACCGCGTACACAAATTGAAATGCTTGTTGTGGAGAGAAAAAGATAATCAGTCCACTATATATATAGGCAGGATCCTGAGTGCTTGCTTTACTAGGGTTGCTCTCTTCATTCTCTCATCCTCACCTGATCTAAACAAGACAGCGGTAGTTATATTTTCTCTCTGCTCACCGTTGGTCACAAATCCGGTCGGAACCCTTCGGCCAGTGTGTGTAGAGGACTAGGTGCATCGTTCACGCGGTCATCGGCGGTGAGGGAGGAAACACATAGCTGTCGGCAGGTCTCGATCCTCTGCCCGTGTTGTTCTCTCCGACACAGTGCCGGCTTGGGAGGTCCTCCGACCCTTCTTCCTCCCTGCCATATTGTGCGCAGATCCGACCTGCCGCCGCCGACATCCCGACGACCCTCAGGTATAACTTCCTTCAAAAGCGGCCTTGCTCTACTGCCCCAGCTCCCCACATGTCTACATGTGGATCTTTTTCTACTTCCATCAGCTCTTCCAAAGCCACCTAAATTTTTAGTATTATTGGAGGTAAAGCTACTTCATGCAGTCGAATCTAGGACTTGGTTAAAACAACGAAGAAAGGGGGGAAAGTCGTAGCATGAATCTAGGACTTGATTCAAAGAGGAAATAACAGGGGGGAAGTAGTAGTGACTGGATACCCTACCGGCCTCTTGGTTCAAAAGGGAAATAAAGGGAAAAGGTGGTACAAACTGTATAAGGAACAGATCTATTGTTGGTTGAAAAAAGGATAGAAAGTGGCGGCTGGTGGACAAGTCAACAGAGTATGTCCAGGATTAGACTTGCTACCCTCACATAGTAAAAGGTCTCCAGGATTAGATTTGCTGCCCTCACGGAGTATGAACAAACTCAACATCACAACTTTATGCCTCCTTATAGGTACATTGTGCTGATGCATCCACTGTCGCATGTCCTTATACGAACTTTTTGATGTTGCTAATGTAAGGGCGCATGTAAAATGAAGCAATCACACTGTTACCGTAAGGACATGTCTAACCAGTGTTATTGTTAATCTAATGCCTCCAGTAATATGATGCAATTAAACTGTGTTACAAATGGTACTCCTGATGTTTTCCCCGGTGTGTTATGTAAGTTGCTTCTTTACGCTGCTGAGTGTCCTGGTGTCCCCACTGTCCCATGCCCTTAAACAAACTCTTTAGCTGCTATTGATCTACTGTATCTAGTAAACAAGCAATGCCACCATTAAAGTAATCCCATATTTGACGAATGTCATTGTTGATCGTAATGCTTCCAGTAACATGAAGCAATGCTACCTTTTTAAAATTTCTACTGTCCTTGCATCATTTCCATAAACATAATCAAGATGCTTCTTTTCATTTCGTGTATGTTTCGTATCTTGTTATTTACCAGAACTATTTTCTTTCTGTCTTTTTGTGCGGATAGGGATATCCATTTCACCTCGTTGCTATTGTGACCTTTTGGTGAACTAACAAAACACTTTTTTTGAATGACTATCTTGTGTAGTTCAACTAAAATGTCATGTGGGCAACGTCTCTCAATTTTGGTGGAACTACACAAAATGTGATTGGAGTTTCCAAAATCTCCCTCAAACTCTGTTGGTAATCTCGTGCAACATTTTATTAGCCTTTGCAAGATGAGCCGTCACTGTCACCACAATGGCACTTTATTTTAGTGGAATTGCACAAAAGGATAAGCAAATTATAGTTGCACCTTACACGAGCTGAACAGCCATCCTTAACGTTGCTCAATTTTAGTGCAACTACTAAAGAAGAACCTGCTAGCTCAATGAGAGCAACTACTTCTTGCTAGCTGAATGATGCAATCTTTGCTTCATTTCACGTGAACTTCAGAAAAAGTCGCATGAATTGAATCATGTAGCTGCAGGTTGACCTCATCGGTTCGTGGCGGCATAGGGGGCCCTCTCTCAGTTATGGTTCCCATGATCGGGTTTGTTCCTTTTTGCTTGATTTTGACTCTGCATCCAGCTAGTGATCTTGTGCTACTATTTTGGCACTTCTACTGCCACTGATAAAATGAAGTAATAATACATTTAAAATAGAGCTACTGTCTTAGCTACCATTTCATTTCCAATGTAGATAATTTGCAGAAGGCCTATCCAACAGAATGAAGTCCATGTGCACTACATCAATCACATAGCTGCAATGAACCAGTTGAGTCCATCAGGCCTACTGTTGAGGTGGCACGGGCCCCCTCTCTAACTGGCAGGCGCCATAATTTTAGTTGAACTGCACAAAAAAAGTGATTGAAATGAGTCGATGCTCATCCTTCTACTACCACACTGAGTTGTTAAACGAATGTCAATGAATCTCTTTCATGGCAAGATATGGGGACATGAAGAATAACTTGATCTTCCAAAGCCATCTCACACAGGTCAGTATTGTCCTTTATCAACATGAATGTGCTTTGTCATACTGTGCTAACGTTGTATTTTTTAAATAAAGCTATTCTATCGCAATCTTTTCTCATTTTGGAAATAATGTTTGCTTCAACTAGTGCCACTATTATAGTAATCATGCTCTTTCTTATCTGTGCAAACAGGAATACTCAACTACAGATGCGGTGATGGTCAAGAGCATTCGCCAAGTTCTTGGGTTGTATGGCACGGCTAGCCAAGATGGACTTAATCCCGATATTCACTTTATCAAAAGGCTCAAATGGGTTGGTTTTGAATCTTGCAAGCTGGGAATCAATGAGATGTGTACGCATCTTTGTTGTACTTATTGTTTGAATCTTATTTGTTGGTTCTGAATCTTGCCAGCTGGGAATCAATGAGATGTGTAGGCATATTTGTTGTACTTATTATTTGAATCTTATTTGTTGGTTCTGAATCTTGCAAGCTGGGAAACACGGCATGATGATGCAGAGGACAGCGACTATAACAAATTGTTCAGACTTGGTAGTATTGTCTGTGTGAAAGTGCGGCAGATGTGCTGATCGTGTGCGTCCTGAGAATAATAATTCTAATTGTTGTGCATGTTGATCTTGTGGCACTGATAGAACGAGACAATGCTTTGCTTGTTTTAAGAAGAAATTTTAATTAAAGCTAATTAAATTTAAGTAAAGTGACCACTAACACTTGTTATTATAGTACCAATACAGACCCGCTCGTGTACCGACGTGTGGCCGGAATAGGTTTCTTAACGGAGGCATTTGAATGCGTCGAGGGTGCATGTTCTGCCGGGCGTGCAGCGGGCGAGGGAGGGGTAGTAACTTTGTTGCATGTACACACTCAGTTTACTATTGAATCCAGTTCCCCAAGAGCTGAAAAATGAACTTCTGACGCCACCTACCCACTCGTTCACTTGAAGAGACTCCAATGGCAATCCGAGGGGTGAACCTGCTGGATATGGACTTCAGCAAGGATTTCACCTTTGAGTTTGCCGTTCAGACCCATGGCAGCACCAAGTTGAATATGATGTACACCAACGATCCGGACTCGGTGAAGCTCTGCCTCGCCGAGTTCAAGTCGTACCTATAGGAGGAGAATTCACAAGGTCGCAGGACTAGACCTTGTGCCCATCCATTTATCTCCTGACAGGGACCAGTGGATCGCCATCGCCCAGGTATGCGTGCAGGATGAGGTTCTCGTCTACCACTACTGTAGGGCCATCAGAGGTTCTGGAGCATTCGCCTGTTTCATCGGCAGCGCCGACTGCACCTTCGCTACAGTGAAGAGAAGGAAGAACGCGACGATTCGGCCATCTGGTGCAACAAGCTTTTTGACATCCAGAAGCAAAACAAGATCATCGGCAACGGGCAAGAGAAGGACTCCGTGGTTGACCTCGTCCAGACCATCATCGACCCCTGCTACGCCAACATGAAAGAAGACGACGATACCAAGGACCTGAACACCTCAGAGGTACCTCTGAATCTAGCCTACATAACCTACGCGACCAAGGACGCATACACATGCTACGACATGTACAGGCGGATCTTGGACATGTGGGCGTGTCTGCTTTCCATAGCCGACGAGTACACGGACAGCCACGGCGTCATGATCAAGCGTGTCAGGAAGGTCCAGATGATGTACTTTATCTGTTTAAGCACCTTTATCATCTGAGTGTTTCATGCATTAGCCTATGTGTCGTAATTATCTGTTTGCGAAATATTTCGTCTAAGAACCCATTGTTTGCTTTTTAGTGGCTATTTGCTTATGTATGTAACTAGTTCACTGGGCTGCCGTGCTTTGAATCTCCTTCCTCCCAACATATTCCCCTTCTTAGGTGGACCCAGCAGGTCTCGTGCACAAACATCTGGGACCAACCACCTATCCATTTGTATTTCCTTATTTTGTTCAATCTTTCGTCCTCTTCCTACAGCAGTTGGCGGCACTGCCGCGCACGCCTGGGTGACCCATCATAGCCTATGGCATTGGCCAGGCCATCCCTCTACTCCCACACATTCTCCGGCGGCGGCAGATCCATCGCCCCACCCTGCACCCGAACAAGTCAACCCTCGTACTCCCCTCCGCCTGCGTCTTCCCCCGCTCCGGTTTGTTCGGTCCGAGGTCTCGACGTCGTCCTCTGCCTTGGTGCTCTCGCCGCGGCGCTGCCGTCTCTTGTTCCCAACATGGTCAGCAAAACAAGAGGAATCGGGAGATGAATGTTCGTCGAGAGGCTGACAGTCTCGGGCCCACCGGGTCCATGGCCTAGGTTTTGTTGTTTAACATGCACAGCCCACGATACGCAGACACAGTTGATTCAGTTGGTTCAAATTTTTTTGGGGGTCCAGCAAGTATCAAGCAGCCTCTGGGCCTCCCAGCCTAGCTTGTCTATAACATCAGCAGCCCAAGTTATGTTTTTTTCAAGACAACGCACAGCTCAGTTCTATTTTTCTATAAGAATGCAAAACCGAATCTACATTTTCCCTTCTATAATAGTATATATATATATTATATTTATATTTATATCTTATTGTATTACATATATATAATAGAAACAACATAAGGTTCTGTTAAACCTGTCGTTCATCCAACCATTGTATAGACCTTCCCACTTCCTTTATTTCTCGTTTTTATTAATCCTATATCTAAATTTTCTCCCACTTTCTTTTTCGATGTAATCTAAGTTTCCTTCCCGTACTTCTCCCTAGAACCAACTCAACTGTCCCACGTCTAGCCTAAAAAATAATAATACCCCACGTCCTATTAACTCATCAAATTAAAATGATATTTTATTTCGAAAATCAAAGTTCTTACAAAATAATAATATTTTTTTATATATAACTTGCAAGTTAACTCCTGGTGATTGCGTACATAAGCTTGCAAAGATTTTATTGACCAATGCAGTAATAGACACTCAATCATATGTTTATGTTTTTATAACTTTTCTCCGTCCAGCCCAACATGATATTTTCACCCAGCCCAGCAAGTCGCGGATTTCGAGAAAAATGCAAGTGGGCTTTAAATTCTAACATAGTATATAAACGGGTTGCATAGACACTTCATCATTGTTTCACCCAGCCCACCAAAATGGACTAAAAAACCAAATGGACTGACTGACATGTGGGCCAGTATGTCGAAGCCTAAGCACTTTCACAAAAAATAAAAATACAAAGGTCGAAGCCTAAGCAAGGCATTGGATTTACATCCAACGGCCGACATTCTTCCTCAATCTCTCGTCTTCTTCCCCCAGCGCTGCCGGGACCGCCTGCTCCAGCCTCCGGCGTCCAGCGGCGTTGTTTTGCGCGCCTTGCAGCGAAACGCTACCCTACCGACGACCAGGCCATCCCTCCACTCCTGTGCACCTCCTGTTATTCTCTGTCAAGTGTAGGCCCACCCCGCACCTGAACCAGTCAAGTTTCCCACTCATCTCCATCTACGACTCCACTGTCGCATCTTCCCCATCTCCGGGGCGTTCCAGTCTGGGGCCTCGCTGTCGTCCATTGTCATTGGTGCGCCCTGCATGGTGTGGTCAACGTGGTCAACAAACGAGAGTCATCAGAAGATGACTGTATGTGGAGAGGCTGATAGTGGGGACGCACCACGCCCATGGACGCATGCATGCAAATGCATCCTTTTTACCGTGAAAAATAATGTTTTCTCCCCCTGACAGCTGGGACCCACCAGCTACATCTTCGCATGCAAGTAAGTGCGTCCTTATTACAGGCAAAAAAATTATTCTTCCTCCTGACAGCTGGGATCCACCAGTATCACTACAAAAAAAGACACATCCGTGACATTTTGGGCCGAATGAAAATTATTTTTGTCATGCTTATGACACTTCTATAACGATAATTGTGACAAAACCCGGTATCATCATAGATGTGGGGGGCTCCTACTTCTATGACAAAAAATCATGACAGAAAATGGGCTTTTCATCCTAGGCGGGCTAGAGACGCAACTGCATGACATTCTTTGGGTCGTCCGTGACGGAAAAAATCATGGTAGAAGCGAGGGTGATACGTCTCCAACATATCTATAATTTTTTATTGCTCCATGCTATATTATCTTCTGTTTTGGACATTATTGGGCTTTATTATTCACTTTTATATTATTTATGGGACTAACCTATTATCCGGAGGCCCAGCCCTTGCTATTTTATGCCTATTTCAGAGTTTCGCAGAAAAAAAATATCAAACGGAGTCCAAACGGAATGAAACCTTCAGAAATGTGATTTTTGGAACGAACATGATCCAGGAGACTTGGACCCTACGTAAAGGAAGCTTCCAGGAAGCCACGAGTTAGGGGGCGCGCCTACCCCCCCAGGCGCGCCCTCCACCCTCATGGGCCCCATGTTGCTCCACCGACGTACTCCTTCCTCCTATATATACCTCGCACCCCAAATGATCGACACGAAGCCAAAACCTAATTCCACCGCCGAACCTTCTGTACTCCACGAGATCCCATCTTGGGGCCTGTTCGAGTTCACGGGGGGGCATCGATCATGGAGGGCTTCTACATCAACACCATAGCCTCTCCGATGATGTGTGAGTAGTTTTACTCAGACATTCGGGTCCATCATTGTCATATTGCTTAGCATGATCATGTAGTTGACATAGTATTTGTGGCAAAGCCACCGTTCATAATTCTTTCATACATGTCACTCTTGGTTCATTGCATATCCTGCACACCACGGAGGCATTCATATAGAGTCATACTTTGTTCTAGTATCGAGTTGTAATCATTGAGTTGTAAATAAATAGAAGTGTGATGATCATCATTCGCTAGAGCATTGTCCCAAGTGAGGAATATAAAAAAAGAGAGAAAGGCCGTAAAAAAGAGAGAAGGCCCAAAAAATGAGAGAAAAAGAGAGAAGGGACAATGTTACTATCCTTTACCACACTTATGCTTCAAAGTAGCACCATAATCTTCATGATAGAGAGTCTCTTGTTTTGTCACTTTCATATACTAGTGGGAATTTTTCATTATAGAACTTGGCTTGTATATTCCAACAATGGGCCTCCTCAAGTGCCCTAGGTCTTCGTGAGCAAGCAAGTTGGATGCACACCCACTTAGTTTCTTTTGTTGAGCTTTCATATATTTATAGCTCTAGTGCATCCGTCGCATGGCAATCCCTACTCCTTGCATTAACATCAGTCGATGGGCATCTCCATAGCTCATTTATTAGCCACGTTGATGTGAGACTTTCTCCTTTTTTGTCTTCTCCACATAACCCCCATCATCATATTCTATTCCACCCATAGTGCTATATCCACGGCTCACGCTCATGTATTGCGTGAAGGTTGAAAAAGTTTGAGATTACTAAAGTATGAAACAATTGCTTGGCTTGTCGTCGGGGTTGTGCATGATGAGAGGATTCTTGTGTGACGAAGATGGAGCATGACTAAATTACATGATTTTGTAGGGATGAACTTTCTTTGGCCATGTTATTTTGAGAGGACATAATTGCTTAGTTAGTATGCTTGAAGTATTATTATTTTTATGTCAATATTGAACTTTTATCTTGAATCTTTCGAAGCTGAATATACATACCACAATTAAGAAGAATTACATTGAAATTATGCCAAGTAGCATTCCACATCAAAAATTCTATTTTTATCATTTACCTACTCGAGGACGAGCAGGAATTAAGCTTGGGGGTGCTTGATACGTCTCCAACGTATCTATAATTTTTTATTGCTCCATGTTATATTATCTTCTGGTTTGGACATTATTGGGCTTTATTATTCAATTTTATATTATTTTTGGGACTAACCTATTAACCGGAGGCCCAACCTAGAATTGTTGTTTTTTGTTTATTTCAGAGTTTCACAGAAAAAGAATATCAAACAGAGTCCAAACGGAATGAAACCTTCGGGAACGTGATTTTTGGAATGAACATGATCCAGGAGACTTGGACCCTACGTAAAGGAAGCTTCCAGGAAGCCACGAGGTAGGGGGCGCGCCTACCCCCCCCCCCCCCAGGCGCACCCTCCACCCTCGTGGGCCCCATGTTGCTCCACCGACGTACTCCTTCCTCCTATATATACCTACATACCCCCAAACGATCAGATACGGAGCCAAAAACCTAATTCCACCGCCGCAACCTTCTGTACCCACGAGATCCCATCTTGGGGCCTGTTCCGGAGCTCCGCCAGAGGGGGCATCGATCACGGAGGGCTTCTACATCAACACCACAGCCTCTCCGATGATGTGTGAGTAGTTATTAGCTAGATGGCTTCTTCTCTCTTTTTGGATCTCAATACAATGTTCTCCCCCTCTCTCGTGGAGATCTATTCGATGTAATCTTCTTTTGCGGTGTGTTTGTTGAGATCGATGAATTGTGGGTTTACGATCAAGTTTATCTATGAACAATATTTGAATCTTCTGAATTCTTATATGTATGATTGGTTATCTTTGCAAGTCTCTTCGAATTATCAGTTTGGTTTGGCCTACTAGATTGATCTTTCTTGCAATGGGAGAAGTGCTTAGCTTTGGGTTCAATCTTGCGGTGTCCTTTCCAATGAAAGTAGGGTCAGCAAGGAACGTATTGTATTGTTGCCATCGAGGATAACAAGATGGGGTTTTTATCATATTGCATGAATTTATCCCTCTACATCATGTCATCTTGCTTAAGGCGTTACTCTGTTCTTATGAACTTAATACTCTAGATGCATGCTGGTTAGCGGTCGATGTGTGGAGTAATAGTAGTAGATGCAGGCAGGAGTCGGTCTACTTGTCTCGGACGTGATGCCTATATACATGATCATACCTAGATATTCTCATAACTATGATCAATTCTGTCAATTGCTCAACAATAATTTGTTCACCCGCCGTAAAATACTTATGCTCTTGAGAGAAGCCACTAGTGAAACCTATGGCCCCCGGGTCTATCTTCATCATATTAATCTTCCAACACTTAGTTATTTCCGTTGCTTTTTATTTTACTTTGCATCTTTATCATAAAAATACCAAAAATATTATCCTATCATATCTATCAGATCTCACTCTCGTAAGTGACCATGTAGGGATTGACAACCCCTTATCGCGTTGGTTGCGAGGATTTATTTGTTTTGTGTAGGTGCGAGGGACTCGCGCGTAGCCTCCTACTGGATTGATACCTTGGTTCTCAAAAACTGAGGGAAATACTTACGCTACTTTGCTGCATCACCCTTTCCTCTTCAAGGGAAAAACCAACACAGTGCTCAAGAGGTAGCAAGAAGGATTTCTGGCGCCGTTGCCGGGGAGGTCTACGTAAAAGTCAACATACCAAGTACCCATCACAAACCCTTATCTCCCGCATTACATTATTTGTCATGTGCCTCTCGTTTTCCTCTCCCCCACTTCACCCTTGCCGTTTTATTCGCCTTCTTTTTTCCGTCCGCCTTCTTCTTTCCTTTTTGCCCCTCGCTCTTTCTGTCGTTATGTCTGAAATTGGGGAAATTATTGTCGATATGGACAATAATAATATCATGCAAAATTCTGATGCTCCTGCTGAAGAACCCCCTACCTTGCATACAAAAAGATTTCGAATTTGTAGTGGTAATATTATTGGAAAAGGAGTTATTCAATATTTCTTTACTTGTGCCGGTGTTTTGCCTTCTATGGGCAGTTCCATTCTTCATAGAACTAGTAGTCTTGCTGACGCTATTGCCATGCTTATAGTTGAACTTGAAAGGCAATTTATGCACTTGCACCCTTGCATACAAAGGATTTTCCTAGAATTTTCTAATATAGAGCATTCTTCTGTTAAGCGTGCCGCTACTATCTTTTTGGCTCATGAGTTCAGATTTATAATAAAAGAGGCCAAGGAAATCTTTGCGCATTATAGGGTGGACGCTGGCCGTCCTCCCATGGAGGATATCCTCTTTGATCAAGAAGAAATAATGTGTTTTCAATCTCTAAACTATGTTGCTTTCAATGAAAACCTTAGAAAAAAGGTCCCTACCAATGTTCTAGTTGATAGAATTTCTGAACTTAATGATGATTTGGATATTCGAAATAATGAGCTAGGATATTCTCTCGAGTATAGGGTCACAAAGTTCTGTCAAAAGAATGCTTATAATGATGAATTGGTTGTGCAATATGAAGGGCCGAAGGAGGAACCTATACCTCCTAAAATTGATCTTGGGGACTTTTGTCCCATTAAATTTAGCCCGTTTGATTACTTTTGTTTTCCTCAAAGGAAACTTGCTGATGAACGTAGAGAATACGAAATGAGTTTTAATGATCTATCCTATTACTATGGCACTACCTAGATCTATCCTTGCTTTTATGCCTAGCTAGGGGCGTTAAACGATAGCGCTTGTTGGGAGGCAACCCAATTTTATTTTTAGTTTTTTGCTTTTTGCTTCCGTTTAGGAATATATATTTGATCTAGCCTCTGGTTAGATGTGTTTTTATGTTTTAATTTGTGTTTGTGCCAAGTTAAACCTATAGGATCTTCTTGGATGATAGTTATTTGATCTTGCAGAAAATTCCAGAAACTTTCTGTTCATGAAAATAATTTTTAAAAATCACCAGAACGTGATAAAATATTGATTCCAATTGCTTATGATCAATAAACAAATTTTCTAGGTTGTCCTATTTTGGCTGATTTTTTGGAGTTCCAGAAGTTTGCGTTAGTTACAGATTACTACAGACTGTTCTGTTTTTGACAGATTCTGTTTTTCGTGTGTTGTTTGCTTGTTTTGACGAAACTATGGCTAGTAAAAGAGTTTATAAACCATAGAGAAGTTGGAATACAGTAGGTTTAACACCAATATACATAAAGAATGAGTTCATTACAGTACCTTGAAGTGGTCTTTTGTTTTTTTTCGCTAACGGAGCTCACGAGATTTTCTGCTGAGCTTTGTGTTGTGAAGTTTTCAAGTTTTGGGTGAAAGATTTGATGGATTATGGAACAAGGAGTGGCAAGAGCCTAAGCTTGGGGATGCCCATGGTACCCCAAGATAATCTAAGGACACCAAAAGTTAAAGCTTGGGGATGCCCTGAAGGCATCCCTCTTTAAATCTACTTCCATCGGTAACTTTACTTGAGCTATATTTTATTCACCACATGATATGTGTTTTGCTTGGAGCGTCTTGTATGATTTGAGTCTTTTCTTTTTAGTTTACCACAGTCATCCTTGCTGTACACACCTTTTGAGAGATACACACATGATTCCGAAATTATTAGAATACTCTATGTGATGCACTTATATCTTTTGAGTTATATAGTTTTGCTCTAGTACTTCACTTATATCTTTTAGAGCACGGTGGTGGATTTGTTTTATAGAAATCATTGATCTCTCATGCTTCACTTAGATTATTTTGAGAGTCTTAAATAGCATGGTAATTTGCTTAAACAATCCTAATATGCTAGGTATTCAAGATTAGTGAAAAAACTTTCTTATGAGTGTGTTGAATACTAAGAGAAGTTTGATGCTTGATGATTGTTTTGAGACATGGAGGTAGTGATATCAAAGTCGTGCTAGTTGAGTAGTTGTGAATTTGAGAAATACTTGTGTTGAAGTTTGCAAGTCCCGTAGCATGCACATATGGTATACATTATGTAACAAATTTGAAACGTGAGGTATTCTTTGATTGTCCTCCTTATGAGTGGCAGTCGGGGACGAGCGATGGTCTTTTCCTACCAATCTATCCCCCTAGGAGCATGCGCGTAGTGCTTGGTTTTTGATGACTTGTAGATTTTTGCAATAAGTATGTGAGTTCTTTTACGACTAATGTTGAGTCCATGGATTATACGCACTCTCACCTTTCCATCATTGCTAGCCTCTTCGGTACCGTGCATTGCCCTTTCTCACATTGAGAGTTGGTGCAAACTTCGCCGGTGCATCCAAACCCCGTGATATGATATGCTCTTTCACACATAAACCTCCTTATATTTTCCTCAAAACAGGCATTTCCATAGCCATTCCGAGATATATTGCCATGCAACTTTTCACCACTCCGTTTATCATGACACGTTCATCATTGTCATATTGCTTAGCATGATCATGTAGTTGACATAGTATTTGTGGCAAAGCCACCGTTCATAATTCTTTCATACATGTCACTCTTGGTTCATTGCATATCCCGGTACACCGCCGGAGGCATTCATATAGAGTCATACTTTGTTCTAGTATTGAGTTGTAATCATTGAGTTGTAAATAAATAGAAGTGTGATGATCATCATTCTCTAGAGCATTGTCCCAAGTGAGGAATGTAAAAAAAAAGAGAAAGGCCATAAAAAAAGAGAGAAGGCCCAAAAAAATGAGAGAAAAAGAGAGAAGGGACAATGTTACTATCTTTACCACACTTGTGCTTCAAAGTAGCACCATAATCTTCATGATAGAGAGTCTCTTGTTTTGTCACTTTCATATACTAGTGGGAATTTTTCATTATAGAACTTGGCTTGTATATTCCAACAATGGGCCTCCTCAAGTGCCCTAGGTCTTCGTGAGCAAGCAAGTTGGATGCACACCCACTTAGTTTCTTTTGTTGAGCTTTCATATATTTATAGCTCTAGTGCATCCGTTGCATGGCAATCCCTACTCCTTGCATTAACATCAATCGATGGGCATCTCCATAGCTCATTTATTAGCCTCGTTGATGTGAGACTTTCTCCTTTTTTGTATTCTCCACATAACCCCCATCATCATATTCTATTCCACCCATAGTGCTATATCCATGGCTCAGGCTCATGTATTGCGTGAAGGTTGAAAAAGTTTGAGATTACTAAAGTATGAAACAATTGCTTTGCTTATCGTCGGGGTTGTGCATGATGAGAGGATTATTGTGTGACGAAGATGTAGCATGACTAAACTATATGATTTTGTAGGGATAAACTTTCTTTGGCCATGTTATTTTGAGAGGACATAATTGCTTAGTTAGTATGCTTGAAGTATTATTATTTTTATGTCAATATTGAACTTTTATCTTGAATCTTTCGGATCTGAATATACATACCACAATTAAGAAGAATTACATTGAAATTATGCCAAGTAGCATTCCACATCAAAAATTCTGTTTTTATCATTTACCTACTCAAGGACGAACAGGAATTAAGCTTGGGGATGCTTGATACGTCTCCAACGTATCTATAATTTTTTATTGCTCCATGTTATATTATCTTCAGTTTTGGACATTATTGGGCTTTATTATTCACTTCTATATTATTTTTGGGACTAACCTATTAACCGGTGGCCCAGCCTAGAATTGGAGACATGGACCCTACGTAAAGGAAGCTTCCAGGAAGCCACAAGGTAGGGGGGCGCGCCTACCCCCCCCACAAGACACCCTCCACCCTCGTTGGCCCCACGTTGCTCCACCGACGTACTCCTTCCTCCTATATATACCTCACGCACCCCAAACGATCGACACGGAGCCAAAACCTAATTCCACCGCCGCAACCTTCATGCCCACGAGATCCCATCTGGGGCCTGTTAGGAGTTCACGGAGGGGGCATCGATCACGGAGGGCTTCTACATCAACACCATAGCCTCTCCGATGATGTGTGAGTAGGTTTACTCAGACCTTCGGGTCCATAGTTATTAGCTAGATGGATTCTTCTCTCTTTTTGGATCTCAATACAATGTTCTCCCCCCCCCCTCTCGTGTAGATCTATTCGATGCAATCTTCTTTTGCGGTGTGTTTGTTGAGATCGATGAATTGTGGGTTTATGATCAAGTTTATCTATGAACAATATTTGAATGTTCTGAATTCTTTTATATATGATTGGTTATGTTTGCAAGTCTCTTCGAATTATCAGTTTGGTTTGGCCTACTAGATTGATCTTTCTTGCAATGGGAGAAGTGCTTAGCTTTGGGTTCAATCTTGCGGTGTCCTTTCCCAAAGGATGAGGGGCAGCAAGGCACGTATTGTATTGTTGCCATCGAGGATAACAAGATGGGGTTTTTATCATATTGCATGAATTTATCCCTCTACATCTTGTCATCTTGCTTAAGGCGTTACTCTGTTCTTATGAACTTAATACTCTAGATGCATGCTGGATAGCAATCGATGTGTGGAGTAATAGTAGTAGATGCAGGCAGGAGTCCGTCTACTTGTCTCGGACGTGATGCCTATATACATGATCATACCTAGATATTCTCATAACTATGCTCAATTCTATCAATTGCTCAACAATAATTTATTCACCCGCCGTAAAATACTTATGCTCTTGAGAGAAGCCACTAGTGAAACCTATGGCCCCCGGGTCTATCTTCATCATATTAATCTTCCAACACTTAGTTATTTTCGTTGCTTTTTATTTTACTTTGCATCTTTATCATAAAAATACCAAAAATATTATCCTATCATATCTATCAGATCTCACTCTCGTAAGTGACCATGTAGGGATTGACAACCCCTTATCGCGTTGGTTGCGAGGATTTATTTGTTTTGTGTAGGTGCGAGGGACTCGCGCGTAGCCTCCTACTGGATTGATACCTTGGTTCTCAAAAACTGAGGGAAATACTTACGCTACTTTGTTGCATCACCTTTTCCTCTTCAAGGGAAAACCAACACAGTGCTCAAGAGGTAGCAGAGGGCGAGGAAAATAGCGCGGAGTTCCCGGTTACAGTGGGTGGACGGGGCCGAGCGATGCACTATGGTTTGCGTGTTTCTCTCATGTACGCATGTTTGTGCGAGGCGTTGGCTAACTGAACCCGAGTGATCGCATGTTACTGAACCCTAGCGATCGATCCCTTGGTTGTTAACTGAACCCGAGCGATTCATTCGCTGCTGACTGGACCCGAGCAATTCCTTCGTTGTTGCTGCTAACTGAACCCGAGCGATCAATCACTGATGCTGCTTACTAAAGCCGACCGAGCCCCCATGCTAGACGTAGCCAGCCGGTGTATGTTGCCTCTCGATGAATAGTGACCGTTGCTACCGTGCGTGTGGTACGTAGAACGAGTCGAGACGTGGTGAGTCGAGCCGGTTGGTTGGCTGTGGATGAACAGTTTCCGGTGGGGGTAGGATGAATAGGACCCCGTGGTAGTAGGCCGTTGCCCCTGGATGAACAGGACCCCGAGGAGGCCGCCGCACCCCAGCCGGTTGGGGTGGATGAACAGGACCCCGTGGAGGCTCTATGAATAGCAGCCGGTGGAGGCTGGATGAACATGAGCCGTGGATGAATAGTAGCCCGTAGAGGCTGGAGGAGCTCGATGGTGGATGAATAGTAGCCCGTGGAGGCTAGAGCAAGTCAGTAGACGGTGGATGAACATGACCCCGTTTCGACCATAGGCGCTCCAACACAAGTCGGTTTCCTCCGTTTTGCGGTACGCCACACCCCTCCCAATCAACAGGACCCCATTTCGACCGTAGGCACTCGAACACAAGTCCGTTTCCTCCATTTTGCGGTACGCCAGACCCCGTTTCAGCTGTTCCATCCAAGCCGGTTGGCTACCGTTGAACAGGACGCATTCTGACCCAGTCGGTTGCCTCCCGATGAATAGGACGATGTTTCTCCATTCTGACCCAGCTGGTTCGCTGCCCGATGATCAGGACGCCGTTGCTGTCGTCCGTTGCCTCTCCATGTACACAAGCCCTGGTCGTTCGTATATATGCGCGAGTACGCGCTTGAGACCCCGCCCGTATGTACGTACGTGGCCATATTTTTTGCCATCTTGCTGTACGTACGTGTACATGACTTAGACGGGACTGCGTGAACTGCCATGTCGGGTGCTCTACAACAACACGTGCCGCTACTTACTCGGCCACGGTTCATACTTGCAGAGAGATCGATCGACCAGTATGTACGTACACATTCGTGACCAGACAGACAACGCTAAGTACGCTTTGACCGGGTGGGTCCCAGTAGTCAGGGAGGATAAGGACGCACTTCCTTGCGTGCGAAGATATAGGTGGTCGGTCCCAGCTATCAGGGGAGGAATCATTTTTATTTTGCGAGTAATAAGGAGGCACTTCCTTGTGTTCGAAGATGTAGCTGGTGGGTCCATCTGTCAGCCTCACCGCCTAAAGTCCTCTTCCGATGGTCGTCCTTCGTTGACCATGTTGACCACGCCGCGTCGAGAGCACCAAGGCGGTGGACGACGGCGAGGCCTAGGAAGGGAATGATGCGGAGCCGGGGAAGACACGGAAGTGGATGCCCATGCGGAGGGCAGTACGTGGGTTGACTGCTTCGGCTGCGGTGTGAGGCTGCTGTCGCCGGAGAATAACAGGAGGTGTGGGTGAGTATAGAGGGATGGCATGGCTAGCGGTGGCAGCATAGCCGGACACGGGAGGCAGGAGCAGGCGGCACGGTTGGCGCTGGTTTGGGCGCCTGGAGCAAGAAGACTAGAGGTTGAAGAAGCATAACGGCCGTTGGATGGACATCGTACGGTCACTGCAGCTAGAATCCTTTATATTGACTAAGTTGACAAAGCCCTTGGTACGCGCCAACTTAGTAGGCCCACAGGTCAGCCTCTGAAACGGTGTGCCCCAGATGTCCGGGGAGGAATCAATTTTGGGCGGCTGAAGCAAGAATATCCGAGATTGAAGAAGAAGCATGACATCCGTTGGATGGACATCCAACGACCACTGCTGCTAGAACCATGTGTTGACTATAAGTTGACAAAGCCTTGTGTACGCGTCAACTTAGTAGGCCCACAAGTGTCTGCAAGAGAACATATAGCCCATTTGCGATTTGTAAGAATGTACAGGCCATTTTTTAATTCCAATGGAATTTACTACAGCCCATTTATAGTTTGTTAAAAGTACAACCCATTTTCTAGCTAGGACAACGATTAATAATTTCAACCAACCGCTCAAAACAGAATTCAATAAAATTTCCCACATTTTGATGGGATCCGAAATATTTTTATCCCGAAATTAGATTAAATATAATTTCAAAATAAATTTGTATTAGGTAAAAATCCAACGAAATATTGCGCGCGCAACAAGTAATGAAATTATTTTTTTAGAATCCAAAAATAATATATTTTTAAACTAATTACGTGTTTGGTGCATTTTTTATAGTTACTGCCCAGTTTTTATAATTACATCCCATTTATTATTTCTTGAAGCTCATTTTCTTGTTAATCCTAATGCATCCCTCCTAGGAAAGATTTGCAGCCCAGCGGGGCGGAGAATAACAAGTTGACCCGGATATTGTGTACAACTATCGGCTCAGTTGTATTGTTGATGTTAAAAAAGGCATGCGTAGTACAGTACAACTTTACATGGCTACTCAGCCCACATTCAGCGACGCCGGAATGGCCCAAACAAGGCTTCTGTACAACTTTTTGAAGTCACTGAGCTCAATTAATAACTTAAGGAAAAAAGTTAGAGTACAGTGGAACCTAATCAAAAGTTGTCACGAGCGAAGAAATAATTCAACGGGTCCCACTTGTGTGTGTGTGTGAGAGAGAGAGAGAGAGACCCATCGGTTGATGCTCGTAAATACATCTTTCAGCCATATGCATTGTTGATGCTCAGTAAAAACTTATATAGTTGACACAATCATATAGAACATCATAGCACACTGAACTTGCATACAAAGATTTCATGCAGGCGGCACAATCAGGGTGGAAGCAGTGGATCGCTACGGGTAGGGCTATGTTGAAACCAACGAACTCGTACATAACGGTTCACGTCTTTACCAATGACGGGAAATATCTTGAATGATGTGCAAAGAAAACAGATAGACAACACAATAAGTTATGCTAGACCATTAAGTTGACGTACAACCCTTTCTAAAAAAAGTTCAGGTACAAAAATAGAACATGTCACAATCAAATGTACGGTCACATCAGTGCTTCACACCGATAGCTCGAATTTAACTAGTATCTGAAAAGATTCAATTGTTACTTCAAATTAGAGCACATCTAGGCAGCCAGCCCTGCCTCTTCTCCCAAAGAAGCAGTGGCCTCCGCCGCGTGATGGAGTAGGCCCTGTGCCATCCATCGTTCCGAGCAACACGGGGAAAGTCTGACGTTGACTCATGTAATGGACGTCGTCGACGGACCCTAGCACCAGCGGCGGCGGCAGGACTTCGATTGATGGATTGACCACTTCTTTGACATGCACGAACACTCGATACAGGTACATCCCTAACGTGGTCCGCGGCGGCCCTGGTGGCGACGAATAGTACAACCCCGGTTCCTGCACCGTATCTCAACACCAATCACCTTCGGTATGGTAGACGACTTCTTCATCCATGCCATAACCATCGGAGCCCAGTTGTCTGGAGGAACAAACATACTTACGAGCTCACCTCCAAGGTCGTTGATAAGCTCATTCATGGACTCGATGTTCCAAGCATGTTGAGGCATGCCGTGGAAGGTAAGATTTGTTAAAAACTCAAGCTCAGAGGGCACTGAGCCCCATCCTGGGTGCCACCGATCAAAGCTCACCAGCGCCATCACGTAACAAACGCCGGAAGATTCGAACATACGATCGCGGTCGAAAGTTGTCCGGAACTCGACGAAGAAATCAGCCGGTGGCGATGAGTTCGACGAGCAAGTCACTTATTTGGATGCCGTGCATAATGCCAAGAGCTTTGGCAAGGTCGTCGGCGAGACGGGAGGCGGTCGCCGCTTGATGGTTACCATCAGCACTTTGCCGCAAACGGTCGTCAAGCGCCGCCATGCCACCGTTGAGCGACAAGACGCAGCGCCAAGGCGGGATGACCTCGGGATCTCGGCTCGAGATCCGTGTTGACCGGCCGCATGATAGTGACCTTGAGTACAGTGAGTACAGGAGGGGGATTTGGGGGATCTGCGGTAGGAATCAAGATTCCAGAAGTGGGGGAGGGGCGGGAGATTGGGGATGAAAAGGTAGCATGAATCTCGAACATACGCCAATATGCTCTCGGTGCGCAAGCGCATGAAAACGCCGGTGGCACCCACAACCTAAGAGTCCTTATTCTTTCTTTTTTTGAGAGCCCGGCCTTTTTCTAGGATCTTTTGAGAGCCCGGCCTGAGAGTCATAATTGACCTGTTTGGCATTGCGTTACTACTCGGCCCATATTCAATGACTCCTCACTGGCGCAAACAAGTGTACATCATCGAAAAGACACTAAGCTCAAATTATAACTTGAAAAAAAGGAGATATACTCTGAACACTAGAGAATGGTGATGCCCTCATTTAGCCCACCAGCAGTTAGAGAACAGTTCGAAACAATGAAATATACAACATTCAAACACTGACTAGTGACTACTACTGACATAAACAGCAAGATATGATAGTTCATAAGAAGTCTTGCTACACCACCAAAATGCACCCATCTATAGCGCTTAGACTCTCGTGATCCAGACAAGAATGACATTCTAAATAGAGGCCACTATTACATAGTAAGAGTGACATAGACGAGGATGACCAAATGACAAGGAATATACATAACAAAAGAGAGAACTACCCATCCAATTAAAACAAGCAACAAAGACAACAAGTCATTCGAAGAGGGATGATTCAACACCATCATAATTTGCAGCCCCGCTTCAGCGACTAGTGATCCGGAGACACTAGTACTCCACCCTTTTGACGCAACAGCCAAATTACCTATCAACCTGAAGGCTTGAACCACATCACTGCCTGTCGGACTTGAGACATCCAAGGATCAAAGTTAATCCAGATGTCTTTGTCATTCTCACCTTCTTGTGGCTGTAGGCTGTATCGTTGAAAATCAGGGGAGTTTGCTCCCGAAGTCCTAGGGCTCGTTGTCGGTGTCAAAACCGGCGGATCTCGGGTACGGGGTCCCGAACTGTGTGTCTAAGGTTGATGGTAACATGAGACAGGGGACAAAATGTTTACCCAGGTTCGGGCCCTCTCTATGTAGGTAATACCCTACTTCCTGCTTGATTGATCTTGATGAATATGAGTATTACAAGAGTTGGTCTACCACGATATCGTAATGGCTAAAACCCTAGAAGTCTAGCCTGTATGACTATTATTATCTACGGACTAAGCCCTCTAGTTTATATAGACACCGGAGGGGACTAGGGTTGTACAAAGTCGGTTACAGAGAAAGGAATCTTCATATTTGGATGCCTAGCTCGCCTTCCACGCCAAGGAGAGTCCCATCCAAACATGGGAGAAAGTCTTCGGTCTTCGTATCTTCACGGCCCATCAGTCCGTCCCATGTCTAACAGGTCGGACGCCCGAGGACCCCTTAGTCCAGGACTCCCTCAGTAGACCCCGAACCAGGCTTTCAATGACGATGTATCCGGCGCGCAGATTGTCTTTGGCATTGCATGGCGGGTTCCTCCTCCGATGACTTCAAAGAGCTGTATTCGTCCTTTCATTTAATGTCATACCCCTCGGCTTCTGTGCATTCATTGCTTCAGCTTCCACGTGTCGAGCGGATACGAGAGGTCAGGGTACATTTTGCATATAACACCCCTGACATGTAAGGAAAGCATCTATTTAAAGGGATTGGATCTCAGATCCGCTTCACATGACGCGGAAAATTCTCCGAGTTTGCTAGGAGAGACCATTCCAACATGGCTAGCGCTCCCAGTTCTTCCTCCCGTCCCCATGGCCCTGAAAAAGGTGATTGGGAGAGATGTTCCGTATCCCACGGTCAGCTAGTGAAGATGCAAACACAGGGATTTCTTCCCCCCTCGGATCTAGTCCCCGTTCGAGCAGGATTGACTTCCTTCAACGGCGGGGCTCAGGCTGAGAATTTCCCCAATCCATCTAGGGGGGAACAAGTGTGCTTCGTTCCCTACCTGCTAAGAGGTGTCGGTTTTCCAATTCATCCATTCCTTCGAGGACTTCTAGAGTATTATGGTCTTCAACTTCACAATTTCACTCTTGCCTCCATTCTGCACATCGCGGGTTATGTCGCTCTTTGTGAGCTATTCCTGGGTTGTGAGGCCCATTTTGAATTATGGAGGAGGCTATTCTGCCTAGTCCCTCGTAACCAAGAGGGATCAATATTTGAAGTGGGCGGAGCCGAGGTATGGCGCATCATCGGGACCGGATACCTGTCCGGCACACCAAAGAAGGCATCCGAAGAGTGGCCTTCCAAATGGTTCTATATTGAGGACGTCGCCCTTCTTGACCAGTCCGAATGGGTCTTCCCGAATTCGCAAGTGTTCCGTTGAACAAACCCCACAGCTGGCGCCCTCGAAGCCTCAAGGAGGAAGATAGTGCGGAAGTCCGTCAACTGATGAGCAAGATAAAGACGCTTGCCCAGTCTGGATTATCAATAGTCGAGGTAATGGCAACTTCCATAGTGCGAGGGGTCTATCCGTTCCAATATAGAGGGCTTCCTATGTGGCACTATAATGGGGAAGATGATGCCTCCCGCTGCAGCCGGAAGGGTCCGGACACCCCCGTCGCTTTGGCAAAAATATTGGCCAAGCTGTTCAAAGGGGAGGAAGTGGAATTTATTCGTATCAACCGCAGAGATGGATTCTCCATGTACAATCCTCCTAGCTGGGTGAGTTCGAATCCCGCTGCTCCACTCATTCTACTCCCTGGGGCAATTTTAATGAACATTAACCCGTCCATTTGTAACAGGAATGGCAAAAGATCACCAAGGGGCTATATTGCCCCACCCCACAGCCAAAGGACCACAACCGGGACCTTGACCCCGGATTCGAAGAGGATCCAGATATATTCGTGGTGCCCGAGGCTGGGGTGTTCTACCAGGCGAGCTATGACGGCACGGAAGTGGCCATCACCGCCGACTACCCCGGTCTTCTCCCTGCCTCCCACGTAAGTAACCAGGAGACATCCCCAAAAGAGCTTCCTCGTTCTGCCTCACCCACCGCACTGTCTCGTGCTCCAAGGGAGGCGCTCAGCGCGTCATGTTGTACCAGAGGCAACTTCAAAGAGGACGACGCCCACGTCGGGCAAGCCTTTGAAGAGGAAAGCAAACGAAGATACGACTGAACCCTCAGCGAAGAGGTATGGTTTCGTAAATATGCCCCTTGGCAGTCACATCCAACTATGCCATTTTCCGCTTGTGCCTTATCAGGAAAAGCATTCGCCGGACTATGTCCGGAGGTCCGGCCGGTCATACTCCCAACAGCCAGGTTCCAGACCCTGCCGTAAAGACGGTGGATCATATGGGAGCGACACCGGATTGTCCTTTGGCCGAGGATTCGGACGATGCATCCGTCACCAACTCGGAAGTGGAGAGCACCATGGGTCATCGGTGCCAGAGGGCCGTTCTTCGCCACCCCAGTTTTACAAAAGAGGCCTTCAATGCCTTTAGCTCGGCGGATGCATACATCCGAGCTGCTCGAGATGTGCTTACCAGAGCTGCAAACCAGCATTTGAAAGATATGCGGGTAAGTTTATTGTACAAAACTGATAATTATATACCAGTAGCCCCTAAGACTTGAAGAATTTGATACAACTGATTTAAGGATCATTGTATAACCAGGTGCTGACGGAGAAGAACAACCTGTTGTCTCAGGAACTAGAAAATTGTCGGACCCAGTTAACTGCTGCTACCGCCGAACTGGAGGAATCCAAGAAGGCATCACCTGGTAATGTTCCCCTCCATAGAGAAAACATAATTATATACCGGCAATGCTAACACTATTGCTCATCTTATGGCAGGATCGTCGATCAATCAAGGAAGAATCAAAGAAAGCCAAGCGGAAGAACAAGAAGCCAAAAGACTGTTGGCCGCGGGCGAACGTGTGCTGACATGAGTCAGAGATGAGAAAAACAAGCTGCAGGATGCCCACACCCAGTTGGGCGAAGAACTGAAAGATGTATGGGCCCAGCTGGCTGATTCCGTTAAGGAAAATAAGAGGCTACGCGGAAGCATATTTGGTATCTGGTCACACTTACCTCCGTGTAGTTTGGAGTTGAAAGGGACTGACAGAATTATATCTATAGGTATGCTGATCGGCCGTCCCGAAGAGGAGATGTCCGGAATCTCGGGCGATCTACTACAAGAGCTGTCGCAAATGCACGAGCAAGCTCGGCAAGCGATGTGAAGTGTTGCCAAGGCTTTATGGCCATCCGCCTCCCCTCCAGGAAGGATGGAGGAGCTTATACAACTATTCAAGGGAGCGCGGCGGCGCTTCCGATTATGTAAGATATCGGCCTGCCGGGAAGGTGCACGAGAAGCCTGGGCCATGGTGAAAACATGGTATACCAAGCTTGATCCAAATCATATGGCCCGGGTCGGACCTCTAGGGTCAGATGGGAAAGAAATTCCTGTGAATTTGGTATATGACTAAGTAGAAGTAGCCGCCATATATTCCCAACAGGATTGTAAGTTAGACAGCCTGTTAGACGGTATAGAGGAGGAAATTTATGAGTCCAAGTGACTATGTACTTTCCTTGAAATATTTGTCCCTAGCCGGATTGTAAAATGATTGTCATGGCAGACCTTTTCGCTTCGACCTCTGGACCCGAAGGTGCAGAGTGTTTCCGAATACCTGAGCGGCAAAATAGACCGAGGTATGCGTGGAAATCAGTCGTAGGGGTCATAGTTGCTTGAACAGACAAGTTGTATCCGGCTAGCTATGTTATATTACATTGTGATTGTAAGGAACATCTTCAGAGAGAATAGTTCCGTTAAGGGTTCCTTTCCCAGGGTGTACATGCGTTAATGTGCATGTCCGAACTGTGATTGAAAAAATCATAGTATATTCGACATCTGGGGGTTCATATTTTAATGAATGTAAAAACATCTTTAGTTCGCCGACCGAATATTACCTTAAGAACTCTGGCTTTCAACTTCACCCAGTCTGAGGTACACATCTGGATGACCCAGCAGTAACAATCGCAGAGGTGCTCCCTTTATGCCCTAGCCGAACTAACGGGAACGTAGGGCATAAGCACAGGAGCCAGGCAACCCAGCTTGGCCAAAACTTAAGTCATATCGATGCATATAATGGCGAAGAAAAGGTACATATGGGGAAAACACGCATATGTGATGAGCTTGATGCTCGAAAAATAACAATAATAAGCTTCTGTCAAAGAAGCCCCTAGGTATAATTTGACGTACATATTTGAGGATGTGTATGTCACAGGTGCACGGTTTAGCCGCACGAAAAGCTTTAAGGCTAAAAAGGAAAAAGCGAAAGAGAGGAAAAAGTAATGGGAACAATAGGGAGAAGGAGACGAACAAAGAGTTCGGCGCTAGGCATAGAATCTTCGGAGTCTGGCCGCGTTCCAGGGGTTCGGCTCTAGGCGATTGTCTGACGCATCACGCAGGCGGTAGGCTCCTCCGGTGAGAACTTTGTCAATGATGAAGGGACCCTCCCACTTGGGCTTGAGTTTGTCCTTTTTCTTCTCCTGCAGGCGTAGAACAAGTTTGCCAACATTATAAGTTTTGGCCCGCACTTCTCTTCTTTGATACCTGCGAGCCTGCTGTTGATAAAATGCGGAACGGGCTTTTGCAATGTCGCGCTCCACCTCCAGGGCATCTAAGTTGTCCTGCCAATCAAGCTCGGCCTCTCTCTCTTCGTACATGTGCACTCGAGGTGAGTCATGAATAATGTCGCAGGGTAACACAGCCTCTGCGTCGTACACGATGAAGAAAGGTGTATATCCGGTAGTGCGATTGGGTGTGGTCCGCAACCCCCAGAGTACGGAGTCGAGCTCCTCAACCCAGTGCTTGTCTGATTCTTTCAAAGACCGCACTAGTCTAGGCTTGATGCCGCTCATAATAAGACCATTGGCTCATTCGACTTGACCGTTTGTTTGCGGGTGATAGACGAAGGCGTAATCGAGCTTAATGCCCAGATTGGCGCACCGGTTTTTCACCTCATCGGCTATGAAATTGGAGCCGTTATCGGTGATGATGCTGTGTGGGACACCATAACGGTGTACAACACCGGATATAAAGTCTATCACTAGTCTGGCTTTGGCCGTTTTAACTGGTTTGGCCTCTATCCATTTAGTGAATTTATCCACCATGACCAGCAGATATTTTTCCTTATGGCTTCCTCCTTTAAGGGGTCCAACCATATCAAGCCCCCAGACTACAAAAGGCCAAGTGATGGGGATTGTTTGTAGAGCGGTGGGTGGCATATGGCTCTGGTTGGCGAAAAGCCAGCATCCGACGCAACATTGGACAAGGTCCTGTGCGTCTGCTCGGGCCGTCGGTGAATAGAAACCTGTACGGAAGGCCTTGCTTACAAGGGCCCGAGCCACGGTGTGGTGACCACCAAGACCAGCATGAATTTCAGCCAAGAGCTGCCGCCCCTCTTCCTCGGAGATACATCTTTGGAGTACTCCGGTAGCGCTTTTCTTGTAGAGTTCTCCATCGTGAACCTTGTAGGCTTTCAAGCGCCGGACAATGCGGCGAGCCTCATTCTGATCCTTAGGGAGTTCTCGCCTATTAAGGTAGGCCAAGAAGGGTTCGGTCCATGGGGCAATGACTGCCATTATGAGATGGGCCGACGGTGTTATTTCGGTGGCTGAGCCCCCGATGATATCGGTGTGTTCAGCATCTGAGGTTATAGTCGGGTCCGGACTGTTGTTGCTGGTCTCCCCTTGCCACAGCACGGACGGCTTAAAAAGCCTTTCCAGAAAGATGTTATGTGGGACGGTGTCGCGCTTGGCGCCGATGCAAGCAAGGACGTCCGCCGCTTGATTACTTTCTCAAGCCACATGATGAAACTCGAGCCCCTCTAAACGGGCCGAGATTTTAAGAACGACATTGCGGTAAGCTGCCATTTTTGGATATTTGGCATCAAAATCTCCATTTATTTGAGATATTGCGAGGTTTGAGTCCCCGCGCACTTCCGGGCGTTGTATGCCCATGGAGACAGCCATCCGAAGCTCATGCAACAAGGCCTCATATTCGGCTGCATTGTTGGAGTCTGTGTATAATATTTGGAGTACATACTGAACTACGTCTCTAGTGGGGGACGTTAAGACAGCCTGCCCCTAACCCCGCCAACATTTTGGAACCATCGAAGTACATAACCTAGTTGGAATACGTGTTGTACTCTTTAGGGAGTTCGGCCTGTGTCCATTCGGTGATGAAGTCAGCCAGTACTTGGGATTTAATGGCGCGGCGTGGTTTGTATGTTATGTCGAATGGACGGAGCTCAATGGCCCACTTAGCAATCCGGCCAATGGCATCGCGGTTGTTTATTATGTCGTTGAGTGCTACCTCGGAAGCCACCGTAATTGAGCACTCTTGAAAGTAGTGTCGCAGCTTCCGTGATGCCATGAAGACCGCGTATGCTATCTTTTGGTAATGGGGGTATCGGGATTTGCATGGTGTGATGACAGTGGATACGTAGTGTCCATCCTGCTCTCGCTCAACAATGAACACGGCACTCACCACCTGATGTGTTGCCAATATGTATAATAACATGGGTTCACCGACGTACGGCGCGGTCAGGACTGGGTTGCTCGCTAAAAGGGCCTTTATTTCCTCCAGTCCGGCCGTTGCCGCGTCCGTCCACTCGAAGTGGTCGGTGCGTCGGAGAAGGTGATAGAGTGGCAATGCTTTTTCTCCCAATCTGGAGATAAAGCGGCTTAAAGCTGCCACGCATCCCGCGAGTTTTTGGACCTGTTTAAGGTCTGTTGGCGTAGCCAATTGTGACAAAGCTTGGATGTTGGCTGGATTTTCCTCAATTCCTCTATTGGAAACGATGAAGCCCAACAGTTTCTGGCGAGGACGCCGAAAACACACTTTTCTGGATTGAGCTCGATGTCATATGTACGAAGGTTGTCGAGTGTGAGACACAGATTGTCTATCAATGACTCGACGTGCCTGGTTTTGATGATGACATCATCCACGTATCCTTCAACTGTCTTGCCGATCTATTTCTCCACGCATGTTTGAATCATGCGTTGGTAGGTGGCGCCAGCGTTTTTGAGCCCGAAAGGCATAGTGTTGAAGCAGAAAGGCCCATATGGGGTAATGAATGTTGTTGCGGCTTGATCGGACTCCTTCATCTTGATTTGATGGTATCCGGAGTATGCGTCGAGGAAACACAGTGAGTCGTGTCCTACGGTTGCATCAATAATCTGATCAATGCGAGGGAGGGGGAAGGGATCCTTAGGGCAGGCCTTGTTGAGGTCTTTGAAATCGATGCACAGGCGCCAGGATTTATCCTTCTTTGGTACCATCACCAGGTTTGCTAGCCAGTCCAGGTGTTTTATTTCTCTGATGAATCCGGCCTCCGGTAACTTGGCTAACTCCTCTCCCATGGCTTGTCGTTTAGGTTCGGAAAAATGCCGCAGTGTTTGCTTGACCGGTTTATATCCCTTTAATATATTGAGGCTGTGTTCGGCCAACCTGCATGGGATTCCTGGCATATCAGAAGGGTGCCAGGCGAATATGTCCCAGTTCTCACGCAGGAACTCTCGTAGCGCGGCGTCGACCGTCGGGTCGAGTTGTGCCCCGATGGATGCTGTCTTCTTGGGGTCCGTCGGGTGGACTTGAAATTTGACTATATCATCTGCTGGTTTAAAGGTGGTGGATTTGGGTCGTTTGTCTAAGATTATGTCATCCTTATCCACTGTAGAGTGCAACGCGGTTAGCTCTTCGGCCTCGAGTATTTCAGATAGTGCCTCGAGGGACAAGGATGCGGTTTATTTTTGGCGCGGAGTGCTATGTCCGGATCACTGGCGAGAGTGATTATACCATTGGGCCCGGGCATCTTGAGCTTCATGTACCCGTAGTGAGGTATAGCTTGGAAGCGTGTAAATGCATCTCGCCCCAATAGGGCATGATATCCACTGTTGAAAGGGGCGACTTGGAAGGTTATTTCTTCGGACCGATAATTCTCCGGCGTGCCGAATACCACATCGAGTGTGATTTTTTCGGCGCATCATCCCTCCCCACTAGGAATAGTTCCTCGGAAGGTCATGCTACTTTGCTCGATGCGGCTCCTGTCTATTTCCATTTTGTTAAGCATGTCCTCGCAGATGAGGTTTAATCCGCTGCCGCTGTCCATGAGCACTTTGGTGAGCCGAAATCCGTCCACGATTGGACTGAGGCCCAAGGCGGCTGGTGCCCGGGCTGTCCTGAATTTTGGTTCGTCACCGGCATTGAAAGTTATGGTCGTGTCGTTCCAGGGGTTTATTGCTGCGACTTGGCAGACTTCAGCGAGGTCGTGGAGTGCCCTTTTGCGCTGATTTTTCGAAGCAAAAGTTTCGAAGACCGTCAATACTCTGAGGTCATCATCCTCCGGGGGGTGTTGTTCTGGGGTATTTTTGGTGAGGAGATCCTCGCTGCTCTTGGCCACTTGCCGAAGTATCCAACATGCTCTAAGGCTGTGGGTTGGTATGGTGTCCGGTGTTGCATGTATTTTGCATCGCCTGTCGAGCCATCCCTCCAGAACGGTTCCGCGCCCCATGATGTGCTTAGATTTCTTTACTATTGGATCTGGTGCACCGCGAGGTGTCGGGGAAACGACACCTATGGGATCATTGGAATCCCTTCTACAGTTGGCGGGCACGGGGTCGTGAGAAGAGCAGGTCTAACAGGAAGCACACGGATCATTTACCCAGGTTCAGGCCGCGAGGATGCGTAATACCCTAGTCCTGTTTTGGTGGATGTATTGAGTGTTCTTGTGTTCTTGAGCTAGCTACGGGGTGCAACTTGCCCAAAAGAGCCGAATCCCTCTCCTGGTCGCCTCGGGCCTCCTTTTATAGGCAAAAGGGGTTGCCACAGTGGCACACAGGAGGTGGAAAGGTCTACAGTATGCAAGCTTATCGCCTGGCATTAGGGAACAAAACGCATTAAATGCGCTAATTAGGTGTCCATTAGCTTTATCGAGGACGGGAACGAGGCCCATCCCGTCCGTCGCCGCTCCTCCTCGCTTCGACACGTGCCCTGGCCAGCGATGCATGCAGCGCCATGTAGGCAGGCAGGTTGCTGAGGTGGCGCGGTGGTGGAGTCTTCACAAAGATCTGCATGCCACCACGCAGGTGCTTGCTGAGTTGGCCTGGAAGCCGCATGTTGCCATGCAGATGCCTGCCTAGTTGGTTGGGCTGGCAGCTGCATGCGAACGGCGGCGGAGTCTTGGTTGATGCGAGCCTGGCTGTAGCCCCGCTGATGTCCTCGGCAAGGGCCTTGCCGGGGCCCCGACAAGGGTCTTGCCGTGGCGTTGCAGTCGTCCCCGGCAAGGAGCTTGCCGGGGGTCTTGTGGATTCCCTCGGCTGGTATCCCGCCGAGGGTCGCCGTCTTCTGGTCCTCATCTGATCTCACATATTTATGATCTTGAGGAAGATCTGCATGCCACCACGGAGGCGCCTCCCGAGCCCTGGTCCCAATGTAGTTGGTTGGGTTGGGACCCGTGGGCTCAAGGGTGGCTCGCTCTGTTGGCGTTGGACAAGCTGCCCCGGCAAGGTTCTTGCCGGGGCCGCGGAGGCCGCCCCGACAAGGGTCTTGCCGGGGGAGTCCACCTCGCCCCTTTTGCCTTTGTGTTTCTGGTCTTGGCGTCACCTTGTTTGTCTTGTGCTTTGACTTCTCTCCGGCTCCCCTCTTCTGCCCTGCTAGGTGTGGTCGCGGCGCGTGGCTCTGACTGCCCGTGCACAAGTAAAGGGGTCAAAAGGAGAGCCCCTACTTTTGTACACCGACAGGAGCCCCCGGGCCTGGGCCACACATAAGCGCGACACGTTGTTGGGCCAGGCCCAAAATAGTGCGCGGGCAGTCGGGGCGGATTTTACCGTAGTAACTGTTTCGTATGCTGCGCTTCCCCACGACCCATGTTGAACGCGCGACGTGGAGGGTCATGTGTGACGTGTGGGTCATGCGTGGGGCGGTTCGCGCACGCATGCGTCACATCGTGGTTAATGGGAAAAGAGGCAGTTCGCGCACTGCTGGTGGTGTTGAGCAGTCCAGACGGCAGCCCCCGGCACAGCCCCCAGCGTAAGTCCATCACTCGCCCCTCGTCAACGTGTGTTAGGGGCATGATCCCTTGGTGCTAACCTTGTCGTGATTGTAGGAGGGGGAGAGCAGCAGGAGGAGCCACAGAGGGCTACCCCCAACACGCCGCCCCCATCGACCACGCCGCCCCGAGGGGCGTCCCCGGCAAGGGCTCCAAGCACCGAGCCCATGCAAACGGAGGAGGAGGAGGCGAACTCGGGCACTGGTGGCTTTGCCTTGGCGCCAAACATTGGCGGGGAGGGTACCTCTGCTTCCCAACCTGGCACGGGTAAGTCACTTGCCTTCCGTCCCTGTTCTTTTTTCCTGTTCTTTCTGAATCTTGATCTTGGCCTCGCCTCATCCCCTTCTTGGTATCTAGATTTCCCCTCGGTGGAACCAGAGGACATCGACACCGTCATCAAGGATGGCGCCAAGGATGCCGTGGCGGAGGCCGAGAAAATTGCTGCTGAGGAGACCGCCAAGGGCTCTGCTAAGGACGTCATCAAGGGGCCCGCTGGGGAGTCCGGCAAGGCCACTGCCAAGGAGGCCGGCAAGGGGCCTGCCGGGGAGGCCGGCAAGTCCGCTGCCGAGGAGGAGGTGGTTGATGACCAGCCTTCCTCCTCCACTACCTCTGGCTCTGGCAGGTATTTGAAGGTAGGTAACGACCTTTTCGTCCACCTTCCAGGGGCGTCGAGCTCCAGGGCACCCGTCGAGGGAGAGGTGTTCGACGAGGAGGTGCTTGCCGCCGCCGGGCTCGAGGTTGTTGACGAGCCGAGCACCGGTGCTGACGGTTCTCAGGAGGAGCGGCTTCTCCAGGCCATGGGTGCCAATTTTCGGAAGCTCCTGGCGCTCCACTGTGCCCGCCTGGACAAGGCCAAGTCCAGGATGGCAACGGTGGACAAGGCGGAGGTGGACCTCAAGGTGCACGTCGCCGAGACGTAGACTTGGTTCCGCCAGGCTTGTGAGGAGCTGAAGGTTGCCCAGGGTGAGCTGGCCAAGCGCGACGTGGAGCTCACCATGAAGCGGGCCGATATCGAGAAGGCCCAGGAGATGGCGGAGAGCTTGGCCACCGCAGCCTAGGCCGCTCGGACCCAGAACCAGGCCCCGCTGAACTCCCAGGAGGAGGACCTTGCTGCGCGTGAGGAGAAGCTTGCCACAACGCTCCGCGGCAAGGATGAGGAGGTGGAGAAGCTCGTCGTGCAGCAGAACCAAGAGCTGGAGCAGAGGCACAGAGAGGCGCTCGATGCCCAGGCTCTGGTTCACGCTGGCAGGGTGAAGGAGCTGGAGGTGGAGCGGGACGAGCTGAAGGACCAGGCCATAAAGCTATCCAAGGAGAAGGACACGCTCAACGGCGCCCTGGCGGAGGCGCAGGGTGCGGCAGTCAGCAAGGCCGGGGAGCTCTCCGAGGCCAACAAATCCATCCAAGACCTGAAGCTGAAGCTGGAGGGCCTTGAGGAGATGCTCTCAGAGGCCAAGGCTCAGGAGGAGACCCTAGCCAAGGATCTGGAGGCCGAGAAGCTGCAGCGGAAGAATGAAGCCGCCAACCACAAGGATTTTGTGGATGGCGAGAATCGCTGGGTCAGCCGCCTCGAGGACGTCGCCGGCCGAATCACCACGCAGCTAGCCACCATTGGTATGCCAAACGTGAGGTACGCCCCGGATCGTAGCACGACCTCCAACGCCAGGCTGACCCTATTCTTCGAGGGCGTCCTCAGGGCCCTGGAGCAGCTTCACTCCGACCGGGCGGCCTCCCTGGCCGATGAGTCCCGGAGACTTTGCGTGGGTGCCATGACCAAGGTCCTCGCCAAGGTGGCGCACTGGAATCCTGACCTCGACTTGGAAGCCGCGCTAGAGAGCTTGCCGAAGGATGTGGACATCGCGGCGCTCAAGGAGCGTATCAAGCCCATCATCATCCGCATCGACGGAAACCAGAGGGTGGAGGGCCAGCGCCGGGATTAGGCACCCCGTTTCTCATCACCGCTGCAGGTTCATGACCAAGACAATTTCTATCTTTAGTTAGAACTGCAACAACAATGGATGTAATATAACTCCGCAGTACTTTTGATACAATGCATGTTATTTTCCTGTTCGATTTTCCTTTGTACATCCACCCTACGTTAACCGGGTAGGCTTGCCGGCGCGTAAACCCAGGGCGACGTCTTGAGGACGGATCCCCAATGGCCTGCCGGGTGTGCTTGCTGCCGGGCGAACCACCTTACCGCCCTTAACGCGGCCGTTTGAACTGTCGAGCTTGACTCAAGTCAGAATCGAGAGCATTGCCAATTGCGGAAGGCTACCCTGCCACTCTCGACGCGGCCGCTTGAGCTGTTGAGCAGACTTGAAATAGAACAAGGGCGTTGCCAAATGCGGGAGGGCCCCTTTGCGTACAGGTTTTCCATACAAAGAACGAGATCTCTGAGGGGAATAACCTTATATAAAAAGGAAATACTTAAAGTTCGGCATGACCTAGCTTTCCTGTCGTCGTACTGGCGCCCTTCGCGCTTGCAGGCAGCGCCGTTCTCTTGGCCGTCTTCTTCTCCAGAAGCCGTGGCCACGAGAAACTGCTAAGCCGGCTGCTAAACCAGATTCTCACAACTGCGCCCCCTACCTGGTGCGCCAAAAATGTCGAGGAAACGACACCTATGGGATCACTGGAATCCCTTCTACGGTTGGCAGGCGCGGGGTCGTGAGAAGAGCAGGTCTAACAGGAAGCACACGGATCGTTTACCCAGGTTTGGGCCGCGAGGATGCGTAATACCCTAGTCCTGCTTTGGTGGACGTATTGAGTGTTCTTGTGTTCTTGAGCTAGCTACGGGGTGCAACTTGCCCAAAAGAGCTGAATCCCTCTCCTAGTCGCCTCGGGCCTCGTTTTATAGGCAAAAGGGGTTGCCGCAGTGGCACACAGGAGGTGGAAAGGTCTATAGTGTGCAAGCTTATCGCCTGGCATTAGGGAACAAAACGCATTAAATGTGCTACTTAGGTGTCCATTAGCTTTATCGGGGACGGGAACGAGGCATGTCCCGTCCGTCGCCGCTCCTCCTCGCCTCGACACGCGCCCTGGCAAGCGATGCGTGCAGCGCCATGTAGGCAGGCAGGCTGCTGAGGTGGCGCGGTGGTGGAGTCTTCACGAAGATCTGCATGCCACCACGCAGGTGCTTGCTGAGTTGGCCTTGAAGCCGCATGTTGCCACGCAGAGATCGCGTCTTCGTTGCGATAATCTTTAATCTTGTCTTTGCCAAGGAGGAATCTGGCCCAAAAGTGATGGACTGTTTCCTGAGACTGCTTCCGTATGTACGTGAGATCGCGTCTATCTGGGTGGGTGGGTGGCTTTAAATCCGAACCCCGACCCAATTTGGAATCCGGAGTTTGAAGAACTTCCGAACTTAATAGCTCGGGCTCCGGGATATTAACTGGTTTTTAGGCCCGTTGCCCGATTCTAGGTTCGGAGGGCGGGTTATGTCTTTCTGGAGGCAGGTGTCCGGCTCCTCGAGCTCGGAGATCCGAACACAGTTCGTCCTCAGTATAGAGGAGGAGTTGTCGTCTTGCTCCTCAACTACCGTTAACTGGTGGGTGATCGACGGAGTTTTAATTTCTCTCTTGTCGAGTTTAAGCCCAATCCGATCATAGTCTGTAGCGACCCCCAAGGCGGCAATGCGATCTAGGAGTTCATTTAAAGATGATAACTCCGTCAGATCCATCCGTTTGGAGTGTTTGGAGTCAACGCGGAGGGGATTTTCGATGACTCGAGAGGTCATCGTCGGCTTAACGGCCGAACTGGCGGTCATGATGAAGCCGCCCAACCGGAGGGTTTCGCCTGGGGCTAGGGCTCCTCCGGAGGTGATGTTTTCCTTGAAGACAAGGTGAGCCATTAACCCTTTTTTTTGATGTCACGGCAGAACTCTCAGTGAAAGCACCAATGTCGGTGTCAAAACCGGCGGATCTCGGGTAGGGGGTCCCGAACTGTGCGTCTAAGGTTGATGGTAACAGGAGACGGGGGACACAATGTTTACCCAGGTTTGGGCCCTCTCTATGGAGGTAATACCCTACTTCCTGCTTGATTGATCTTGATGAATATGAGTATTACAAGAGTTGATCTACCACGAGATCATAATGGCTAAAACCCTAGAAGTCTAGCCTGTATGACTATGATTATCTACGGACTAAGCCCTCCGGTTTATATAGACACCAGAGGAGACTAGGGTTGTACAAAGTCGGTTACAGAGAAAGGAATCTTCATATTTGGACGCCTATCTTGCCTTCCACGCCAAGGAGAGTCCCATCTGGAAACGGGAGAAAGTCTTTGGTCTTCGTATCTTCACAGCCCATCAGTCCGGCCCATGTCTAACAGGTCGGACGCCCAAGGACCCATTAGTCCAGGACTCCCTCAGTAGACCCCGAACCAGGCTTTCAATGACGATGTATCCGGCGCGCAGATTGTCTTCGACATTGCATGGCGGGTTCCTCCTCCGATGACTTCAAAGAGTTGTATTCGTCCTTTCATTTAATGTCATACCCCTCGGCTTCTGTGCATTCATTGCTTCAGCTTCCAGGTGTCGAGCGAGTACGAGAGGTCAGGGTACATTTTGCTCATAGACGTAATAGCCACTGTCGGGATACTCACGTATTTCATGATGCTTGTACACAGTGGGGTTTTTGCAATATAACTTTTCCAGCTCATGTGTGCGAATGATCATCAGTCTTTTGTCGTCGTCTGATCGAGCGAGGAACTAGTTGTGCTTCCTTGTTTTTCACAAAGGTGTTGTGATTACAAAGGGCAGTAACTGTAGGGACACTGCATCATGTCAAAAAGGATAGGCATTGTTAATGTAAGATCAGCATTGTTCAGAGTATGAGTAGGATAATTCAAGAAACAACATTGATATGTCCCTGTTGGAACTAAGAGGAAAATATAGGGAAATGTATACCGGGTTCAAAAATGTAGAAGTGCCATGCATGGTTATACTCATGTTATCTCGCAATCGATTTTTCACAGGAAACTACCATGTCATGCATGTTATGTAATCATGTTCTGTCCTCATAAACAAATTCTTCAAGGAAACTAACAGACCATGCATTGTTATATACTCATGTTCTGTGGGCAAAATTTTTGTGAGGATATTATTCTAGCCATTGATTGTTTTAAGGCCAATATAGGTATGTACACATGGTAAGAAGTATAGGATTTCACTACTTCCAAATATAGAGTTCTCCATATGCACATTTACTTCCCTAATGTATGGTTAGATGAAACCAACAGTGTGATGCATGTTTCTACATCATGAAAATGAGGAAACTAACATGTCCATTGGTACCCACTCATATTTAGTATTATATAGATTACTATAAAATAAGGAGAATATCCATATCTTCCTAACCGTTTGATTATTCAGGGGTACAAATTGGCTGTAATGACATGGTCACAATCGCATGAATTAACTCATTTGAAATATAGCTGATTTACGGCATCTCTAATACATTGCCATAGTTCTACTCAAATTCTGCTCAAACAGGGATATGCCAATCATCACAAAAAGTTCAAATAGTGTCATGGCGTTATCATTAACATCAAACGGAAACAACTTACATGCACTGTCCCAGTAATACGTGTTGCCATCTGCTTTGTCGATCGCGTAGATGATGCCATTGTGTTCAATAGCATCACATAAGTGTATATCAACTTTGACGATCCACTGCGAGGTGAGCTATCTCCAGCTAAAGAAGGCACCAGCAGAAACATAGGCGAGTCCGCGGTCGAACAAGGAAATTAGCTTGAAGTCTGCGTAGCTCGCATCTCGTGTGGGCACTTGACAGATTACAATCTTCTGCAAAACAAGGTCCGTCCAACTCACATGGCAATCTAGATGACTTGGACCGTGATGGTAAAACCCTATATAATCCAACGTAGGAAGGATAATCTCGTGGGAGGTGTGGAAGTTCACGAGCACCAAATTTTTCCGGTCTTCTCTAACGGCAGCCATCCAGTGGGAGTTCATGCCCACCCAGTACATACCTGCCAAGAAGTTTCGGGCAATGGTGACCGGATCGAAGTCAAGGGAAATGATGTACGGCGACCCACTACATACCTGCAAAGAAGTTTTGGCTAATGGACGTCGGATTGAAGTCGAGGGGCATCATGTACGCCTCTGTATCATGGTGAGCAAATCTCGCAAGACCAGGTAGCAGCAAGCAGGTGTCTTGAAAAGCTTAGGCCTCGCTTAGATGATGGCCGTGTGCATGTCCCTCGAGCATGCAGCCAGTCGCACGACGCTCAACATATCCATACACGAACAACAAAGATCGAGGATGTCAGTGGGGAGATTGCTCCAATCGCGGCTCATATGGATGCTGCACGGTTCGCATTCGGCCGAGTTTGGAAGGTGGGGGTTTTTGGGGCTTGATTTATGGGGGAGAAGGCTCTCGGTCTAGAGTGGCTAGCGAGGGAATAGTTGTACTGGGGGAGGCAAGCAAGGCGAGGGTACGCGGGGGCACAGTGAGATGATGAAGAGTGACCTCAGGATCTCCGGCAGGACGGAGATGGAGATGGAGTGGTGCTAGGGGAGAGGGAGACGAGGCGAGGCATGCTATACAACAGCGGTGACAGTGACTGCATAGTGCACAAGGTGTGGCTGACTTTGGTAACCCGAACATGCCGCCTGGACAAGTTTCACCTCGGGTGCAGGGTGTTATCACTTCACTGTGAGGACCGAATGAATAATATTTTTACCATCAAGTGTACCACAGTTGTACTACTACTAGTAGGAACATACGGAGTAGTACTGTATAGCAGAAATAGGTCTACCATGCTAGCATGCCTCTCGGTTCACTTCATCCTCCGGGTATCATCCATATTGCAAGCAGAACCAAATTCTCGTGCATGCGGAAGCGCAAAGAAGGGTTTTTTCTTCTTTTTTGAGGATAACCGCATGTTCCTTAACCAGAGAATGTTGTGTCTCCCACGCATGCGCCAATATCCATCTGAACCAGCTACGACACATTTTTATATCTGTTTGCATAGGTCCCACCTATCAGGAGGGGTGCAGAAATAAAAAGGAATCATAAAATGTCTCGCCACGGTGATTCGAAAGAGTGACCTCAAATAGCCAGTGGCACATGTAGCACTAGAACGATGGGCACGTACACGAACAGGTGCCACTCCTCAGTCTACTCACATAGCCTTTTCTTTTAGTCTACCTAGCCGTCTAATCAATTGCTTGCAGGCCACTTCTCCCATTTACTTCTCCATCGGGAACCGATTTTCCTCGGCTTCTTCACCTGTCCTTCATCTTCATTTGCATCCAAACCCCACTGCATTCACATTGTTTTAACCTCTTCACATATTCCTGGAGTAATTCCAAAGCCCCTTTAAATAATCATCTTCTTCAGTTAGACTAGAAATCTAATCCTAATTCTCCAAACCATAGCCCTCCGGTCCAGCGGTTCTAAATGGCGAAAGAGATCCAGACACAGGTTTTTAGCGTCCAACATGTCCTCGTCGAAGGCTCGTTGAGCATAGTTGCCACCGTCACCGAACACCCAAGGGTTTTTCGAAAGTGGATCAATAATCTATCCAACTCCCTCCAAAAGGTAGAGATAAAGGTCATCGGTCTCGACGCAGAGTACACGGAGCGTCCCACTAGGAAGATCCAACGCACTGCCGTCCTTCAGCTGTGCCTCAAAGATGATGTTTTGGTGTTCCACATCATACACGCGCCCTCCATACCAGGTGAGCTCCACGATTTCTTGTCTCGGGAGGATATATACTTCTGTTGGGCAGCCATCAAAGGGGGCAAACAGAAGCTGGCGCCGTACAACCTTGATTTGAAAAGAATCGCTGACCTACAAACCAGAATCAAAATTCCTGTAGAAGATTGTGATAAACATACACCATCCCTATTCGAGTAGCAAATTTTGTGCTTGGTACAAATCTTCAGAAGGGTGACGACACGCTGGCATTAAGGTCGTCTAGATGGGAGAATTATCCCTTGACGTACGAGCGGAATCGCACCAGAAGCAGGGCATTATGGATGGATGAACTATTTCCTCTCTTGTAAAAAATATATTTCCTCTCTGTGTATATTGATATAGATGAACTATTTTGATGGTGTGCATGTCTTTGGAACGAGTAGCAGCGTAGGTCTACTTGACTATAAGGAACTATTTATCCGCCTAGCTTTCTCTACTATGTCCTTCCAGTGATCGGTATGCAATGCATGTGTCAGTAGACATGACAGCTTGTCCATGGAAGTTGAACTACAGTGACCATCACATTTCATACACTGCCACTCGCGATTCCCACGACGCTGCTCCAACCGACGGCACCATGTCCCCCGACATGCGCCTCACCCCTCTCGACCGCACCGCCCCTCTGCTTTTGTGTTCATGACATGTGGGCCAGCGAAAATGCGATGAGCATCAACTTTCTACCACAGTCACACGTGATTCCCACGATGCCGCTCGAACCCATGACACCACACGTCCCCCAACCTGCGGCTCACCCCTCTCAGCCCCACCACCCCTCTGCCTTCGGGAGCATGACATGTGGACCAGCCACCTATCGGGTCCACTAAAGCTCACTCCCGTGGGCCACGAGAGGGAAATGTAACTCCTGCGCCAGGCCTTGTGGTGCTACTGCTGCACAAACTCGTGCCAAACTCGAGATTTGTTTCTTACTAGCAAGATGCCCGTGCATTGCACGGAACATCAAGATGCATTTGTATGTGTAGTTTATCTTGTGGGAGAGAAGGATGAATGAGGGAAGGCCTTATCTGCAAATGTGGACAGGGGTGTGGGTATCTTTTTAATAAATTGCCATAGTTTCCTTCCATGGACATCACAACAGCTCACAACAGCACCCTGCCGCTCATCCAGAGCACGCACGTCACAACAGTCAAGCACCTCGACATGCGTCAGCCGGGCAGAGACTTTTCTTGTCCACAAGCTCCATGGTCTCGTCCAAGATCGGTGTGGTACTGCAGTAGAACATGCATGTAAAATACTACGGGAGTAGCTGCATGTGCATGGCCCAGACGCCGATGTTGGCGTGGAGGAGGTGATACTCGCTGGTGCCGCAGTGTGCTACATGGCTTAGGCAGGCACCTATTGCGATGCTCTAGCATTGGCACCGGCATTGTCAACGCAGCTGATGTTCCGGAGGAGGACGAGCAGGAAAGGAAAGGGTCTTGCATGCGCGTACAGATTCATGCAGGAAATTATTTCCTTGAAATAAGGCCTTTGTTTACCTTTATTTAAGGATATAGATGACCCACACAAGGAAATATATTATAACTGTTGGATGAAAATTAGTGGTGCGGGAGTACGGATCGGAGCATGGGAGGGGAGCAGGCAAGCCTCGTCCGCCGACCTGCGCCTCACCCCTCTCGGTCCCACCACCGCTCTGCATTCATGAGAATGACATGTGGGCCAGCCGCATTTAAGGTCCACATGTCATTGACTCATAGGCCAGTGCACTAAGCCACTGAAGCTCGGTCCCATGGGCCCCGAGAGGGAAATGTAACTCCTGCGCCAAGCCTTGTGGTGCCCCCGCAGTATGAACTCGTGCCAAACCCGAAATTTGTTTCTTACTACTACCAATTTGCCAGCCCGTGCGTTGTAATGGATCCAAAGTATCTATTTAGTGGAGTGCACTCTAAACACATCATCTATTTATTTTTCTCTAGCTTTTCCTAGCCATGCAACCAAGCCACATAAGCTTCATGGGTGCCCCCCACATCATATTATTCATACTACGTTGACTGGAAAAAAAGTTAAACCACCCAAAACAAGATCTTCCCGTTTTTTGTTCCTACGATGTTGTGCCGTGCACGTACCTAGTTGTATAGTGGTAGTACTAGTTGTAGTACAAACTTCGTACTAGTAGGAGTAGTAGTACGGAGTGCTCCTACTCTACTATCAACGAGCCCCATCTGACACCAAATTTCTTGGCTTCCGTGCTACAACTAGATCTTCCCCTCCTCGTTTCTGTTTTCCAACGCGACGGGCGGGGTGCGGTTTGCCGATAGTCGGTTTGCTCAACTGCGGTCCCACATGAAAGTGAAAATGCTAGGCAACACGCCTTCCCTAGCTATGTGGCGTGGAGGACGGGCCGTGGAGTACTCCCGATTCTCGGGCGGGTGGGGGTGCGACGCGAATGCGGCAGGCCTTTTTCTTTTACTACCAATGTGCCCGTGCATTGGGACGGATCCAAAGTAGAATAGTGCTTGTTCACAAACTTGAAAGAAAACACTCTTGTTTTGATATACATATATACCACTAAAAATATATTACTTTTTGTTCTAAATATATTTCTTAGGCTGTTTTGATGAGGTGGGGGAGGGATGTGGTTGCTTTCAAGATAATAAGGGGTTTTCTGCAAATTGGAGCAAAGAAGTGGGCTATTGTTGCAAAAATGCCACAACTTACCTCACGGCCGTTAGATGCAGAGCTAATGGTCAGAAATGATGGATGGCAGACACACTACCATCACCAACTGAGTCTTCTATAGGAGACTAGAAAGATGCCCATGCATTGCACGGAACTTCAAGATGCATTTGTATGAGTAGTTTATCTTGTGGGAGAAAAGGATGAACGAGGGAAGGCCTTATTTGAAAATGTGGAGAGTGGTGTGGGTATCTTTTTGCCAAATTGCCATAGTTTCCTTCCTATCCGTCAGATATAAATCGGATGGCCTATATTGCAGGATGGCAGGCACACCATCATCACCAACTTTGTTTTTTATAAGAGTAGAGATAGAGAAACATGTATAAATTTTAACATTTGGTTCTGCTCCTTGGCATGATCGATAGATAGAAATAATGATTGGAAATGCTAGGATGGAGCTTTTTCTGCCAGATAAGCAGGGTAGTAGCTAGGTTGGTGCATCGTCGGTTTGGTCACATGCGGTTCGACATGTTGTAGTCTTTCTAGCAAGATGCCCGTGCATTGCACGAAGTTGATGGAAAAGGTAAGCACAACTTATAAATTGACGGATGGAGTACTAGTTACAATGATGCATATAATTGCCTCCAAATGTGAGCAAAGGGATTGCACATGTCTTTATTGACTAGAACAAGAATGCAATAATGCAATAAGAATTAAGGCCACGATGATGCAATCGCAGTGGTGGTTACAGGTGGCAAGAAGAAAGATGCGTCCATCAATGTACGACCTCCTCCTCCTCGACTCAGTGCGCCGGGCCACCGACCGGCGGCTTAGGAGCGGATGCTTTTGTGGCGAGTGATACGTCTCCAACGTATCTATAATTTTTGATTTCTCCATGCTATATTATCTACTGTTTTGGACATTATTGGGCTTTATTATCCACTTTTATATTATTTTTGGGACTAACCTATTAACCGGAGGCCCAACCCAGAATTGTTGTTTTTTGCCTATTTCAGAGTTTCGCAAAAAAGGAATATCAAACGGAGTCCAAACGGAATGAAACCTTCGGGAACGTGATTTTTAGGAAGATTATGATCCGGGAGACTTGGACCCTACGTCAAGAAACAAAGGAGGAGGCCGCGAGGTAGGAGGCGCGCCCACCCCCCAGGGCGCGCCCTCCACTCTCGTGGGCCCCCTGTTGCTCCACCGACGTACTCCTTCCTCCTATATATACCTCACGCACTTCAAACGATCGACATCGGAGCCAAAACCTAATTCCACCGCAACCTTCTCATACTCCACGAGATCCCATCTTGGGGCATGTTCCAGAGCTCCGCCGGAGGTGGCATCCATCACGGAGGGCTTCTACATCAACACCATAGCCTCTTCGATGAAGTGTGAGTAGTTTACCTCAGACCTTCGGGTCCATAGTTAGTAGCTAGATGGCTTCTTCTCTATTTTTGGATCTCAATACAATGTTCTCCCCCTCTCTCGTGGAGATCTATTCGATGTCATCTTCTTTTTGCGGTGTGTTTGTTGAGACCGATGAATTGTGGCTTTATGATCAAGATTATCTATGAACAATATTTGAATCTTCTCTAAATTATTTTATGTATGATTGGTTATCTTTGCAAGTCTCTTCGAATTATCAGTTTGGTTTGGCCTACTAGATTGATCTTTCTTGCAATGGGAGAAGTGCTTAGCTTTGGGTTCAATCTTGCGGTGTCCTTTCCCAGTGACAGTAGGGGCAACAAGGCACGTATTGTATTGTTGCCATCGAGGATAACAAGATGGTTTTTTTTATCATATTGCATGAATTTATCCCTCTACATCATGTCATCTTGCTTAAGGCATTACTCTGTTTTCATGAACTTAATACTCTAGATGCATGCTGGATAGCGTCGATGAGTGGAGTAATAGTAGTAGATGCAGGCAGGAGTCGGTCTACTTGTCTCGGACGTGATGCCTATATACATGATCATACCTAGATATTCTCATAACTATGCTCAATTCTGTCAATTGCTCAACAGTAATTTGTTCACCCACCGTAAAATACTTATGCTCTTGAGAGAAGCCACTAGTGAAACCTATGGCCCCCGGGTCTATCTTCATCATATTAATCTTCCAACACTTAGTTATTTCCTTTGCTTTTTTACTTTGCTTTTATTTTACTTTGCATCTTTATTACAAAAATACCAAAAATATTATCCTATCTTATCTATCAGATCTCAAGTGACCGTGAAGGGATTGACAACCCCTTATCGCATTGGTTGCGAGGAGTTATTTGTTTTGTGTAGGTACGAGGGACTCGCACGTAGCCTCCTACTGGATTGATACCTTGGTTCTCAAAAACTGAGGGAAATACTTACACTACTTTGCTGCATCACCCTTTCCTCTTCAAGGAAAATCCAACGCAGTGCTCAAGAGGTAGCAAGAAGATTTCTGACGCCGTTGCCGGGGAGTCTACGCAAAAGTCAACATACCAATTACCTATCACAAATCCCTTATCTCCCGCATTACATTATTTGCCATTTGCCTCTCGTTTTCCTCTCCCCCACTTCACCCTTGCCGTTTTATTCGCCCTCTCTTTTCTGGTTGCCTCTTTTCTTTCGCTTTTCCCTTGCCATGTCAGAACCAAAAAGAGTTGGGGTTTCTCTCTCGAGTTTTAGCGCTCTAGACAATCCTGCTATCTTATCTAAACTCATAAATAAAAATACTATGGAAAAACCTGCCGGAATTATCAATGAAAACCTTAGCAATTTTGATGAAGAAGATTCTGGAATATTTCGTTATTTACTTGATGAATCTTTGAAAGATGCTTGGGATAGGCTATTAAGGATCCGTGCTAGCTATATACCTCAATACCAAATTGAGGTTTACTTAAAAACCTTTTATGTTGGGTTGCCCGCTTCGTTCAAACAATTCTTGGATTCTATTTTTGAAGAGGGTTTTCTTGAAGGGGACCCCATAGACACCTATGAAAAGATGAAAACTATATTTGGGCACCCCATTAACGAGAAAGATGAAATCACATCTCTTTTGCTTTCTTACCAAAACGAATCTATCAAAGGGATAAAAGCAAGCCTAGATGCCAATTTCCGCAGCATACTTAATATTTCTTCTACCATTAATGGCCATGTACTTTGTCAAAATAGAAAGATAATTCCTTAGATAGCAAGTTTGCTCTCTTCTTCCCTAAAACCAAAGATGGCAATACTTAGATCTATCCTTGCTTTTATGCCTAGCTAGGGGCGTTAAACGACAGCGCTTGTTGGGAGGCAATCCAATTTTATTTTTAGTTTTTTTTTGCTTTTTGCTTCTGTTTAGGAATAAATCTTTGATCTAGCCTCTGGTTAGATGTATTTTTATGTTTTAATTAGTGTTTGCGCCAAGTTAAACCTATAGGATCTTCTTGGATGATAGTTATTTGATCTTGCTGTAATTTCCAGAAACTTTCAGTTCACGATAACAATTGTTAAAAATCACCAGAACGTGATAAAATACTGATTCCGATTGCTTCTGATCAATAAACAAATTTTCTAGGTCTTCCTATTTTTTCTTATTTTTTGGAGTTCCAGAAGTTTGCGTTAGTTACATATTACTACAGACTGTTCTGTTTTTGACAGATTCTGTTTTTTCGTGTGTTGTTTGCTTATTTTGATGAATCTATGGCTAGTAAAATAGTTTATAAACCATAGAGAAGTTGGAATACAGTAGGTTTAACACAAATATAAATAAAGAATGAGTTCATTACAGTACCTTGAAGTGGTCTTTTGTTTTCTTTTGCTAACGGAGCTCACGAGATTTCTGTTGAGTTTTGTGTTGTGAAGTTTTCAAGTTTTGGGTGAATTTTTTTGATGGATTATGGAACAAGGAATGGTAAGAGCCTAAGCTTGGGGATGCCCATGGCACCCCCAAGATAATCTAAGGATACCATAAAGACAAATCTTGGGGATGCCCCGGAAGGCATCCCCTCTTTCGTCTACTTCCATCGGTAACTTTACTTGGAGCAATATTTTTATTCACCACATGATATGTGTTTTGCTTGGAGTGTCTTGTATGATTTGAGTCTTTGATTTTTAGTTTACCACAATCATCCTTGCTGTACACACCTTTTGAGAGAGCCATATTATTTGGAATTTGTTAGAATACTCTATGTGCTTCGCTTATATCTTTTGAGTTATATAGTTTTGCTCTAGTACTTCACTTATATCTTTTAGAGCACGGTGGTGGATTTGTTTTATAGAAACTATTGATCTCTCATGCTTCACTTAGATTATTTTGAGAGTCTTAAATAGCATGGTAATTTGCTTAAATAATCCTAATATGCTTGGTATTCAAGAATAGTAAAAACTTTCTTATGAGTGTGTTGAATACTATGAGAAGTTTGATGCTTGATAATTGTTTTGAGATATGAAGATGGTGATATTAGAGTCATCCTAGTTGAGTAGTTGTGAATTTGATGAATACTTGTGTTAAAGTTTGTGATTCCCGTAGCATGCACGTATGGTGAACCGTTATGTGATGAAGTCGGAGCATGATTTATTTATTGATTGTCTTCCTTATGAGTGGCGGTCGGGGACGAGCGATGGTATTTTCCTACCAATCTATCCCCCTAGGAGCATGCGCGTAATACTTTGCTTTGATAACTTATAGATTTTTGCAGTAAGTATGTGAGTTCTTTATGACTAATGTTGAGTCCATGGATTATACGCACTTTCTTCCTTCCACCATTGCTAGCCTCTCTAATACCGCGCACTTTTCGCCGGTATCATACACCCACCATATACCTTCCTCAAAACAGCCACCATACCTACCTATCATGGCATTTGCATAGCCATTCCGAGATATATTGCCATGCAACTTTCCACCGTTCCATTTATTATGACACGCTCCATCATTGTCATATTGCTTAGCATGATCATGTAGTTGACATCGTATTTGTGGCAAAGCCACCATTCATAATTCTTTCATACATGTCACTCTTGATTCATTGAATATCCCGGTACACCGCCGGAGGCATTCATATAGAGTCATATTTTGTTCTAAGTATCGATTTTATAATTGTTGAGTTGTAAGAAAATAAAAGTGTGATGATCTTCGTTTTAGAGCATTGTCCCAAGTGAGGAAAAGGATGATGGAGACTATGATTCCCCCACAAGTCGGGATGAGACTCCGGACGAAAAAAAGGGAAAATAGGCCATAAAAATAAGAGAAAAGGCCCAAATAAAAAATATATTAAAAAATGAGAGAAAAAAGAGAAGGGGCAATGTTACTATCCTTTTACCACACTTGTGCTTCAAAGTAGCACTATGATCTTCATGATAGAGAGTCTCTCATTTTGTCACTTTCATATACAAGTGGGAATTCTTCATTATAGAACTTGGCTTGTATATTCCAATGATGGGCTTCCTCAAAATGCCCTAGGTCTTCGTGAACAAGCGAGTTGGATGCACACCCACTTAGCTTCTTTCGTTGAGCTTTCATATACTTATAGCTCTAGTGCATCCGTTGCATGGCAATCCTTACTCACTCACATTGATATCTATTGATGGGCATCTCCATAGCCCTTTGATACGCCTAGTTGATGTGAGACTATCTTCTCCTTTTTTTGTCTTCTCCACAACAACCATTCTATTCCACATATAGTGCTATATCCATGGCTCATGCTCATGTATTGCGTGAAGATAGAAAAGTTTGAGAATGTCAAAAGTATGAAACAATTGCTTGGCTTGTCATCGGGGTTGTGCATGATTTAAATACTTTGTGTGGTGAAGATAGAGCATAGCCAGACTATATGATTTTGTAGGGATAACTTTCTTTGGCCATGTTATTTTGAGAAGACATGATTGCTTTGTTAGTATGCTTGAAGTATTATTATTTTTATGTCAATATTAAACTTTTGTCTTGAATCTTTCGGATCTGAATATTCATACCACAATTAAGAAAAATTACATTAAAATTATGTCAAGTAGCACTTCACATCAAAAATTCTGTTTTTATCATTTACCTACTCGAGGACGAGCAAGAATTAAGCTTGGGGATGCCTGATACGTCTCCAACATATCTATAATTTTTGATTGCCCCATGCTATATTATCTACTGTTTTGGACATTATTGGGTTTTATTATCCACTTTTATATTATTTTTGGGACTAACCTATTAACCGGAGGCCCAGCCAAGAATTGTTGTTTTTTGCCTATTTCAGAGTTTCGCAGAAAAGGAATATCAAACGGAGTCCAAACGGAATGAAACCTTCGGGAACGTGATTTTTAGGAAGATTATGATGCGGGAGACTTGGACCCTACGTCAAGAAACAAAGGAGGAGGCCACGAGGTACGGGGCGCGCCCACCCCTCAGGGCGCGCCCTCCACCCTCGTGGGCCCCCTGTTGCTCCACCGATGTACTCCTTCCTCCTATATATACCTACGTACCCCCAAACGATTAGATACGGAGCCAAAAACCTAATTCCACCGCCGCAACCTTCTGTACCCACAAGATCCCATCTTGGGGCATGTTTCGGAGCTCCGCCGGAGGGGGCATCCATCACGGAGGGCTTCTACATCAACACCATAGCCTCTCCGATGAAGTGTGAGTAGTTTACCTCAGACCTTCGGGTCCATAGTTAGTAGCTAGATGGCTTCTTCTCTCTTTTTGGATCTCAATACAATGTTCTCCCCCTCTCTCGTGGAGATCTATTCGATGTAATCTTCTTTTTCCGGTGTGTTTGTTGAGACCGATGAATTGTGGGTTTATGATCAAGATTATCTATGAACAATATCTGAATCTTCTCTGAATTCTTTTATGTATGATTGGTTATCTTTGCAAGTCTCTTCAAATTATCAGTTTGGTTTGGCCTACTAGATTGATCTTTCTTGCAATGGGAGAAGTGCTTAGCTTTGGGTTCAATCTTGCGGTGTCCTTTCCCAGTGATAGTAGGGGCAGCAAGGCACGTATTGTATTGTTGCCATCGAGGATAACAAGATAGGGGTTTTTTATCATATTGCATGAATTTATCCCTCTACATCATGTCATATTGCTTAAGGCATTACTCTGTTTTCATGAACTTAATACTCTAGATGCATGCTGGATAGCGGTCGATGAGTGGAGTAATAGTAGTAGATGCAGGCAGGGGTCGGTCTACTTGTCTCGGACGTGATGCCTATATACATGATCATACCTAGATTCTCATAACTATGCTCAATTCTGTCAGTTGCTCAACAGTAATTCGTTCACCCACTGTAAAATACTTATGCTCTTGAGAGAAGCCACTAGTGAAACCTATGGCCCCCGGGTCTATCTTCATCATATTAATCTTCCGACACTTAGTTATTTCCTTTGCTTTTTTACTTTGCTTTTATTTTACTTTGCATCTTTATCACAAAAATACCAAAAATATTATCCTATCTTATCTATCAGATCTCACTCTCGTAAGTGACCGTGAAGGGATTGACAACCCCTTATCGCGTTGGTTGCGAGGAGTTATTTGTTTTGTGTGGGTATGAGGGATTCGCGCGTATCCTCCTACTGGATTGATACCTTGGTTCTCAAAAATTGAGGGAAATACTTACGCTACTTTGTTGCATCACCCTTTCCTCTTCAAGGAAAATCCAACGCAGTGCTCAAGAGGTAGCAGCAAAGTCAAGGTGCTTCTCAACAAAGGCGTCCAATTCTTCCAGCCGGTTGACGAAGGCCAACGTTGCAGCGTCCTCACCGGCCTTGTAGATAACTATGTACACAACTTTCTCGTACACGTGGATGTGTAGGTCGACGAATTCTTGCAGGGCGAGGCGCCTCGCGGCGAGCGCGACCTCCAGGTGGACATTCTTCGTTGCTTTGGCGAGCAGTCGTAGGGCCACCAGTGCTTGAAAGAGGTTCTCGCCATGGAGGCCGATTAGGGTGGCAGGCAATGAGGAGCCCGGGCACGCGGGCTGGAGGAGTACGGCTATGTCGTCCGCGAGCTTCTTGACGGCGGTGAACTTGTTGATGGTGGCAAAGATCATCTGGTCCAACTAAGAGTCGTAGCTGGCGTTGATGATGGTCATGAACTAGCCGGTCTCCAACACCGTCTGGAGATGATCCTCGGTGCCATGCCACAGACCGGCGTCGTGGACCATCTGGCACAGCCGCTGGCCGCTCGCGTGCATCGCCGCCATGGGTCTAGAGTGAGCACTTTTGCGCTTAGTGTAGGTGCTTAGGTGCGTATGATGTGGTAGATGCATTGGAACAGAGGGGCGCCTTTATATGAGTGCAAACTGCGTTGCATTCACATCGGTTGTCTCTTTTCCCCGTCCTCCTCACATTACTCCCCTCATGCATTCAGGATGCTAATTGAAGGAGGATGCATCATTGGTCGTTCAAGATTTCGAGAACCGCTACCCTCTCCCTCGTCTGCATTAAAGCTGTATCGGGAACTGTCCTGGTTTACTAGTAGCTGTCAAATCGAATAGTACTGCGTCACCCGCTGCACGACCGGCTGAACACGCCTCCTCGCCTCCATCAAACGCCTCCGTTAAACCCGCATGCAAACTGGGAAACCTACTCCAGCCACACATCCGTTCATGGGCGAGCCGGAATTAAATGCAATGCCGGTTGAGCTCCTCCCATCCGCCCTCAGTTTAAATGAGGCCAGACGCCGGCCAAGCTCCTACCGTCCGCCCTCTATTTAAACAAGGCCAGACAGACAGCGGGCAAGCATCGCACCCCTCCCCCGCTCCCCCGTCTCCTCCTTCACCATTTTCTCCACTCTTCTGATGGCTTCCTAGGAGCCGTTCTCCGGCATACTACCCGGCTGGGTGGCCCGCCGAGCCCTCTGGATACGAGCAAGGCCGCTCGGTGCTTCACCAACCTCACTTGGCCCGGCGGAGCCAGTTCCCGCCCCAAGCCGGCGCATGGTTCAGCAACTCGCCGCTCTAGTTCAGCTCGATGAGGAGTCGCGAGTTGCTCCACACCGGCACGGCGGCGAGCACGGCGGCACGGGCGTCATCGCTGCCGCGTCGTACCGTGCCACCAGTGTCTGCGGTGGTCGCGCCTATCGTGTCTGTGGGCGCGCCTCCCATGCCTGCGGCAGTGCCATGCAGGAAGAGACAAAAGCCGGGTGCATGGAGAGCAACGAGTCAGTGGCCAGCTTGTCCACGCCCGCCGCCATCATCGAGGAGAGGTAGAACACGGGAGGCCGCCGCCACTTGGGTCCCATGAAGGCCTCTGCCGAGGCGACGACTGCGTATTCAGGTGGTTTCTTTGCTACTTCGTCTCTTCCGAGGACCTTCGTCGACCCCGCAAGTGTCTGTCGGACATGAGGAAGACAAAGGGATCCGCGGGCGGCCATTTATATTAGGTATTAATTATACCACGAGAGCCAGATTAGCATTGCTTAGTTCATGTAAATGTAATGAAATCCATCATGTTTATATGAAGATCTGGCTTTTTATACGAAATCCTTCATGCTTATATGAAATCAGTCCGTCTTTGCATGAATTTCCTCTGGTTGGTTAGAGTTGTGAAAATGTATGCCGATGGCGTTGGATGTCGTCATCCGCGGAAGGAAGCAGGAGGAAATTTGCCAGCTGCCGTTGGAGATGCTCTTATGCTGGAAATAATAGTCACATCCAATCCATTTGAGTTAATTGCGTGTATGATTCTCCCTCTATAAAAAGTTAATTGCATGTACAGTGTACACATGACTTACAGGGTGGCTACAGCTTCGTACAGAAAGATCAAAAGAAACAAATCCATCCTTATTCTTGTATTCTAAGTACTCCGTGGGTTCCACTATCAGTACAGTAGCGAAAGAAGTATATATTAAGTAATATATAATATAAAAATCTAAAGTTAAAGACAAAGTTCAAACTCAGGTCATCGCGTTGCGAGCATCCGGCGCTAACCAGTCCAGCACATTTTCGGTGTGGATGATGCTGGAGATATATCTCTATGTCTACTCTTATACTCTCTCCGTTCCTAAATATTTGTCTTTTTCAGATTTCAAATGGACTACCACATACGGATGTGTATATAGACATATTTTAGAGTGTAGATTCACTCATTTTGCTCTGTATGTAGTCACTTGTTGAAATCTCTAAAAATACAAATATTTAGGAACAGAGGGATTACAAAACAGAGTTGGTGATGATGGTGTGCCTGCCATCCTGCAATATAGGTCGTCAGATTTATATCAACCGATAGGAAGGAAACTATGGCAATTTTGCAAAAAAAATACCCACACCCCTCTCCACATTTGCAAATAAGGCCTTCCCGCTGATATGTCTCTGTCGTATCTACTTTTCCAAACTCTTTTGCCCTTGTTTTGGACTCTAACTTGCATGATTTGAATGTAACTAACCCGTACTGACGCTGTTTTCAGCAGAATTGCCATGGTGTTATTTTTATGCAGAATAAAAAGTTCTCGGAATGACCCGAAACTTAACGGAGATAAGTTTTGGAATTAATAAAAAATATTGGCAAAGAATCAATGAAGGGCCCACACCACAGCCACAAGGGTGGGGACGCACCACCACAGAGCGCCATCCGACCTTGTGGGCCCCCTGGAGCTCCACCGAACTAAAATCCAACTCCATATATTCACTTTCGGGGGAAAAAAACCAGAGAGAAGGATTCATCGCGTTTTACGATACGGAGCCGTCGCCAAGCCCTGTTCTTCCTCGGGGCAGATCTGGAGTCCGTTCAGGGCTTCGGAGAGGGGAATCCGTCGCCATCGTCATCATCAACCATCCTCCATCACCAACTTCATGATGCTCACCGCCGTGCGTGAGTAATTCCATCGTAGGCTTGCTGGACCGTGATGGGTTGGATGAGATTTACCATGTAATCGAGTTAGTTTTGTTAGGGTTTGATCCCTAGTATCCACTATGTTCTAAGATTGATGTTGCTATGACTTTGCTATGCTTAATGCTTGTCACTAGGGCCCGAGTGCCATGATTTCAGATCTGAACCTATTATGTTCTCATGAATATATTTGTGTTCTTGAACCTATCTTGCAAGTCAATAGTCACCTACTACGTGTTATGATCCGGCAACCCCGGAGTGATAATAGTCGGGACCACTCCCGGTGATGACCGTAGTTTCAGGAGTTCATGTATTCACTAAGTGCTAATGCTTTGGTTTGCTACTCTATTAAAAGGAGGCCTTAATATCCCTTAGTTTCCAGTAGGACCCCGCTGCCACGGGAGGGTAGGACAAAAGATGTCATGCAAGTTCTTTTCCATAAGCACGTATCACTATATTCCGAATACATGCCTGCATTATATTGATGAATTGCAGCTAGTTCTGTGTCACCCTATGTTATAACTGTTGCATGATGAATGCCATCTGACATAATTATCCATCATTGATCGATTGCCTACAAGCTTTTCACATATTGATCTTTGCTTCATTACTTTTTCCGTTGCCACTGTTACGATTGCTACAAAACTGCTATTGTTACTTTTGCCACCGTTATCGCTACTTCCATTCTACTTTGCTACTAAATACTTTGCTGCATATATTAAGTCTTTCAGGTGTGGTTGAATTCATGACTCAACTGCTAATACTCAAGAATATTCTTTGGCTCCCCTTGTGTCGAATCAATAAATTTGGGTTGAATACTCTACTCTCGAAAACCGTTGCGATCCCCTATACTTGTGGGTTATCAAGACTTGGGATTTATATCTGTTGATCACTATGAGGAATATGAAAGATAAAAGAACTAAGATTTTTCCCTCAACTACGAGGGGACGTAAGGAACAGCCATCTAGCTCTGCACTTGATTCTCCTTCTGTTTTGAGTAAACTTGCGACACCTACACCTGCTATTGACTTTGATATGTCGCATGTCATTGACGATGCCACTTCTGCTATGCATGATACTTATGATGAAACTACTTTTGTGCTTGATAATACTGTGCCACTAGGTGAATTTCTTGATGAATAACTTGCTAGGGTTAGAGACAATGAAGTTACTGAAACTGATGATATTATTGAAACTGAAGATTATGATTCCCTCCCTAGATATGAACTGCCTGTTGTACCTGAGGGTTATTGTAGCGACCCGACCCGAATGGATCGAAGTCTCTGTGCTTAAGTGTCACCCCTGGATCGGTATGCTGACACACACAGTACTCGAGGATTTATAACAGAGGTAAATCACATGTATATAGTAACATAAATACTATTACCTCAATCCATATAGCGGAAGTAACAACAAAGTTGTGGAGTCCCAACAACACCAATGGAAAAGTTGAGTGTAGACATCGTAACCCTAACGTATCACTTACTCGTCGTAAGAATCCTGCAACATGAGACATTGCAGCCATGTAGGTCAGTACATTGAATGTACTGGCAAATTCACACCATAGAGCAATGATGAATAATAGCTATCACTACATGCATATTTGGCTGGTGGAGGCTCTAAGTTTAATTTTGCATAAAGCTAATTTTTCCCTACAACAAAGGAATAGATTTTATTTAACTACCAAGTTAAATTACCCATATTGAGAAGGTAACCCCAACTCAATCCCAAAATCACCAAATCATTAATAACCCAACAAGTTCATTAAATAGAGTGATGAGATCAGTCAATAATTCAAACACCAGATACTCAAGACATCCACAACCGGGGACACGACTAGTCATGATTAGTTTCTACACTCTGCAGAGGTTTGCACACTTTTCCCCAAAAGACTCGATCTCCTCTGTTGAATTTCTCGCACTGCATGATGTTTGAGAAACGGATGATCGAGACACAGTCTTTCCGAGGAGGTCCCCTTAACTGATAGATAGGCCGGTACACCTACAATCCCCTACATCTGCTATGTCATCATGGAAAGGTTTCCCACAACTTACTCAACTATGTTAGAGCCCATAATGGCTTGTGGCTGCACACGGAAGTTTCTAGCATGAATAATCTTATGATCCCTTTAAGCCTGGGTGGCAAACCATAGGATGATCACACGGGTACCCCGGGATCTCCTAGGACAACACTGGATTCCCCAGGTGTCCAGGCAAGCCACTAGTATATCCCCAGGGTGCCCCAACCAATCCACCCAGATGTATACTAAAGTAGCCGCCTTAAGTTTCCCTTAGTTATTATCTCTCACAACTTGGATGAATCTCACAAACCAATCCACGTCTATGAGCATGGCTAAGCAATATATGACACAACGAATATTCCCGGGGTGTTTCAGAAGGTAATAGGTTCCTACCTCATCAACTACATAGTATAGCCACATGTTCCCAATCCTACTCATGCAATCTTTGGGGGTTGAAACTAATGCATAAAAACTGGGTATGAAAGAGTATGATCAAAGTGTGAACTTGCCTTGTACTGTTGATGAAGATTCGTCACACTCATAACTCCTGATAGTTCTACTCGTCACACTTCGATCAATCTATCGTAAGCAAGCAATTTCATACATCAACACTCATGCAAAAGAGTCAAAGAAAAGATCTCGGAAAACTTCGAAAACAAGCAATTAACTCTTGCAACAGAAAACAATTTCTAATAGTACCAAAATTGGGTGGATTTGTTCTTATCAGAAAGTTTAGGTCAAGAGCTTCAATTAGCAAAAAGAATCAATTTAATCGGAGTTATAAAACTCGAGTTATGAACAAAAGAAGTTTGAATTCAAATCTGTTTGAAATCAAATTTAAACTTTCAAAATATGTTTAAGTTGATTATCTAGACAGAGGGGATCATAACGAAGAAGTGTGCTTTGGTTTCGTTGGATTTGGCTAAACGGTGTAAAAGTTGTGATTGTTTGAAAACCAGGGGCTAATCTGTAAGAAAACTATTTGCAACTAGGTCCCGACCGAAAAATAAAAACCTACCGAACGAACGTTCGCTAAATAAAACTGATGGACGAATTTGTTCGCTGCGAAGAGGTAAACAGCGAGCGTTCGCTATTTAAAGCATACCGGTTTGAACTAAGAAAAAAATGAATCTAATCTAATCCTATCCATCTAACCTAGATCGGACGGACGAGGTGCAGCGGCGGCTTACCGCGGTGGTGGGCGTCGACGTCGCCGGAGAAGACGATGGTGGCGGCTTCGGACAGGGACGGGGCGGTGGCTCTGGGGCTGGGCGACGACGGCGGAGTAGTCGGGGGAGTGCGGCGCGTCGAGACGACGGCGATGGCGACGTTGGCGGTAGGATGGTGCGGGGCGATGGCGGCGGAGGTCGGCGGCGGCGGACGCGATTGCTGTGAGATGCGGCGGCGCCGGCGCGATGCGAGGAGGAGAGAGAGGGTCCGGGGTCGGCTTATAAAGGAGGGGGAGACGGTGGCTCTGGCGAGGGGCGATGGAGGCGGAGTCCGGTCGCGGGACGGACAACGGCGGCGTGAGGCGTGGCCGGGGCGGACTCCTCCCGGAGTCGGAGGCGGCGGCTCACGGGCGTTGGGCTCGGCCGCGGCATGGCCCAGTCGGTGGAAGGGAGTTTTCTTTAAAACAAATTTTACAGACAACAAGAATAAATAACAAATAATAAAAATTATATATAAGCATATAATATATCTAAATTTTCAGAAAAAGATTTTATATAACATGAAATTTTTCTAGCATCAAATAATATCTACAAAAATTTATATAAATCAAACAATGCTAAAGGTATATTTAAAACCCAATAAAATTTTTAAAATACCAAAATGATTCCAAACTCATTTTTCTCCACTTTTCTCTGTAGGGAATCATCTTACCCTATTTTCCAAATATTTTATTTTTTGGAGTAAAATAATTTGAATAAAAACCAAATAACTCCAAATTGAAAAAATAATTTCAAACGAACTTTAATTTTGATTCTTTTAAACTTCCAACTCATATTTCATATGTTTTGAAGAAGCCATTTTATCTTCTCTCATGAAAATCATTGAGTTGTATAAACTTTCTGAATTTGAAATATTTCCAAATGAAATTCAAATGTTTTCAAAAACCCTTTTCATTTTAAATGGAATAAGTAATGTTATCTTTTCTATAGGGTTTTGTGTTTGACAAGAATTTTAATTCATGGAGATCATAAATGCAAGGTGAAAGTTTGGGGAAGTCCTTTTATTCCCTCTCATTTAACTTTCAAAAAGTATCAAATTTCGCTCAATTTCACCCAAACAACCACACCACAATCAAACAAACAATCAAAACTATCTATTTAATATAACATTCCAAAATTTATAATTTTGGGATGTTACAAACCTACCACCCTTAAAATGAATCTCGTCCTCGAGATTCTGAGAGGCTAGCAAGAAATAGGTTAGGTTCGGGGGTCTTCTCAAAATCCATCGATTGTCACATGGGGTCTGGGGTGCTACCACCCTTAGAAGCATTGTTACAGTTCCATCAATAATCCTATACTCTATCCTTATTCTTGACAGTGTCGATCTTCTCATATTCTCGGGAAAATTCCTACTCTGGCTCTTCTGGTAGTGGATAACCTTTTCCCTCGATTCTTGTGTCCATTTCATCTTGGTATGGTACCTCTGTGACCGAGTCTTCTTAGCTGACGGGTCTGGCGCCAATACTAAACAACTATCGATATCTCATGGTGGTCATCAAACAATTTGACTGGGTCCTTGCAGAAAACGGGTCTGGGCTTCATTCTCACTGTATGACCTACGATTAGCAATAGTTGCCTTGTACAAGGGAAAATTGTCATACCATTCTAAGGTTTAAACAAGGTATAATATCGCCGTCTCTCTACTATAGGCAAGTCACTCAGATTTACCATCCCATATAGCAAGGCGAATAATAAGAGTAAGTCGGTATGGTGATCAATCCATCCCACACCCAAATCATTACCTTGTATATGGTTTAGCGAATCTCGCATTCTAACAGTCGGTCATCCTCACAAGCATTGCAGATTTTATCAAGTTGACGAACTGAGTTTGGATAAATCCATGGATTCTGTAAGGTGAACAAAACATCTTCGTTTCTTCACATCTCTCAGGTTTTGCGTTAACTCCTAAGATCGTCTGTTGACAAAGTCGTAACTTCTTCCAGGGTTTTTCCTTCAGCAAGAGTGTGCTTGCTCTTTGGCAGGTCCTAGGGCATGTGGGTTATGGACCATCTCATCACTTGTAAACCTTGAACTCATCATCGGGGCAACTGATCATTATTTCAACATCTAGCTTCCTAGCATTCTTAAATCCATCCAATTGTACTGTCTCCCTTCCTTCTATTGGTACCAAACTAAGACACGATTACTCAAACTCATCATGGAGTTACAATTGCTCCATATTACCAACATTATCCCTCCTTTATATCCAATAGTACTTCATCCCTTCATATTCCTTGGATACCCCACATATCAAGAAAAAAATCGTACTTATTTTGTCCGAAGTCCACTCCGTGGAATATCATCATCTTTTCTAGGGGTCAAGAGTCCTCACAGGGTACTACCACCCTTAAAATGCACAAATTCTTCCATAGACCATATTTCTCGTATCCTCGAAAATGGTGAAAATCTTTGTTCATGAAGTAACAACTCATATAATCCAAATCAGTACCAACGATGCTAACTTTATTGATTCTCAAATTATTACAATCTCCTGCATTTCCATTACATGCCTCAACTCAACACCTCGATATAAATGAATTGTTCCCACTACTACTACTATATTCCTCACAGACTCAACTATTTAACATGAATATCCTCATTGGGACAATCTCTGGCAAAGTACCCTGCTTCATTACAACGGAAACATATTACTTCTGACAAGTCTCGAGGTTTCCTTATGATTACATAGCCTCCTTGGGTCCTCGGCTTCCTTTTTGGGCAACCGTTGAAGTAGTGCCATGAATCTTTGCACCTGAAACATGTGATATGACTCAGGTCCTTCTTTGTAGAAATTGGGTTGTTCCTAGAATCCAATCTATTTCTCTTCCCGGACTTTCCGTGCCAATCATGGCTTCTATTTCCTGTGGGTCATACTCTACTTCCACTGTCGGGAATGCTACTAGATCCCCAATCAAACAATTCTGGGAGATGTGTCCTTCTTCTACACATGAATAGCATGACTTGGTGCAGGGTTTAATTGGGTATTCCTCGGGTGTGTTCTCCACCTCTTCTTCATCATAGGTTCTTCTAAAATTTCCATGAGGGCTCCTTTCATTGCTTATTTCTTCTACTGGATGGTTCTTTGTACCATGGGGTAAATGTGACACTAAGCAGGGTAGTGGGTAGTCCCTTCACACAAGAAACAAGTAATCTGCCTAGTTGGGCATTCTTCCGATGGGTGACTTTCTTCACAATCAGGGCATTCATCCTTGTGTTCTTTATGGTTGTGTTATTTCTCCACAGAGTTTGCATGCACAAGGTTTCTTCATATCATTTCCATAAGGCTTCAATCTCTGGGACACAAGCCGAGAGTTTAGCAGAGTCAACTTAAATTCTTCCCAAGTGGTTACTCTTTGCCATCCATTGATGGTTTGGTACATCCTCCACCAAGTAGCAACACCTCTTTCAAAGCACTGAAGAGCATGCTGGGCCATATCCTTTCCGGCTATAGTGTTATTCTTCATGTGATCTTCCATGTTCTGAATCCATCGGTCCGTCTCCAATTGAGTCATCAGTCCGGAAAATATGAGTTCATCTCCATTCATCCTCTATTGGTTCCAAGGTTTTTGGGGTGAAATGAGAGAGATAGAGAGGGATACACACAATACAAACAATAGTTTTGAAGAGACATATTTTATTTGTGGCTATCGGAAAAACATCAAAGGAATGACAGCTCACAATCGTCGCATCTAACGTAAGTGTATAACAGGGGTTTTGGTCTTCTAAAGGTCAATAAATCTTCAAAGTCGCCAAACTCTTCAAGTCTTGTTCACGTCTCCGATGGCTTCTTCTGATCGTGCTTGCTGATCTTCTCAAGTTCTACCAGGTCATTTCTGTTGACGCGAAGTCTCTCGTGACGTCCTTTAAGAGTTGCGTTCCAAACTTCTGGGTTTCAACATCCTTGGCATGAGCCATGGTCCTACTGTCCTTCAGTTCCTGACGAATCTCTGGTATCTCGAGGTTTTGCTCCTCCAGTTTGGCTACTTTCAGCTTCTGGGGCCTGAATTCTTCGCGAAATACTTCCTTGTCAAATACGGCTTCCTGAAGGTCCATTTTAAAATTCTTGATGTAATACTCCAGATCCTAGTGATACACCAGCTAAGGTTAAAACTTCATCTTTTGCTGATAGGTTCTCCATTAGCCCTTTTGTCATCCAATCCTTCCGAAGAAATGCATGCTTAACTTAGCACACTGATGATAGCATAAGCGGGCGATAACATCATGGATAGTTGTGTTTATGCCCTTGTCTCCGCCATGAGCTATCATTCCATAGTTGATATCTCCTGCCTTGGAGTTTTCTTGACAAAACCTTTGAGTTTTTACGCTTCATGTTCCGGTCTTTCTCCGGCACACCTTGATCTCGGATATTGACAACTTCAACAGTATGACAAGTTCCATCAGGGTAGCCTTCCTAGGTCACACTAATGTGGAAATTCTTGAGAGCCTTCAAATTCTCCTAGCCTTCGGTGTCTTCAACCGTTGTAGTTTCCATTACTATAATGCACGGTAAAATCCTCTTCATTCTGAACTGGTCTTAGATGTCTGATATCTCGTATTTCTTGGAGTGGTCTCATCAGCTGAATCTTTGTGTGGTCAAAAGGGGAAAGGTGTATAGTCTAACTAAAAGGGAATATTTGATAAAGCTCAGAAAACAAGAGAGGTAAAAGATCTCTTTGAAAATAAAGAAAATCTTTCCTATGGGATTGCCAGTTTCTAGGGTCACGTCCTACAGTCAACATGTGCTCTGATACCATCTTGTAGCGACCCGACCCGAATAGATCGAAGTCTCTATGCTTAAGTGTCATCCCTAGATCGGTATGCTGACACACACATTACTCGAGGATTTATAACAAAGGTAAATCACATGTATATAGTAACGTAAATACTATTACCTCAATCCATATAGCGGAAGTAAAAACAAAGTTGTGGAGTCCCAACAACACCAACGACAAAGTTGAGTGTAGACATCGTAACCCTAATGTATCACTTACTCGTCGTAAGAGTCCTGCAACATGAGACGTTGCAACCATGTAAGTCAGTACATTGAATGTACTAGCAAATTCACACCATAGAGCAATGATGAATAATAGCTATCACTACATGCATATTTGGCTGGTGGAGGCTCTAAGTTTAATTTTGCATAAAGCTAATTTTTTCCCACAACAAAGGAATAGATTTTATTCAACTACCAAGTTAAATTACCCATATTGAGAAGGTAACCCCAACTCAATCCCAAAATCACCAAATCATTAATAACCCAACAAAGTTCATTAAATAGAGTGATGAGATCAATCAATAATTCAAACACCAAATACTCAAGAGGTCCATAACGGGGACATGGCTAATCATGATTAGTTTGTACACTCTACAGAGGTTTGCGCACTTTTCCCCACAAGACTTGATCTCCTCCGTTGAATTTCTCGCACTGCATGATGTTTGAGAAATGGATGATCAAGACACAGTCTATCTGAGGAGGTCCCCTGAACCGATAGATAGGCCGGTACACCTACAATCCCCTACATCTGCTAGCCCATCATGGAAAGGTTTCCCACAACTTACTCAACTATGCCAGAGCCCATAATTGCTTGTGGCTGCACACGGAAGTTTCTAGCATGAATAATCTTATGATCCCTTTGAGCCTGGGTGGCAAACCATAGGATGATCACACGGGTACCCCAGGATCTCCTAGGACAACACTGGATTCCCCAGGTGTTCGGACAAGCCACTGGTACATCCCCAGGGCGCCCCAACCAATCCACCCAGATGTATATTAAAGTAGCTGCCTTAAGTTTCCCTTAGTTATTATCTCTCACAACTTGCATGAATCTCACAAACCAATCCATGTCTACGAGCATGGCTAAGCAATATATGACACAACGAATATTCCCGGGGTGTTTCAAAAGGTAATAGGTTCCTACCTCATCAACTACATAGTATAGCCACATGTTCCCAATCCTACTCATGCAATCTTTGAGGGTTGAAACTAATGCATAAAAACTGGGTATAAAAGAGTATGTTGAAAGTGTGAACTTGCCGTGTACTGTTGATGAAGATTCGTCACACTCATAACTCCTGATAGTTTTACTCATCACACTCCGATCAATCTAGCGTAAGCAAGCAATTGCATACATAAGCACTCATGCAAAAGAGTCGAAGACAAGATATTGGAAAACTTTGAAAACAAGCAATTAACTCTTGCAACAGAAAAAAATTTCTAACAGTACCAAAATTGGGTGGATTTGGTCTTATTAGAAAGTTTAGGCCAAGAGCTTCAATTAGCAAAAAGAATCAATTAAATCGGAGTTATAAAACTCGAGTTATGAAGAAAAGAAGTTTGAATTCAAATCTTTTTGAAATCAAATTTTAAACTTTCAAAAATATGTTTAAGTTGATTATCTGGACAGAGGGAATCATAACAAAGAAGTGGGCATTGGTTTCGTTGGATTTGGATAAACGGTATAAATGTTGTGATCGTTTGAAAACCAGGGGCTAATCTGTAAGAAAACAATTTGCAATTGGGTCCCTGGACGATAATAAAAAGAAAAAGAAAAACCTACAGAATGAACGTTCGCTAAAGAAAACTAACGGACGAATTCGTTTTCTGCGAAGAGGTAAACAGCAAGCGTTCGCTATTTAAATCATACCGGTTCGAACTAACAAAAAAAATGAGTCTAATCTAATCTTATCCATCTAAATTAGATCGGACGGACTAGGTGCAGCGGTGGCTTACCGCGGTGGTGGGCGTCGACGTCGCCGGAGAAGATGGCGGCGGCTTCAGTCTGAGGGACAGGCGGTGGCTCGGGGCTGGGCGACGACGGCGGAGTAGTCGAAGTCTTGGCGTCGAGACGACGCGATGGCGGCGTCGGCGATGGTCGATGGCGGCCGGGCAAGCGGCGAACGGCAAGGAGCTCATCGGCAGTGGCGGCGGTTGCTGCGAGATGTGGCAGCGGCGGCGCGATGCGAGGGGGAGAGAGAGGGTTTGCGGTCGGCTTATAAAGGAGGGGGAAGGCGGTGGCTCTGGCGAGGGGCGATGGAGGCGGAGTCCGGCCGCGGGACGGCTAGCGGCGGCGGGAGGTGTGGCCGGGGCGGACTCCTCCCAGAGTCGGAGGCGCAGCTCGCGGGCATCGGGCTGGGTCGCGGCCTGGCTGGAGCTGGGCCGGCCTAGTCGCTGGAAGGGAGTTTTTTAAACAAATTTTACAAACAACAAGAATAAACAACAAATAATAAAAATTATACATGGGCATATAATATATCAAAATTTTCAGAAAAATATTTTCTGTAACATGAACATTTTTCTAGCGTCAACTAAAATCCACAAAAATTTAAACAAATCAAATAGTGCTACTGGTTTATTTAAAAACCCAATAAAAATAATTTTAAAATGCTAAAATGATTTCAAACTCATTTTCTCCACTTTTCTACTTTAGGGAATTATTTTACACTATTTTCCATATATTTTATTTTTGGAGAAAAATAATTTGAATAAAACCAAATAACTCCAAATTGAAAAATAATTTCAAACGGACTTTAAATTTGATTCTTTTAAACTTCCAACTCATATTTCATATGTTTTGAAGAAGTCATTTTATCTTCTCTCATGAAAATCATTGAGTTGCATAAAGTTTCTAAATTTGAAATATTTTCAAATGAAATTCAAATGTTTCCAAAAACCCTTTTAATTTTAAATGGAAGAACACATGTCATCTTCTCTCTAGGGTTTTGTGTTTGAAAAGAATTTGAATTCATGGAGATCATAAATAATGCAAGGTGAAAGTTTGGGAAAGTCCTTTTATTCCCTCTCATTTAACTTTCAAAAAAATTCAAATTTCACTCAATTTCACACAAACAACCACACCCCAATCAAACAAACAATCAAAACCATTTATTTAATATAACATTCCAAAATTTAGAATTTTAGGATGTTACAGTTATGTTATGGATGAACAAACTGCTAGAGACTTCTTTGCTTGCAATTATAGAGAGGATCTTAAGAAACTTTTAGCTAAGCTAAAAGAAAAATCCTTGAATGCTAGAATGAAATATGATCCTGCTTTTGTTATTTCGCCTATCTTTGTTACTGATAAGGATTATGAATTCTCTGTTGATCCTGAGTTAATTACTTTGGTTGAATCTGGTCCTTTTCATGGTTATGAATTTGAAACAGTTGTGGCACATCTTACTAAATTGAATGATATAGCCACCCTATTTGCTTATGAGGAAAAAATTCGTTATTACTATATTCTTAAGTTGTTTCCTTTCTCATTAAAGGGTGATGCTAAGTTATGGTTAATTTCTCTTGCTCCTAGATGTGTGCGTAGTCCCCAGGATATGATTTATTACTTCTCTCAAAAATATTTCCCTGCTCATAAGAAACAAGTTGCTTTAAAGGAAATATTTAATTTTGTGCAAATTGAAGAGGAGAGTCTCCCACAAGCTTGGGGGAGGCTTCTCCGGTTACTTAATGCTTTGCCTGACCACCCTCTCAAGAAAAATGAAATACTTGATATCTTTTATAGTGGACTAGCCGATACTTCCAGAGACCACCTGGATAGTTGTGCTGGTTGTGTTTTCAGGGAAAGAACTATTGAGCAAGCTGAATTGCTATTGAATAATATATTGAGTAATGAAAATTATTAGACACTTCCCGAACCAACTCCGAAGTCTACTCTAAAGAAAAGGGGTATTCTATTTCTTAGTCCTGAAGATATGCAAGAGGCAAAGAAATCTATGAAAGAAAAAGGTATTAAACCTGAGGATGTTAAGAATTTACTGCCTATTGAAGAAATACATGGTCTTGATAACCCGACACAGGTAGTAGAGGTAAACTCTCTCCATGGATTTGATGAAGGTGATATTCCTCATAATAAGTCTGCTAGTCAATGCTTGGATGAGTTTGATAATTTTATTGTTAAACAAGAGAAATTCAATGCTTATGTTAGTAGACAATTGAAATGTAAGGCTTACATGCTTGATCACTTGGGTGATTATATGAGTAGAACTGTTAATGATCTCAAGCTTATTAGTAAACATGCTTCCATGGTTACAACTCAAGTAGAACAAGTACTTAAGGCACAAGATGCATTTCTTAATGAGTTGAACAGTAAGAATAATGATAATGCTGTTAGGGGTTATGACTAGAGGCGGTAAAATGACCCAGGAACCTTTGTATCCTGAGGGCCATCCTAAGAGAGTTGAGTAGGATCCTTAGAGAACTAATGCCGATGCACCTAGTCCTCGTACTAAAAAGAAAAAAAAACTGATAGGACTTTGCATGCTAGTGAACCTGCTATAGGCACACCTGAGAATCCCAATGATATTTCTATTTCTGATGCTGAGACACAATCTGGTGATGAACATGAACCTAGTGATAATGTTAATAATGATGTTCATATTGATGCTCAACCTAGTAATGATAATGATGTAGAGATTGAACCTATTGTTGATCTTGATAACCCACAATCAAAGAATCAACGTTATGATAAGAGAGACTTCTTTGCTAGGAAGCATGGTAAAGAAAGAGAACCATGGGTTCAGAAACCCATGCCCTTTCCTCCTAAGCCATCCAAGAAAAAGGATGATGAGGATTTTGAGCGCTTTGCTGAAGTGATTAGACCTATCTTTTTGCGTATGCGTTTGACTGATATGCTTAAAATGCCCCCTTATGCTAAGTATATGAAAGATATTGTTACAAACAAGAGAAAAATACCGGAAGCTGAAATTTCCACCATGCTTGCTAATTATACTTTTAAGGGTGGAATACCAAAGAAACTTGGAGATCCAATAGTACCAACTATACCATGCTCCACTAAAAGAAATTATGTTAAAACTGCTTTATGTGATCTTGGAGCCGGTGTTAGTGTTATCGTAGACTTGAATTGAATAAGTTGACACCTACTGAAATATCTTTGGAAATGGCTGATAAATCAACTGCTATACCCATCGGTATTTGTGAGGATGTGCCTGTTGTGGTGGCAAACGTTACTATCTTAACGGACTTTGTTATTCTTGATATTCCCGAGGACGACAGTATGTTGATTATTCTTAGTAGACCCTTTTTGAATACTGCAGGGGCTGTTATTGATTGCAAAAAAGGCAATGTAACTTTTCAAGTTAATGGTAATGAGCATACGGTGCACTTTCCGTAGAAACAACCTCAAGTTCATAGTATCAATTCTATTGGAAAAATTTCAACTATTACTATTGGAGGTTTTGAATTCCCTCTTCCTACTGTCAAAAAGAAATATGATATTCTTATTGTTGGGGACATGCATATCCCCGTTGAGGCAACCTAGTGTTATTCAAAAGTTCTCCGGTTTCATGTCATCCGGAAGAAGTTTGTTAATAAGACTTGATCAACCTTAACGGATTCCTTTTGATGAGCATGAGATGGATGAATTTAGAAAGCACAACTCTCTGTACCCATCTTTCACTTACTGTTATTTAGATTAAATAAAGCAAAAATAGTATTTTCTGTCTGTTTTCTGAATTATCCATGTAATAAAAAAATGACCAGAAAATAAAAGTTCTCCAAATGCCCTGAAAATCTAGTATGATTTTTATGCAATATTTAAGAATTTCGGGCACTGAACACACACCAGGGGGCCTCACCAGCTGGCCACAAGGGTGGAGGGCGCCCCCCCGGGTGCGCCCCCTGACCTTGTGGGCCCCATGTGGCCCCCTCCACTTATTCTAGCACCCATCCACTCCTTCCTCCAGAAAAAATCACTCCATAGCTCAAACTCGTGTTCTTGCTCATCTTGCTGCCATTTTTTATCTCCTTGCTCAAATTGCTTTGGGGGATTGTTCTTCAGTATGTGACTCCTCCATTGGTCCAATTAGTTTTTGTTCTAGTGCTTTATTCATTGCAAATTTTTGTTGTTGTGGTGACCTTGTTCTTGAGCTTGCATGTCAAATTTATATGGTCCAAAGTAGTTTTGATGCATGATATAGCCTCTAGGCACTTGTAGGAGTAGTTGCTATCAATTTTGTTGAGTCCGGTTCACCATTATTTTGAGTCACTAGAAATTTCAGAGGAAAAATGTCGAGGATGTAGCATGGTGGTTCTTCAAAAAAACAAGCACTAAGGCGTGCGATACGCGAACTGGACCTTGAACCACCAAGGGAAGCTCAAGTAAAGCCTTATGAATGGCCATGGGATGAATTTATGGATCGTGCAGGTTTCAAGGATGAATTCTATGTGTACGTACGAAATGCCAGCCTCGAGGACTTCTTATCGGACAAGTGCTTACAGTATTATTATCTCACCGATTCCTTTTTGCAGAGGTTTGAGTTTTCATCCAAGCGTAATACTCATACTGTCCTGTTTGATTTTATGATGAATCTTATACCATGGACCTAGAAGATTTCTGTGATGCATGCAAAACCCCACAATGGGGCAGTCTTAGTGACCCTCATAACTCTGAATATAATGATTTTCTTGCTAGCATCACTGTTGGAGAAACTAGAAATATCCCACAAGCAACCGTAGGGAGCATTCCCTTTCCTGCCATACATTATTTTGCTCTCTTTATCGGTAGGTGTATTAATGGTAAACATGAGCATTGCCACATTTGCGTTCCAAATCTTAGTGTCCTCAAGTGTGCGGTGTTAGGTGATAAACGATATAACTTGGGGGCCATTATTGCTATAAGGCTACATCTTAATGCTAAAGATGGAGATTTATTTGGTGGGGTTTATGCAACTCATTTAGCTAACTATTTGGGTGTACCTATTAGAGGTTATGATATTGAGTTGCCACCTGCTTTTCTGGATTATGAGGCTATGGTACCAGTTTCTTAAGAGGAACAAACAGATCTTCCAGTACCGATTAATCTTTGATAGACGGCGCGCCGTCCTTGTTACTCTTCCTGCTCCTGCTTTCTTTAACTTTCAGGCAAATGGGTGATATTTTATAACTAGAGAGGAAGCAAACGAGTATGAGAGAACAGCGGAGGCTGCTCGTCTCCATGTTGCAGCGCTTTAGGAAGTGGCTGACGCGTCTCAGTACAATCCTGACTACAACTTTGGATATCCACCAGGCCAGTCGTGGGCTTAGACCAACTTAGGCCAAAAGCCTAAGCTTGGGGGAGTACGTATTCCTCACCGACATTACATTCATGTTCACACACTCATTTTAGTTGTCGGTGCTCATACTTTTTCATTGTAATATCCATGCTAGTTTATTTCTTTTTCCCGCTTTCTTCTTGTGTGTTTGAAAAACCTTAAGTAAAACCAAAAAATAGTTGTAGTTAGTTTACTTTCTATGCATGCTTAGTTGTAATATTAAAATAAAACCCAAAAAGATTTCTCGTTCTTGTTTTGCTTGTTGGGAGCTTTCCCATGTAAATAGTTTTCTCGTTCTTGTTCTTCCTTCTTCAGAAAAACAAAAACTCCAAAAATATTTCAGTGTGTTTCTTTGAAATTCTTTTCTTTTCTTTGGGGGTCGAGAGGAGAAGACCACGATGAAAATGTTGAGTGGCTGTCATATGCATTATTGTTGATCTAACAAAGAGCCCATATTACTTTGTCTTCTCCTTTGAATAAATGTTTGTAGATTCCAACTTAGTCCAATGCATGTGCACTATTATTATTATTCACACCGTTCGGTCGTGCAAGTGAAAGGCAATAATGACGATATATGATGAAATGATTGAGATGAGGAAAAGCTGGTATGAACTCGACCTAACTTGTTTTTGTAAGTATGATTAGTTCATCGTTCCTGATTCAGCCTATTATGAATGAAACATGTTTGCAATGACAATTAGAGTTATAGTTATTCATACCATGCTTAATTAGCCAGGAGTTTATAATGGTTCACCTTGCGTGCCAACATGGAAATTAAAATGGTTGTGATATAGTATGATAGGATGGTATCCTCCTTTGAAAGATTCGAGTGGCTTGACTTGGCACATGTTCACGCATGTAGTTGAAACAAAATCAACGTAGCCTCCACGATATTTATGTTCATGGTGATTTATATCCTACTCATGCTTGCATTCAATGGTGGTTAATCTCAATGCATCTTTATGACTATTGTCGCTCTCTAGTTGGTCGCTTCCCAATCTCTTTCTAGCCTTCACTTGTACTAAGCGGGAATACTGCTTGTGTATCCACTTCAATAAACCCCAAAGTTGTTCCATATGAGTCCATCATACCTTCCTATATGCGGTATTTACCTGCCGTTCCAAGTAAATTTGCATGTGCCAAACTCTAAACCTTCAAATGATAATCTGTTTTGTATTCTCGAAGAGCTCATGTACCAACTAGGGCTGTCAATATCTCCCATGCTAGGTGGGTTATTCCCAAGATGAGTGGACTACGCTCATCATTCACGAGAAAATGGCTGGTAACCGGGATGCCCAGTCCCATGCTCAAATCAAATCAAAATAATTGCAAACAAAACTCCCCCGGGACTGTTGTTAGTTGGACGGTACCTGTTGTTTCGGACCAGCCGTGGAGTGTGCTTGTTGGTGGTGGGGGAGTATAAACTTTACCATTCTGTTTGGGAACCACCTATAATGTATGTAGCATGGAAGATACCGAGATATCTTGGTTGCTATGTTGACAATGAAAGCATACCGCTGAAAATATTATTTATCTCTATTTCAAAACTCGAGCTCTGGCACCTCTGCAAATCCCTGCTTCCCTCTGCGAAGGGCCTATCTATTTACTTTTATTGCTGAGTCATCACCCTCTTATAAAAAACACCAGTTAGAGAGCACCATTATCATTCGTATGCATTGTTATTAATTTATATTGAGTATGACCGTGACTGGATCTCTTTTACCATGAATTACAATGTCTAGTCAGTCCTTGATCTTCAGGGGTGCTCTGCATTTATATTTTGCGGTCTCAGAAAGGGTTAGCGAGATACCATCTTGTTATATCATATCATGATTATTTTAAAAAAGTGTTGTCATCCGAGATTTATAATTATTGCTCGCAAGTTGGTTATGCCATTGATGTGAGTAAATGTGAGACCTAAATGTTATTGAGAATACGGTTAGTTCATAATCTTTGCTGAAAACTTGAATGCTGGCTTACATATTTGCAACAACAAGATCAAACAGAGATTGTAAAAGTTTTTCTTTATCACTTTCAGTTTGTCAACTGAATTGCTTGGGGACAAGCAATGGGTTAAGCTTGGGGGAGTTGATACGTCTCTGTCGTATCTACTTTTCCAAACTCTTTTGCCCTTGTTTTGGACTCTAACTTGCATGATTTGAATGGAACTAACCTGTACTGACGCTGTCTTCAGCAGAATTGCCATGGTGTTATTTTCGTGCAGAATAAGAAGTTCTCGGAATGACCTGAAACTTAACGGAGATAAGTTTTGGAATTAATAAAGAGTATTGGCAAAAGAATCAATAGAAGGGCCCCCACCCTGGCCACAAGGATGGGGGGCGCGCCCTCCCACCTTGTGGCCCCCTGGACCTCCACCGACCTCAACTCCAACTCCATATATTCACTTTTGGGGAGAAAAAAATCAGAGAGAAGGATTCATCGCGTTTTACGATACGGAGCCGCCGCCAAGCCCTGTTCTTCCTCGGGGCAGATCTGAGTCCGTTCGGGGCTCCGGAGAGGGGAATCCGTCACCATCGTCATCATCAACCATCCTCCATCACAGATTTCATGATGCTCACCGTCGTGCGTGAGTAATTCCATCGTAGGCTTGCTGGACCGTGATGGGTTGGATGAGATTTACCATGTAATCGAGTTAGTTTTGTTAGGGTTTGATCCCTAGTATCCACTATGTTCTAAGATTGATGTTGCTATGACTTTGCTATGCTTAATGCTTGTCACTAGTGCCCGAGTGCCATGATTTGAGATCCGCACCTATTATGTTTTCATGAATATATTTGTGTTCTTGATCCTATCTTGCAAGTCAATAGTCACCTACTATGTGTTATGATCCGGCAACCCCAGAGTGACAATAGTCGGGACCACTCCCGGTGATGACCGTAGTTTGAGGAGTTCGTGTATTCACTAAGTGCTAATGCTTTGGTCTGGTACTCTATTAAAAGGGGGCCTTAGTATCCCTTAGTTTCCAATAGGACCCCACTGCCATGGGAGGGTAGGACAAAAGATGTCATGCAAGTTCTTTTCCATAAGCTTGTATGACTATATTCGGAATACATGCCTACATTATATTGATGAATTGGAGCTAGTTCTGTGTCACCCTATGTTATAACCGTTGCATGATGAATGCCATCTGACATAATTATCCATCATTGATCCATTGCCTATGAGCTTTTCACATATTGATCTTTGCTTCATTTACTTTTTCTGTTGCCACTGTTATGATTGCTACAAAACTGCTACTGTTACTTTTGCCACCATTACCGCTACTTCCATACTACTTTGCTACTAAATACTTCGCTGCAGATATTAAGTCTTTTAGGTGTGGTTGAATTGATAACTCAGCTGCTAATACTCAAGAATATTCTTTGGCTCCCCTTGTGTCGAATCAATAAATTTGGGTTGAATATTCTACCCTCGAAAACTGTTGCGATCCCCTATACTTGTGGGTTATCACCCGCGTTCATCTTTTTCTCTCACAAGATAAACTACTCATACAAATGCATCTTGGTGTTCCGTGCAATGCACGGGCATCTAGCTAGTTTCTTTTAAAATAGCTACTGTGATAATTGGGTTGAAGTGATATATTTTATGTCTGCCCCGAATGATTTCAGATTCACTAGTAGTAACAAAGAAATGGTTGCCTTGTTAATTAACAGAAAACAGAGTGAAAACTATCACATGAGACCGGTAAAAACAAGGCATACTGGGTTCAGCGTCATCGTCACTACAGCTGTGCGCGCGCGAGAAGTCTATATATTGAGGGGGTTGCGGAGAGAAATGTTGGGGAACATAGCATGTAATTTCAAAAATTTCCTACGCTCACGTAAGATCTATCTAGGAGATACGTAGTAACGGGAGGGGGAGAGTGTGTCCAAGTACCCTTTTAGACCAAAGGCGGAAGCGTTTGACAATGTGGTTGATGTAGTTGAACTTCTTCTCGTTCTGACCAATCAAGCACTGAATGTATGGCACCTCCGAGTTCTGCACACGTTCAGCTCGATGACGTCCCTCGAACTCTTGATCCAGCAAAGTGTCGAGGGAGAGTTCCGTCAGCACGACGTCGTGGTGACAGTGATGGTGAAGTGATCCGTGCAGGGCTTCGCCTAAGCACTACGAGAATATGACCGGAGGCGTAAACTGTGGAGGGGGGCGCCGCACACGGCTAACAATTGTTGGTGTGTGTTCTAGCGGTGACCCCCCCCACATATATATATATATATATATATATATATATATATATATATATATATATATATATATATATATATATATATATATATATATGTATATATATATATAGGTTGGAGGGGAGGAGAGGCACCCAAGGGGGCGCCCCAAGTAGGAGGAATCATACTTTGGGTCCTCCCAATTCGGCCTCCCCCCTTTCCTATTGCTATTCGGAGTAGCAAGGGAAGAGGGGGAAGGGGGAATCCTATTCCCTTTTTCCTTTCCTTCTCCAATTTGGCCGGCCCATATGGGGGGCGCACCATCCCCTTTGTGGCTGTTGTGTTTCCCCTTTTGGCCCATAAGGCCCATATCTTTTGCCGGGGGTGCCCAGAACCCCTTCCGGTGACCCGATAAGTACCCGGTGCATCCCGGAACACTTCCGGTGTCCGAATACCATCGTCCTATATATCAATCTTTACCTCTCGACCATTTCGAGACTCCTTGTCATGTCCGTGATCTCATCCGGGACTCCGAACAACATTCGGTCACAAAATCACATAACACATATAATACAAAATCGTCATCGAACATTAAGCGTGCGGACCCTACGGGTTCGAGAACTATGTAGACATGACCGAGACACCTATCCGGTCAATAACCAATAGCGGAACCAGGATGCTCATATTGGTTCCTACATATTCTACGAAGAATTTTATCGGTCGAACCACTATGACAACATACGTTATTCCCTTTGTCATCGGTATGTTACTTGCCCGAGATTCGATCGTCGCTATCTTCATACCTAGTTCAATCTCGTTACCGGCAAGTCTCTTTACTCGTTTCGTAATACATCATCCTGCAACTAACTCATTAGTCAGTTTGATTGCAAGGCTTCTTATGATGTGTATTACAGAGAGGGCCCAGAGATACCTCTCCGATACTCGGAGTGACAAATCCTAATATCGATCTATGCCAACAACAAACACCTTCGGAGATACCTGTAGAGCATCTTTATAATCACCCAGTTACGTTGTGACGTTTGATAGCACACAAGGCATTCCTCCGGTATAATAAAGTTGCATAATCTCATAGTCAAAGGAATATGTATATGACATGAAGAAAGCTATAGCAATAAAACTGAACGATCATTATGCTAAGCTAACGAATGGGTCTTGTCCATCACATCCTTCTCCTAATGATGTGATCCCGTTCATCAAATGACAACACATGTCTATGGTTAGGAAACTTAACCATCTTTGATTAACGAGCTAGTCTAGTAGAGGCTTACCAGGGACACGGTGTTTTGTCTATGTATCCACACGTGTATCAAGTTTCCGGTTAATACAATTCTAGCATGGATAATAAACATTTATCATGATATAAGGAAATGCAAAATAACAACTTTATTATTGCCTCTAGGGCAAATTTCCTTCAGTATCCCACTTGCACTAGAGTCAAAATCTAGTTCACATCGCCATGTGATTCACACACGAATAGTTCACATCAGCATGTGATTAACACCCATAGTTCACATCTTCATGTGACCAACACCCAAAGGGTTTACTAGAGTCAATAATCTAGTTCTCATCGCCATGTGACTAACACCCAAATAGTACTAAGGTGTGATCATGTTTTGCTTGTGAGAGAAGTTTAGTCAACGGGTCTGCAACAATCAGATCTGTATGTATTTTGCAAATTTCTATGTCTACAATGCTCTGCATGGAGCTACTCTAGCTAATTGCTCCTACATTCAATATGTATCCAGATTGAGACTCAGAGTCATCCAGATCGGTGTTAAAGCTTGCATCAACGTAACTCTTTACGATGAACTCTTTATCACCTCCATAACCAAGAAATATTTCCTTAGTCCTCTAAGGATAATTTTGATCGATGTCTAGTGATCTACACCTGGATCACTATTGTACCCCTTTGCCAAACTCATGGCAAGGTACACAATAGGTCTGGTATACAGCATGGTATACTTTATTGAACCTATGGCTGAGGCATAGGGAATGACTTTCATTCTCTCTCTATCTTCTGCCGTGGTCGGGTTTTGAGTCTTACTCAACTTGAAACCTTACAACTCATGCAATAACTCCTTCTTTGACTGATCCATTTTGAACTCCTTCAAAATCTTATCAAGGTATGTACTCATCGAAAGTCTTATCAAGCGTCTTGATCTATCTTTATAGATCTTGGTGCCCAATATACTCCTTTCAAACACTCCTTTATGCTTTCCAGAAAATTCTACATCATTTTTGATCAACAATATGTCATTCACATATACTTATCAGAAAGGTTGTAATGCTCCCACTCACTTTCTTGTAAATACAGGCTTCACCGCAAGTCTGTATAAAATTATATGCTTTGATCAACTCATCAAAGCGTATATTCCAACTCCGAGATGCTTGCACCAGTCCATAGATGGATCGCTGGAGCTTGCACACTTTGTTAGCACCTTTAGGATTGAGAAAACCTTCTGGCTGCATCATATACAACTCTTCTTTAATAAATCCATTGAGGAATGTAGTTTTGACATCCATTTGCCAAATTTCATAAAATGCGGCAATTGCTAACATGATTCGGACAGACTTTAAGCATCAATACGAGTGAGAAAATCTCATCGTAGTCAACACCTTGAACTTGTCAAAAACCTTTTGCGGCAATTCGAGCTTTGTAGATAGTAACACTACTATCAGCGTCCGTCTTCCTCTTGAAGATCCATTTATTCTCAATGGCTCGCCGATGATCAGGCAAGTCAATCAGAGTCCATACTTTGTTCTCATACATGGATCCTATCTCAGATTTCATGGCCTCAAGCCACTTATCAGAATCTGGGCTCATCATCGCTTCCTCATAATTCGTAGGTTCGTCACGGTCTAGTAACATGACTTCCAGAAGAGGATTACCGTACCACTCTAGTGTGGAACGTGCTCTAGTTGACCTACGAGATTCAGTAGTAACTTGATACGAAGTTTCATGATCATTATCATTAACTTCCTCACTAGTTGGTGTAGGCATCACGGGAACGGTTTTCTGTGATGAGCTACTTTCCAATTTGAGAGAAGATACAGTTACCTCATCAAGTTCTACTTTCCTCCCACTCACTTCTTTCGACAGAAACTCCTTCTCTAGAAAGGATCCATTATTAGCAAAAAAGATCTTGCCTTCGGATCTGTGATAGAAGGTTACCCAACAGTTTATTTTGGGTATCCTATGAAGACACACTTCTCCGATTTGGGTTTGAGCTTATCAGGCTGAAACTTTTTCACATAAGCATCACAACTCCAAACTTTAAGAAACGACAGCTTAGGTTTCTTGCTAAACCATAGTCCATATGGTGTCGTCTCAATGGATTTAGACGGTGCCCTATTTAACTTGGATGCGGCTGTCTCTAATGCATAATGTCACAACCCTAGAATTCTGCTTTGTAATTAGTTGCATCAGTGAGTTGCATCCATGCATCATGTTTTAATTCAAGAAACTGGAATTGAGGGAATTCTGAAAGCCTCAAAATTCAATTAAAAGAATGGCAAGAACCCTTAAAACTGCATTCAGTGAAACCAAAATGGCCTTCATTAATGTTTGATATTTTTGGCAAGGGTTTAGGTCTAAACCAAAAATAGTGAACATTTTTAAGGAATCATTTTGGCATTAAATTTAAATTACTATGGTATTTGAATTTGAACATATATTCATATTATAAAGAATATATTTCCAAATGCTTTGTTATATTCTATGTTCATTTGGAGAAGTTCTTTGAGTGACATAAAATATTCAGAGAAGTGTTTGGCATTGTTTGAATTTGCTTGAATTCAAAACAGTAGCAAAAGTTTAAATAAAACAAAAACAGAAAGAAACGAATGAAAACAGAAGCACTTACCTGGCCTTACCTACCAGCCCACCTGCAGCCCATCTGTGCGGCCCAACACTGTAGCCATCCAAGCCCAACTCCTCCCCTGTCTTCAACCTCGTGCCAGTAGGAAAGAGGGCGTGTGCCCGCGGCGTGCACGCACGCGCCCGGCAACCTCCTCTCGGCCTGCTTGCCTGGACGTATCTGGAAGACGCCACGCACCAGCCCCGTAACCCCTCACTCTCCTCCCGTTCCTTCCCTCTCATCTGCTCTCTCTCTCCCGCCCGGACCCGAACGCGTCAGAGAGCGCCGCCGTGCACCGCCGCGGCCACAGCCACTCCCTCGCTCCCTCTCTGTCCCAGGCGTCTCCGCCTCGCCGCCTTCGTACCCTCCACCGAGTCACGCGGCGCCAGAAGCTCTGCTGTGCTGCCACCGCTGTAGTTTCCCTCGTCGGCCACCGAAGATCATCGTCGTCGATTCGCCGCCCCGAGCGCCTCCCCGAGCCCACAGAGCTGCTCTTCGATCTCCCAGTGAGCTCCTTCACCGTCTCCCCTTATCCCCGTGGTCTGTAGCTCACTGTAGCATCTCTCTCCGTCGTGCCCGTGAGCTTCACGCTGCCGGCGAAGCCGACACCGTGGCTAGAGCAAGCTCAGTTTTCCCATAAGCACGTCATCACACTCGTCCTGGTCCCAAGAGCCGAACTAGCCCACCCGTTCGTCCCACCGTGCACCACAACACCGATTCTAAGCACTCCCAAACTTCGGTGTCCGTGCAAATCGTTGCCGCCGTCGACTTAGGCCACCGGAGCTGCTGCTGCGTGCACCATTCGACGCGGACGAGCCTCCCCGTCGCGTAGATGCCCTCCGCCGGCCATTTGGTCGCCGGAGGAGGAATCCCGATCCCCTCCGAAGTCTCTAGCCTTGCCGGCGACGAGCCCCAGGTCAACTCAGGCGAGTTTGACCCAGGTTGACCCTGTTTGACTTCCCCCTGAGTCACTAACATGTGGGGCCAGCCCCTAACTAATTTCTAGTTTAGGATTAAATTAGTGTTAATTAACCCTGTCAATTAGCTGACCAGCTAACGTGTGGGGCCCAGCCGTCAGGTCTGACCTGGGCTGGCGCTGTTTGCCTGCCGGCGTCAGCATGACCTAGTGATGACGCAGTAATGCTTTTCTAGATTTTAAATAAATCTAAATGATTTATTTATATTCAGAAAATGTTTAAAACTTCAAAAAATCATAGGAAATAATCTATAACTCAGATTGAAATAAGTTATATACGAAAAATGATCAGAAAAATCCAATCTATCCATCTGTACTGGTTTCATGCATGCTAGAGCAACTTAACCTTGCTTTTTAAGTCAAACATGTTAATGCACTTATATGAACCCATAATTTGAGTTTGTATTTGAATCTTTGTTACAATTAAGCTCAAACCCATCTGGTTGTAGTTGCATTAGCCCAACACACTCATATTGCCATGTCATGATCATGCATCATATTGTGCATTGCATTTATTGTGTTTCCTCTCTGTTGCCGGTATTTGTTCCCCCTCAGTAGACGTTGATCCAGCGATGAGTTCGATGACATCGATGAAGAGCTATATCATCTTCAGAAGTGCCAGGAAATAAAAACCTCCTTGTTCATTCCGATACAATCCCATTCTCTCGCTCCTGCTCTCTGTTATTGCATTAGAAAAACAACGATTCAACTGCTACATGCAGCGGTAGTTGAACCCATTTCCTCTGCATGACCTGTCATTGCCACAGTAAATAGATGAAACCCACTAGCATGAGTAGGAGTTGTTTGAGCCCTGGTGTGCCTACTCATTCATGCTTGTTTGTCATGCCTGCTACTTCTTAGAGTTGAGTCAAGTCTGGTTCATCGGGGATGAATTGGAGGTGTGTGAACATGTCCTACTGTTGAGAGTTAAGTGTGTGAACATGATTTGGTAAAGGTAGTGGTGAGAGGCCATGTAGGAGTACATGGTGGGTTGTCTCATTGCAGCCGTCCTCAGGAACTGAGTTCTGTGTTTGTGATCCATGAACAGCTACTACCACACATGGGGCTCCGGGCACTCCAAGCTCTCTCGACTTATTAATCAACATGATCTCTGTCCAGGAGTTGCAACTAGTTTCTTGTGTTTGTAGGTACTGTTAGTAGTCTACCAAGTGGCACCCGGTACAGGTGGGCTTGGGACAGACTAGGCACCGTGGCCGGGTATACCAAGCGCTGCCCGTTTGGTGGGCTTGGAACCCTCTACACATCGTTTGGGGTCGTGAGCGACACCCCAGCCGGATCTCCTTGCGGATGGAACCCGAATAGGCGATAAACCTGGACTAGAGACTTGTGTGGTTAGTCAGGTCGTGGCCGACTCCCTCGCCAGGCTTCCGCTTGAAGGTTGCGGAGATACACGACGTGTACATGGTGGTAAGTGGCGAGAGCGTGTGTGAAGAAGTACACCCCTGCAGGGTTATAAATGATCTATTAGAATAGCTGTGTCCGCGGTAAAGGACTTCTGGGTTACCTATACAGTTCATAGACAAGTGAAAGTGGATACTCTAAAATGCACAAGATAAGCGTGAGTGCTATGGATGGTCTTCTCGTAGGGAGACAGGAGCGGATCCATAGTGGTGTATTGAAATGGTGAATATGTGGACTCGTGTGTGCCACCCCAAAAGAGTTACTTGTAGTCGTAGTTCAGGATAGCCACCGAGTCAAAGCTGGCTTGCTGCAGTCAAACTCCACCACCCCTTTATTGATACTGATGCATATGTAGCTAGTTCTGATGTAAGTCTTGCCGTGTACATTTGTACTCATGTTTGCTTAATTTATGTTTTTGCAGAGAGATGTCAGTCTCACTAGTAGTTCCGCGTGGACTTCGACGTTTAGCTTGTTACCTCAGCTACGATCTTGTACCCTTGGGAGGGTCTTGTAGATAGTCAGGCTTCTCAGCCTTTTCCATTTGTAGTTGTCTGTACTCAGACGTGTTTATGCTTCCGCTTGTTGCTTGTATGCTCTGTATGTTGGGTCATGAGACCCACGTTTGTAATACCTGGCTCCTTGGAGCCTAATGAATAAATACTTTGAGTTGTAGAGTTTTGTTGTGATGCCATGTTGTATTTACACATACCGAGCATATTGTGTGTATGATTGAAATGCTTGATATGTGTGGGATCCGAAAACCTAGTTGTCTATCCTTGGTAGCCTCTCTTATGGGGAAATGTAGTCTAGTGCTTCCACTAAGCCATGGTAGTCTGCTACAGCCCGGTTTACCGGAGTCCTGTTAGCCTAGTTGCTATTGTTCCGGAACACTTAAACTGGCCGGCATGTGTCCTTCTTCGATCCTGTGTCTGTCCCTTCGGGGAAATGTCACACAGTGTCTTTCGGAGTCCTGTTAGCCTGCTAAAGCCCGAATTCCCAGAGTCCTGGTAGCCCAGTTGCTACAGCCTGAATTCACTCGCTGATGACCGACACGTTCGTTGTTGGGTGATGTATGCCTGTCCCTATAAGTTAGTACCACTTTGGGTTTACGACTAATCATGTCGGCCCGGGTTCTTTGTCATATGGATGCTAGCGACACTATCATATACGTGAGCCAAAAGGCGCAAACGGTCCCGGGCTAGGTAAGGTGGCACCCGTGGGAATATCGTGCGTGAGGCTACAAAGGGATATGATGTGTTACATGCTAGATCAATGTGGTTTAGGATCGGGGTCCTGACAGCTTTGGTATCAGAGCCTGACTGCCTGTAGGATTACCAAGCCAAACTGGTCGAAGTTGAGTCTAGAAATGCTTTAGTTATGTAAGGGAATTGATTGTGGAAGGGAACGTAAGGCTCTTTTTACTCCTTATACCTTATGCCCTTCTGATCTGAGTCCGCCTCTTCTTTTCTACAGGGATTAAGGACTAGGCTTCTCTTCTTTCTATCAGGATCACGTGTTACTAATCCGTAGACTTATAAGATTGATGGATTCAAGTCTCAGTTCAGTTTCTCCTACCTCCGTGTGATAACGGTTGATTTTGGAACCTTGATATTGCGATGCTAAGTGGTTATGCCACCATTTTGCAGGATGTCTCAAATCTTTTTGAGCATTTACAACCGTTATGTTGTCCGGGTTATCCCAGGTTTCTAAACAATCTGATGCATTTGCAAATCCTTCCTCCCTGATTCCGATGTCTTTTTAGGCCAGGTTAACCACACTAAATTGGTGAGTTGAGGTACTCCGTTGCCTCGGCATATATGTTGAACCCATTATTATGACCCTAGGCGTCTTAGAGAATCACCTAGTAATCTAGCCATGTTTTGTGTTCCCAGTGTGATGATTCTGGCCGTCATTCTTGAAAGCATCTCGTGATGCCATTTAGTTAATAGGTATTGTATTTTCTGGGTTCTTGAGCCCAAGATTCACTCTACTTACTTCGTGTTGATAGTGTTGCTCGTACCTTTAGGATACTAGTGACCTTGTGATAGTCTTCGAGGTCTGTGGTATTTCCTTCTTCCAAATACCATGAACTGATTATGGCAGAAGTTCTTTTGAACCGAGAGATCATAGCCAAAGTGCTCCTGATGAGTTCTCCATTATGGCCGAAACTCTGCCAGTTCTACCTTTCTGCATGGGTTATCCGAAAGAAATATGTTGAACTGGTTCAACATGCTAATCTATGCATCCACAACTCAGATAATCATATGTCCTCTGAGTTGTCCCCCCCTTCAGTTATATTCCAACCTGCATCTATCAATTGATAGTCAAGAGTATGTGTGCGATCGCGTTCATCGATGCCTATTATTCTTATGGTCCGTCAAGCCATTCTATTCCGGAATGACTAGGAGAAACAAACTCCAGTACCTCATCCATATCCAGGATTGGGTCAAAGTAGTTGTGCTCTGCAGATCAAATGCCAATCCAGCTTTTGCTCTGTTCTACCATGGAGTATTACCCCCCTTTATGTCAGGATTGTCATGAGAATTGCACCATCTCTTATGAATTCTGAACACAATGATACTTCTCACCATCATCATCCATTCCTCGGTTCCCGTGTTATTGTAACGGAATGCCGACAAGTGAACCGTGATCTATGAAATCAATACTCCTAGCAACCCAGTTGCTTGGTAGTTAATGGACAACTATCTCATTCTTAGCGTGTTGGTTATTCAATCATCATCCTGAGATTGATCGTTTTACCTAGTCCATTTTTCCTGGTGCACTCCTCGATCAATGAGTTAGGATTTTGTCAAACCCTTGCTCTATTGATCATATCGTCTTGCCCTGAAAAGCAAGATTGTTCTCGAGCTTAGTAACATATCGGTGGTTCGTGATTTTCTGAATATCTCCTCGGAAGTATTACCAGGTTGTTCCCTGACTGTTATGTTGAGCTCGTGATCAAGTTGGTTTTCTTAGAACCCACCCCTTCTCCAAGAATCTGTGTTGGATACCCCTGAGCTAGTTGGTTAAGCCAAACAACAACTTGGAGAGTTGGAAGATAAAAGCTTTGCCTAACTTAGTTCGTTCCAAAGGGATATTTTTTTGTGTATGTGTGTTGAAGAAAGATGATATCTTCATCGATTGGTCCTCGTGATCAATTGTTGGACCTATTATCTTACCCAAATTCTTGATTTGCGTATGGGCTATCGTCAAATCAAATTAGAACCAACGATGTTCGTAATCTTGTCTTACTCGCGGTTGTCCCTCGAGCATACACCATTATATCTTTTGGGTCTGACCAATACTATCGCCTTGTTCACATAGTTTTGGAATTTCACCTATATGGAAGCCAGGATGGATTGTTGTTGAGCCCATTGACAACAATTTCATCTTGTCCATGATTCATGTTGAACATCTCAGTTAGTGTTGGAAACTTTTATAAGTATTATCTTCATGTCCCGTTCATGAAGTATATGTTTGGTGTAAGAAGTGACTTTCTCCAAGTTCACGTGCATTAGGTGCAAGTTGCCGCCATGAATTTGAGAAAGGTTTGTTTTGTTTCCTCTGGAATCATCCCAAGTAAGTCATGCATATGTGCGAAGTATCCTGTGGTCTGGAGACTTGCAACCTTCATTCTATATGTATCTCTAGCACACCAAGCCACTGATTGATTTGTTCAAGGATAAGAAGTTCAAATGCTATTCCCGAAGGGCCCAAACGGACATGCACAAGACTTCGTTATCTTGAATGATGGTTCCCCACCTGAACTCAGTAGTGTTTATTGTAAGACTACTATGTGGTCATGCTTGTCTGGGACAACGTGTTCACATGTGTGTAGCAGAACCCGCTCATGCTTTGGAGCTTGCTACCGTAGTTCATTTCCCGAGAATCTTGCAATGTCATCTCGTCGGTTTGTGTTGCTAATTTTTCTTTTCCAGACATGCTGTCTGAAATATTCCGTTCCCAACCAGATCTGAATCTCAGGCAGATATGATGGTTGGAACTTTTCCAAGGTCTATGATGTAGGTCCCGGCAAGGTTGATGTTATGGCCGACACACCCAGCCAGAAGATCTATTATTGTAGTATCTTGATTGAGCAAGTTGACAATCTTCTCCATGAGGATTTCGAGTGACTTATTATACAAGTTGTTCCTTATGGATCCTTTGTTTTCCGAAGTCCGACCTTTACTTGATGGACATGTCGATGCTTTTAAGCACGATCGTGGTACCTAGAACGTCAAGGAGAACATTAGAAGCGAAGTGCTAAATGTCTCTCGGTCGATCCTCCAGATTTTGTTTCCTTGGCGTCGTCAAGGTAAAATATGAGAAAGTGTTTTCTTCCTTTGTATCTGCATCCTCCATCGATATTCATCGTGGTAGTAAGAACTTTTGCCAAGATCTTTGGCATAGATGCTGGTAAAACCCTGATGAATATGAAAATGCTCAAGTTCTTGAGAGCACGCTCAGACACTAGGTTATATCTTAGGTATCAGTTGGATTGTGCCTTCCATTTACCGATTGTTCAATAACCATAGTTCCATTCCAAAACTGAGTATGCCATTTCTTTGAATTCCTTCAAATGATCGTTTGTGAAGTGCCATTAGCCTGGTATGAAGAGCTTCAATGATCCTTTCCAATAGAGTTTCTCTCTGTCGTCATCATGTTGGATGAAGATCTCGAAAGCAAAGACGCCAGGATCAATTTGAAGCAATGGATCAACATCTTCGAGAAGGGCAATTGGATCATGAAGATCGTGTTAGCTTTGTGTCCCCTCTGTCTTCTTACCTCACGTCTTGAATCTCGGGACGAGATTCTTGTTTAGTGGGGGTGAGTTGTCACAGCCCTAGAATTCTGCTTTGTAATTAGTTGCATCAGTGAGTTGCATCCATGCATCATGTTTTAATTCAAGAAACTGGAATTGAGGGAATTCCGAAAGCCTCAAAATTCAATTAAATGAAGGGCAAGAACCCTTAAAATTGCATTCTATGAAACCAAAATGGCCTTCATTAATTTTTGATATCTTTGGCAAGGGTTTGGGTCTAAACCAAAAATAGTGAACATTTATACGTAATCATTTTGGCATTAAATTTAAATCACTATGGTATTTGAATTTGAACATATATTCATATTATAAAGAATATATTTCCAAATGCTTTGTTATATTCTATGTTCATTTGGAGAAGTTCTTTGAGTGACATAAAATATTCAGAGAAGTGTTTGGATTTGTTTAAACTTTCTTGAATTCAAAACAGTGGCAAAAGATTAAATAAAACAAAAACAGAAAGAAACGAATGAAAACAGAAGCACTTACCTGGCCTTACCTGCCAGCCCACCTGCAGCCCACACATGCGCCCAACATCAGAGCCAGCTCAGCCCAACTCCTCCCTGTCTTCAACCTCGTGCCAAGAGGCACGAGGGTGTGCCCAGCAGCCGCTTGCGCACACGCCCGCCACCTCCTCTCTGCCTGCTTGCGGGGACGTCTCGAAGACGCCACGCGCCTGCCCGTACCCCCACTCTCCTCCGTGCCTTCCCTCTCTCTCTCTCTCCCCGCCTGGACCCGAGCAGCGTCGAGAGCGCCGCCGTGCACCGCCATGCCACAGCCACTCCCTCGCTCCCTCTCCGTCCCAGGCGTCTCCGCCTCGCCGTCTTCGTACTCTTCACTGAGTCACGCGGCGCCAGAAGCTCTGCTGCGCCGCCACCACCGCCGTTTCTCTCGTCGGCCACCGAAGATCGTCATCGTCAGTTCGCCGCCCCGAGCGCCTCCCCGAGCCCACAGAGCTGCTCTTCGACCTCCCAGTGAGCTCCTTCACCGTCTCCCCTTATCCCCGTAGCCTGTAGCTCACCGTAGCATCTCTCTCCGCCGTGCCCGTGAGCTTCACGCCGCTGGCGAAGTCGTCACCGTGGCTAGAGCAAGCTCAGCTTGCCCCTGAGCACGTCATCACGCTCGTTCTGCTCCCAGGAGCCGAACTAGCCCACCCGTTCATCCCACCGTGCACCACAACACCGATTCCAAGCACTCCCAAACTCCGGCCGCCGTGCAAGTCACTGCCGCTGTCGACTTAGGCCACCGGAGCCGCTGCTGCGTGCACCACTCGACGCGGACGAGCCTCCCCGTCGCGTAGATGCCCTCCGCCAGCCATTTGGTCGCCGGAGGAGGAATCCCGATCCCCTCCGCCGTCTCTGGCCTTGCCGGCGACGAGCCCCGGGTCAACTCCGGCGAGTTTGGCCCGGGTTGACCCTGTTTGACTTCCCCCTGAGTCACTAACATGTGGGGCCAGCCCCTAACTAATTTCTAGTTTAGGATTAAATTAGTGTTAATTAACCCCGCCAATTAGTGACCAATGATGTGTGTGCCCACCGTCGAGTTTGACTGAAGGGCTGTTGACCTGCCGACGTGAGCATGACCTAGTTATGACGCACTAATGCTTTTCTGGATTTTAAATAAATCTAAATGATTTATTTATATTCAGAAAAAGTTTAAAACTTCAAAAAATCATAGCAAATCTATACCTACTAATAAAGCAAGGTGTGTTTCGACGATTTTTTCATCCGTTCACCCATATTATTTTTTGAAACTTTTTACTATCCGAGGTGGTACTAAACGTTTGTGCGTCTGTCCACTAGAAAAGAGAAAAACGATTCGCCAAATTCTGCATTGGGCCTGTAGTGGGTATGGAAGAAAACTGCTCGAAGGCCCAGACAACCAAAGGACAAGAGGCAAAAAATAGACCCACGGTGCACCACAACACCGATTCCAAGCACTCCCAAACTCCGGCCGCCGTGCAAGTCGCTGCCGCTGTCGACTTAGGCCACCGGAGCCGCTGCTGCGTGCACCACTCGACGCGGACGAGCCTCCCCGTCGCGTAGATGCCCTCCGCCAGCCATTTGGTCGCCGGAGGAGGAATCCCGATCCCCTCCGCCGTCTCTGGCCTTGCCGGCGACGAGCCCCGGGTCAACTCCGGCGAGTTTGGCCTGGGTTGACCCTGTTTGACTTCCCCCTGAGTCACTAACATGTGGGGCCAGCCCCTAACGAATTTCTAGTTTAGGATTAAATTAGTGTTAATTAACCCTGTCAATTAGCTGACCAGCTGATGTGTGGTGCCCAGCCGTCAGGTTTGACCTGGGCTGGCGCTGTTGACCTGCCGACGTGAGCATGACCTAGTTATGACGCACTAATGCTTTTCTGGATTTTAAATAAATCTAAATGATTTATTTATATGCAGAAAAAGTTTAAAACTTCAAAAAATCATAGCAAATCTATATCTATGCCTACACCTACTAATAAAGCAAGGTGTGTTTCGACGATTTTTTCATCCGTTCACCCATATTATTTTTTGAAACTTTTTACTATCCGAGGTGGTACTAAACGTTTGTGCGTCTGTCCACTAGAAAAGAGAAAAACGATTCGCCAAATTCTGCATTGGGCCTGTAGTGGGTATGGAAGAAAACTGCTCGAAGGCCCAGACAACCAAAGGACAAGAGGCAAAAAATAGACCCGTGAAAGGATCGAACTCACAAGCTACCTTTTAGCATCGATGGCAAGTTCCACCCCGCCTGGATAGTGTATGTAGACAAAAATATCATTCCTTTCTTTTACTAGTCCAACCTCGCGCCCCTACAAACTACTGTACCAACTTATATACGGTTTTGATTTCAAATTTGTAAGCCACCTCGAGAATCAAGTATGATGCATGAGCAAGGAAGGCAATGTTGGAGAGAACCAATTTGAGCGGAGCAAAAAAGGCCGGTAATTAATACATGAGTGGAAGGCCCTAAATTATGGAAGAATTAACCTTCCACCAATAGGAAGGCAAGAAGTCTATGAGGCAATAAAGCAAGGCAATTACGGGAAGGATCGGCTCGTCCCATACGCGAGTAAGAAGGCAATGAAGGAAGGTGAATTACACAAAGAATGCAAGGCCATAAAAAATGCAAGGCCATAAATTCAAAGAATTCAACCGCAAAAAGAAAATAGGCAAAGAATTAAACGACATAGCTTGCATGGGAGGCGAGCACACATCATGCATTCAATCTTTGAGAATTAAAGGAGATTGTGTATATGGGAAAATAGTGTAAATCCCCTCAGTCAGTCATGGAAAAATATTCATAGATAAAGTAGACGTCGCTGACGGCCAAATAATAATACCATTACTAGATTGTCGGTCATGTAGTAATTACTATGAGGATTTTTGTTTCACAAATTATGGGCAGGCGAGTAGAAATTACAAACACCTCCTTTCCTTGCTACTCATGGTATGTGTGTGCCTTTGAAGTGTTTGTTCTTATGCCTATGTACATTTTATTTTTTTCATCCTCCATGTCCACTTCCAGTCATCACTACTGCTGCCAATGCCATTGCCGATTGTGTCCACCAACTACTTGTTGGGGAACGTAGTAATTTCAAAAACATTCGTACGCACACACAAGATCATGGTGATGCATAGCAACGAGAGGGGAGAGTGTGTCCACGTACCCTCGTAGAAGCGGAAGCGTTATATCAACGCGGTTGATGTAGTCGTACGTCTTCACGGCCCGACCGATCAAGCACCGAAACTACGGCACCTCCGAGTTCTAGCACACGTTCAGCTCGATGACGATCCCCGGACTCCGATCCAGCAAAGTGTCGGGGAAGAGTTTCGTCAGCACGACGGTGTGGTGATGGTGATGATGTTCTACCGACGCAGGGCTTCGCCTAAGCACCGCTACGATATGACCGAGGTGGAATATGGTGGAAGGGGGCACCGCACACTGCTAAGAAACGATCACGAAGATCAACTTGTGTATCATGGGGTGCCCCCCTGCCCCCGTATATAAAGGAGGGAGGGGGAAGGTGCGGTTGGCCCCTAGGGGTGCGCCTGGAGGAGTCCTACTCCCACCGGGAGTAGGACTCCCCCCTCTTGCCTTGTTGGAGAAGGAAGGGGGAAGGGGAAAGAGGAAAAGAGGGGCGCCCCCCCCTTCCTTGTCCTATTCGGACTAGGGGGGGAGGGGGCGCGTGATGAAGTCATATACCTAGGGTAGGGTCATGGACCTGTCCAAGATACCCTCCCCAAGGTCATCCTTAGAGTAAACTGCCTACCAGTCGACCTGGTAGGTTTCCATTCGACAGATTCAAAGACACTCGACCATGAAGACCCACTCGACCACCAGGAGTCCAAGAGCCACTCGGTGTCCAAACGGTCTGTGGATTAAGTAGTCTTTATGGTCATGATGACACTTTATGTAAGGCGTTACCAGTAACGCCTAGCCTTAATGTACCTTAAACCCTCCGCTACGTGGGCTGGCTGGGGTCCTGGCGCACTCTATATAAGCCACCCCCCTCCACAGGTAGAAGGGTTCGCACCCCTGTAATTCATACGCATATAATCTAGTCGACCGCCTCCGAGCTCCGAGACGTAGGGCTGTTACTTCCTCCGAGAAGGGCCTGAACTCGTAAACTCGTGCGTACCAACTACTCCATAGCTAGTACCTTGCCTCTCCATACCTACCCCTCATTCTACTTTTAGACTTAGAACCACGACAGTTGGCGCCCACCGTGGGGCAGGTGTTCTAGCAATTTGTTGGAGAAGTTGGGATTCTTTCGATCTCCTACATCATGGTTTCAGGTGGAGTTTTGGTCGAGGGCCGCGAGATCCGTCTCGGTGCGCTCATGTTCATCGCCGACGACTCCGCTTGGCTTCAGGAGGCTCCTCTCGACGTCGACTTGTTCCCGTCCGCGCAACAACGCGCACTTCAGCGTCGTCGTCGCGGCGTCCTCCTGCGGCAACCGTCGACCCAAGATGGGTCGGTTCTTGTCCGCCTCACTCCCGATCTCCCGCGGCGCAAGCGCTCCGGTCGGTCGAGGCTTTAGCGGTGGGTGAGGCATGCGGTGAATCGCCAGTCGGCCACTTCCCAAGTCGCGGCAATCGAGCCCGACGAATCTCTCTGACCTGTTCGATCTGTCGACCGGCTCCGCAGACTGCATCCGAGTCGCGATAGCAGCGATCCGGCGAGAGGTTACGATGGTCGACGGACCACGCGAGTCCTCTGGATACCCCGCACCGATGGAGGCGACGGTGGAGGTGATCGGCGCAAGATCACGAAGAGTACCAACCCGAGCCCCTCACTTTGCTGCGAGAGGGAGGAACTTTGCCGCGAAACATGGATCGCTTCACACTCCAATCGTTGGAGAAACCCACGAGGCTCGTGCCTTGGAGGATCTGGCGCAGCCAACTTGGCTGAGCACACTCGATTGGAGAACCTCCAGCGAGTTCTCGGCAAACACCGCGACCACGGGTTCGAAATCCGATCGGCGTCGGCTCTTTCCACAACCAACTCAGGTATATCGAACTCGATTAAGAATTTAGCAGCTGCAGCTCGTATAGCGAAATCAATTCAGCCTTCCCGATCGGAGGCGGTAGAGGTTTACAACAGATCGAGATTTACCCGGGCAGCAGGAGATCAAAACTCAGTCGTATCACGATCACGGAACAGGATTCACAGCAGATCCGTCGCTGCGAATTCAGTCCAGTCGGCCCATAGTCCAAGATCGCCCCCGAGGCGTGAGGAGCGTGGAGGTTGGCGTGATGATCAGTACAGGAATCGCGAGCCGTATGAGCATCGATTCGATCGCAATGATCGCCGTCGAGTGCCCACCCCTCCTCCAAGCGGTGGATCATACGCTCCTCGGCAACAAGATGACAGACGCTAGCACAGTGCTGGGCGAAGGGTTCCAGTCGACCCCAGAGAGCGAGGCTTTGATGCAAGATCCATCATCGTTCAAGGCTTGGTCGGCGAACAGAGCTCACCGAGAAGGTCATGAGCGAGATGTTCCCTCCGGCAGCGAGTTCATGTCTCGGGGCGAGTGTTTTAGCGGGCCATCGAGCCGCGATGATTCCTCCCAACTTCAGGTTGGCGACTAAGTCGATAAGTTCACGGTGAGTCCAAGCGACACTTGGCTTGAGGACTACCGAGTGGCTGTTCAGATTGGCGGCGGCAACGATGATGTAGCTATGAAGCATTTGCCCCTTATGTTGGAGGGTTCGGCGGGCGTGGTTGAATCGGTTAGCACCCAAAGAGATTTACACTTGGGAAGATCTCGCCCAGTGTTTGTCGGGACATTTGAAGGGACTTGCAAGCGACTGCAGGATTAGCGAGCTGCGATCGTGTGTGCGAAGTCGAATGAAACTTTGAGAGATTACATCGAGAGATGGATAACCTTGCATCACACAGTTGAGAATGTGTCCGATCACCAGCGATCTGTGCTTTCAAGGAAGGTGTCAAAACGAGAGTTGAGTTTGAAATTGGTCGGACGGAGATATGACCACTGAGTCGGATGATGGAGATTGCCACCAAGTATGCTAATGGTGAAGAAGAGGATCGGCTCCGGAGTGGTAAGTACAAGTCAGCCGCTAATGAAGCCGGCGGAGGAAATTCGAATCGGAAGCGAAGCGCAAAAGACGAGCCAGCCGCTCCCAAGAAGCCTTGGTGTGACCCGGTGAAAGTTCAAGGGGAAACCCAAGGGTCCATGGAACCCCAAGAAGGTGAAAGACCAAGATGGGAATGATGTGTTGGACTTGCCATGTCACATTCACACAAAGAAAGATGAAGAGGGTAAACTCATTTACCCAAAGCATACCACTCGACAATGTCGGCTCTTGATCCAGCAGTTCCAAGGGAAGCACCCCAAGGATAAGGAAAAAGGGTCAGATAAAGTTGAGGACAAAGAAGATAGTGATGGTGGATACCCCGGGTCAATTCCACCACGATGATTTTCTTTGGCGTTGAAAGCAAAAGTCGATTGAAAGTTATCAACCGAGAAGTGAACATGGTCGCTCGTGACGCCCAATTATCTGAAATGGTCCCGCACCGCCATCACATTCGACCAGTCCGATCATCCGACACATTGCCACCCCAGGAGGCAAGCGTTGATGGTCGACCCATTCGTCGAAGGCACTCGGTGACCAAAGTTTTGATGGATGGCGGCGATGGCTGAACATCTTGTATCGAGAGACGTTGAAAGGGATGGGCATTCCGATGTCGGACTCAGCACCAATAACATGAGTTTCCACGAAGTCATTCACGGAGAGAAGGCTGAGTCACTCGGTCAAATTGCTCTTGATGTGGTTTTGGTGATTGAAGCATTTCCGCAAAGAAAAGTTGACCTTTGAGGTCGTGGATTTCAGGCGCTTATCACGCTATTTCAGGAAGGCGGCGTATGCCCGTTCATGGCCCGACCATGTTATGTGTACCTCAAGCTGAAGATGCCCGGCCCCAAGGGTGTGATCACAGTCACTGGCAATCGAAAGAAAGCAGATGAGTGTTTCCAGAAAGGCTCTAAGATTGCTGATGCTCAGATGGCAGTGGTAGAATTGCAAGAATATCAGAAGACTGCAGATCCGACTGATTTGTTGCGAGCCAAGAAGCCCGCTACAGAGTCGGCATTCCAGTCGTTCGGTGAGACGAAGCAGGTTCATGTTCACCCGACCGACCCCAATGCTGCTCCGACCAACATCTCAACAACACTCGACTCCAAATAGGAAGAAGTGCTCGTCCAGTTCCTCCGTTAGAACTGGGACATCTTTGCATGGAAGCCTGCTGACATGCCGGGTGTTCCCAGGGAGCTGGTTGAGCACCGTCTGCGAGTCGAATCAAAAGTCAAACCTGTCAAAGAACATCTTCGACGGTCCGCCATCGAGAAGAGAAAGGCCATAGGCGAGGAGGTGGCTCGGCTCTTAGCAGCAGAGTTTATCCGAGAAATTTACCACTCCGAGTGGCTCACCATTGTGGTCATGGTCCCTAAGAAGGACAATTCACTGCGCATGTGCATCGACTTCAAGCATATCAATCGGGCCTTCCCGAAAGATCATTTTCCTCTCCCCCGTATCGACCAAATAGTCGACTCGACTGCGGGATGTGAGCGGTTGTCTTTTTTAGACGCATATTCCGGGTACCATCAGATCCGTCTGTATGGACCCGACGAGATCAAAACAGCTTTCATCACTCCATTCGGTGCTTCATTATGTCACCATGCCATTCGGCCTCAAGAATGCGGAGCCACGTTCATGAGGATGATTCGAAGTGTTTACTCACTCAAATTAGTCGAAATGTGGAAGCATACATGGATGACATTGTGGTCAAGTCACGGAAAGGTTCCGACCTGTTGGTGACCTTGCTGAAACATTTGCCAATCTCGGAGGTATGATATCAAGCTTAATCCATCAAAGTGCACATTCGGAGTTCTGGTGGAAAGTTACTCGGTTTTCGTTTACGAGCGAGGAATCGATGCTAACCCGAAAAAGTTGGCACTATTCTCCGAATGAAACGCCCTGTGCGTGTGCACGATGTCCAGAAGCTTACTAGATGCTTGGCCGCTTTAAGTCGATTCATCTCTCGCCTCGGTGAAAAGGCATTGCCTCTTTACCGACTTATGAAGAAGTCAGACAAGTTCGAGTGGACCCTGAAGTCGATGCAGCGTTTGCGAGCTCAAAGCTCGCTCTCCACCCACCGGTGCTTGCTGCCCCAATCAGCAAAGAGCCGTTGCTGCTTTACATTGCAGCCACAGGACAAGTCGTCGATCAGACTTACGGTCGGCGGAAGAGGAAGGAAAAGCCTTCAAAGTTCAGCGCCCGAAGATATTATCTTTACGAAGTGTTAACCCGTCGAAGCAAAGATACCCTCATTATCGAAGCTTGTGTATGGGATTTATATGACCGCAAAGAAGGTTGCTCACTACTTCTCGATCATTCCATTACGATCGTCGTGACGCCCGTTATCGAGATTACGCTGTGAGACATGAATCGGTCGAGTGGTGAAATGGGCGATTGAACTTCTTCCCTTGATATCAAGTTTGAGGCAAAGAAAGCCATCAAGTCCCAAGCAATAGCAGATTTCATCGCCGAGTGGATTGAACAACGATTACCGACTCAAGTTCACTCGAACCTTTGGACTATGTTCTTTGATGGTTCCAAGATGCTGAATGGTTCGATCTTTGGGTAGTATTGGTTTCCCCGAGGAGAAAGCTCGGATATGTGCTCCAGATTCACTTTGATTCTTCCAACAATGAAGCGAATACAAAGCATTGTTGTATGGGTTGCGTATGGCCATTTCACTTTCGGCGTCCGTCGCCTCATGGTCTATGGCGACTCAGATCTGGTGGTTAATCGGTGATGAAGGAGTGGGGCGTCGAAGTCCAGCCATGGTAGCTCTTTATGTCAGATGAGGAAGCTGGAAAAGAAGTTTGAGGGTTAGAGCTCCATCACATACCCGACCGAAAAATCAAGCTCTTGATGATTTGGCGAAAATAGGGTCCAAGAGGAAGCCATTCCCGGTGATGTGTTTTGGAGCACATCCGCTGCCGTCGATTCAATAGGATCCTTTCATCGAAGAAGCTCCACAGCCAAAAAGTGCCACCGATCCGGTGAAGTTGAGGTCCCAGCGGTGGTCGACCTGGTCATGGAAGTCGTGGTCATCACTCCCGACTAGACAATACCGTACGTCGCATACATCCTGAGGAAAGAGCTCCCGGAGAATGAAGAAGAGGCTAGACAGATCGTCCATCGATCCAAGGCCTTTACTGTGATCAAGGGACGCTTATTTAGAAAAGCGTGGTCGAGTCGCCGAAGTGCATAGACGGAAGAGGGTCGATAATCCTTGATGATATCCACTCGGGGACTGTGGTCACCATCGTCCTCTCGGACCATCGTGGCTAAAGCATACCGAGAGGGATTTTACCGGCGAAGGCAAATGAAATGGCAAAGGAAATAGTCGACAAATCAAGGATGTCGGTTCTACTCAATATGTCACACAAGCCCGCCTCGGCATTGAAGACCATTCCACTCGTCGGCCTTTCGCTGTTTGGGGTTGGATATGATTGGACCGGCGAGAACTAGCAGGAGTGGTTTCACTCATTTGCTTGTGGCAGTCGACAAGTTCACGAAGTGGATCGAAGCTAAACCTATCAAGAATCTTGATGCGTGCACTGCTGTTAGTTTCATCAGAGAATTGATATTCAGATATGGAGTTCCGCACAACATCATCACGGACAATGGGTCAAATTTCGATTCCGACAAGTTCAAAGCCTGTTGCGCCTCTTAGGGCACGCGGGTCGACTATGCTTCAGTCGCTCACCCCCAGTCGAATGGACAAGCTGAATGAGCAAATGGTCTATTTCTCAAAGGACTGAAACCTCGACTGATGCGTGATCTCAAGCATGCAGCAGGAGCGTGGGTCGACGAACTTCCGTCGGTTCTTTGGGGATTGAGGACCACTCCTAATCGTTCGACCGGAGAACTCCATTCTTTATAGTCTATGGAGCTGAAGCAGTTCTGCGAGTGACACCTTCACAATGCCCCAGTCGAACTCTACTCTGAAGTGAAGCGAGCAAGCCCGTCAAGATCGATCGACCTCCTTGAAGAGGAGAGAGAGAGATGGCCCTGATCCGCTCGACCATCTATCAGCAGGACTTGCGTCGATTCCACGCCAGAAATGTGAAGAGCTGAGCCTTTCAGGAAGGAGATCTGGTCCTCCGAGTGGATCAACAGAAACCACACAAGCTCGCTCCCCACTTGGGAAGGCCCCTTCATCGTCACCAGAGTTCTTCACAATGGGGCTTACCATCTTTACAACGTCGAACACCAGATCGATGAGCCTCGGGCATGGAATGCGGAGCTGCTCCGCCCCTTTTACATTAAGAGCTCACTCGGGTGAGATGTAATAAAAGTACTTCTATAGTTTGTCTATCTAAAACAAGAAGATTATAATTTTCCCAGTGATTGTTATTACTTTTTGTTAAAATTCCCCCCCAGTGGGTGACTTAGCTGCGAATCCGTTTCGCCTAAGTTTGTAAAAAAAAATCCTTACCGAGTGTCGAGCCAGCCTCTCACTCGGGGGTTTAGCAGCGAATCTGTTTCGCCTAAGTTTGTAAAAAAAAATCCTTACCGAGTGTCGAGCCAGCCTCTCACACGGGGTTTTATCAGCGAATCCGTTTCGCCTAAGTGTTTAAAATCCTACCTAGTGGTGAGCCAGCCTCCCACTCGGGGGCTTAGCTGCAGTCCAAGTACTCGCCTAAGTGTTTAAAATCCTACCGAGTGGTGAGCCAGACTCCCACTCAAGGGCTTAGCTGCAGTCCAAGTACTCGCCTAAGTATTTAATACAATGTGCACTTTGCAAGGACGGCGAGGTGCAGGTCATTGTTGCCTTCCCTTCAAAGCTATGACACAAAATCCTCCTTGGAGGCTTAGCTGCAGTCCATGCTACCTAAGTTTGAAAAATCCTACCGAGTGGAGAGCAAACCTCCCACTCGGGGCTTAGCTGCAGTCCAAGACTAGCCTAAGTTTGAAAAATCCTACAGAGTGGAGAGCAAACCTCCCACTCGGAGGCTTAGCTGCAGTCCAAGCTAGCCTAAGTTTGAAAAATCCCACCGAGTGGAGAGCAAACCTCCCACTGGGGCATAGCTGCAGTCGATGACTCGCCTAAGTTTGAAAAATCCTACCGAGTGGAGAGCAAACCTCCCACTCGGGGCTTAGCTGCAGTCCAAGCTACGCCTAAGTTTGAAAAATCCTACCGAATGGAGAGCAAACCTCCCACTCGGGGGCTTAGCTGCAGTCCGGGACTCGCCTAAGTTTGAAAACATACCGATCCGCAAGGACGACGAGGTGCAGGTCGACTGCTACCTTCTCCTTCGGAGCTGCGCCACAAGTACAGCGTGTGCTCCATCCTGATCCGCAAGGACGACGAGGTACACGTCGACTACTTCCTTCTCCTGCACCTGCAAGAGCCACAAAGTGTAGGTCGACTGGATCCACCACAGAGCTGCATCTCAAACATTGAAGCATAATCCGAGTGAAGAGCAAAGTTCACTCGAAGGCAAACAAAAGCATATTCTAACGAAAAGTAAAGTTCGGATAGCATCCTAAGGATGCAGAAGTACCCAGGCCTCAAGCCTGCTAAGGTTTATCGGTTACAAGAATCACTCGGCATTCCGAGGCAAATTTAAGGTAGAGCATAAAAGTTTTTTACTCCTCAGGTGGAGGACTGGAAGGAGCCACAAACTGGTCAAGGTCGATCCCATCGGCGATCCGGTGGCAGCGCGATGAAAGTTTCCATGAAAGATTGGAAATCATACTTCTTGGTGTTCGCAACTCTGAGGGCCGCCAGGTTGTCCTCCCGCGCTTCCTTGCAGTGGACACGAACCAGAACAGAGCAACATCAGCACCGCACCTGGAAGAAGACTTTTTCCATTCTTGCACTCGACTTGGAACCTCATTCAGTCGAGTCATTAAGGACCCAAGGTCATTCTGAAGCGTCTGGTCCGGCCAGAGGGTTGAGTCGATCCGTGACACCGCAGCTTTCAGTCAAGCGAGATAGTCCACCACTCCAGCGATCACGAGACTCGGTCGAACACGTTCATAGCGGCTTCATCCTTCACGGGAGAGTTGATGGGGTCCAGCTTGTCTCCACTGACCGGTCTCTTCTTGAAGTTCGACGAATTCTGCAAATCGACTCAAGTTCAAGATAATGGTTCTATGGTGAGTCCATGATGACAAGTCAGTCGGATAAGAGGATTTACCTTCAAGCATGAGGAATAGCTTCTTGGCGAGCCTTCCCAGATAAACCTCCAAATCGTTCCTCCTCCCCGCCAGTTCGCCAACCTTGTCAGTCAGAGCAACTTTGTCATTCTTCAGTCAGCTAGCCTCCTTGTTGGCCGCGTCGAGAGCGGCCTTCAGGTTGGTATTCTCCTCTTGAGTTTTCCGACCGAGGCCTGTTTCTCTTCCATGAGCTTTGTTTTCTCGAAGCCATATACAGGCCTCTGCAAGGTCTTGGTCTTTCTTCTTGAGCCTCCTCCAGTTTATGCGCAAAATAACAATAAGTCAAAGTTGAGAATGGGTAGAAAGACAAAGGCGATCGTCAAGTTCTCACCAGCCATACCTTTTGCTTCGTCTCTCGCCTTTTGCAAGTTCTCTGAGCGAGCTTCAAGTCAAGGTTGAGCTGGATCTGCTTGTTCTCCAATTCGGTATAGCGGGCCACGAGCTCATAAGATTTCTCTGAAGAGTCAATCGACAAAACATCAAAGACAGGTCACTTCCGAGTGACTTAAGAAAAATCATAGCATTTCTAAGACTACAGTCGAATCAAAACATTCGACAGTAGTCTCGGGGACTACACCCAGTGGGGTGCACTCAGCGTGCCCCCACTGGTTTTTACCAATTCGGTTCGACCAGTCGACCGAAAGTGGCAAAAAGGTTATGATCCTAAAAACATAGCTAGCTGTCGTGATCAGCCTGTGTAAAAAAAAAAAAAAAAAAAAAGTTCTTAGACTATAGTCGATCGCCCGCATCCACCATAGTCTCGGGGACTACATCCGATGGGTGCACTCAGCGTGCCCCACGGTTCCAAAGATCCATTCGACATGGCGGACCAGACCGAGTGAAGAAATTCAAAGTATAAAGACTATAGTCGATCGCCCATGATCCACCATAGTCTCGGGACTACACCAGTGGGTGCACTCAGCGTGCCCCATCAGTTCAAAAATTCAATCGACACACCCACCAACACCCAAAGGGTGTCTGAGATCTGAAAATGGAAATCTTGAAACAAGAAATTTCAGGTAGCATATCCTAACAGAACAAGCAACTTACTTGGACATTGCTCTGAAGAGCCGAGCTTGCATCATAAGCCGCCTGGCTGGCCTCCCGGACCACCTCCACTTGCTCCATCATGATCCCTGCCTGGCGTATGGCCTCCTTGGCAGCACTCACTTGGTTTTCCGGGACGTGGTGTGTGGCAAAAAGGGATGGCGGGTCAGCAGTCGACGACGAAGGCCGGACACTCGTCAGCGGCATAGCAAAGGACACAGAAGTCCGAGTGGTGTCGCCTCCCTCGTGAGCTAGCGTCTCAGGCAGTGATACAACTGGAGTAGCCTTGCCAGCAGGCACCTTTTTGTCCTTCCTCTTCCTCAATGGTGTTTCATTGTCGTCATCAGGGAGATCAATGACATGAGGTGGAACTACAAGCAAGATTCAAAGGTAAAAACAAAAATCCAATCGACCACAAAGCAAAACTGCAGAGATCATACCAAGGTTGGAGGTGGCGGCATCTTCCATTTCCTGATCCTCGTGCTTAGCTGAGGTCTCGGAGGTGGAAGCACTGCAGATTTCAGAAGTCAATGGATCAGTCAAAACGAGTCGACCAAAAGTGCACTCATGGTAGACAGAAAACACAAGTTCTGCTGATTACCCGAAAATGGTGGGAATGACCATCCTCATCTTGGGTAAGGCCTTCGCCGGCTTTGATGACGTTGCTCGGGGTTGCTTTGGCGGTTTCTCAGTTGGCACTGGAGAAGTCGTCCGAAGTGCGCTGTTGAGCGCCCGATGGGCGCGATAGCCTTACCTCGCTCGACCACCGGATCATGCGTCAGCTTGGATCGCCTTTCCGAGTGGGGTGGATCCACGTCTCCCTCCTCTTCCTCATCCTCCTCCTCCTCTTCATCAGAGCTGTCGTTTTCCTCAGACTCCCACTCCTCCTGGCTTTCGCCTCCGCTTCCTTCTTCTTCTTCGACTGGTTCTTGCGCCCCGTTGGGCATCGAGTACATCTCAGTGGTGACCTAGAAGACAACAAAACAAGACAAAAGTTAGTCGGCCGAATCGCAGCGGAACAGAGCAAATGCAACAGGATCACAATCGGAGATCAGTGGTCATACCTTGTCTGGTTCGTAAGTTTGGTCGAGTGGTGGGATCCTCCTAGCTCCACGAGGGTTATCCTTGTTCCTGTGATGGCGGTCATCCACCTCTCCAATGTGGCGTCGTCGACCTCCTCAGGTGGACCGGGTGGTGTCCTCGGTGCGGAGTACATCACATCGGGTGACCTCGGTATTGGAGCGGCTGAATGCGCCGTCGAAGGAAAACCTCCAGAAGATCCATGCCGGTCACTCCGTCGCGAATGAGCTGAACTACACGCTCCATCAACAACTTAACCTGGGCCGTCTCCTCCGGAAGCACCTTCAGAGAGGATGGCTTGTTCACTCGATCCATGGAGAAAGGAGGGAGTCCAGTCGACTGCCCTGGCGTCGACTGGTCTTGGTAGTAGAACCAGGTCGACTGTCACCCTCTGACTGAATCGGGAAGAATCATGGCTGGAAAGGCACTTTTACCCCTCATCTGGACCCCGAGACCCCCACACATCTGGATTACTTGGGTTCTTTCGTCATTCGGACTAGCCTTTTTCACCGTCTGAGAGCGACAAGTGAATATGTGTTTGAAGAGGCCCCAGTGTGGTCGACAACCCAAGAAGTTTTCACACAGAACCTGGCGGCGAGATAGGCAATGGAGTTGGGTGTAAAGTGATGGAGTTGTGCTCCAAAGAAGTTCAGAAAACCCCGAAAGAAAAGATTCGGCGGAAGAGAAAATCCGCGATCCACATGGGTGGCTAGGAGGACGCACTCGCCCTCTTGAGGCTGCGGCTGCCACTCTCTCCCCGGAAGCCTTGCTGACCCGTGGGGGATCAATCCCTCGTTGGCCGGTCGTTGAGGTCTTTCGGGTGATGGTCGGCGGATCAATCTCCTGGACCCAACCTTGCGGCAGGCTGGACATGACGAGGATCCGCCCCGACTGGGCGCTCTCCCCTTCGCCTTCGTCGTCGCCTTCTTCGCTCGCTCCAAGGCCGCCGTCTTCTCCTTCACCATTGTCGCTGGCGGGGCAGGAGCGGGGCAGCGGCGCTGAGCAGGTCACGGGCGCGGCGGATGAATCTGAGGGCGGAGGAGGGGAAAATGAGGGCGCACTGTTCAAAATACCCCGCCGGCGCCTTATATGAAGTCGCTTCAGTGGCTGGTGGTAGGCCGGGCAATCTGTCAAATCTCGCAACGATCAAGCGATACGTGGCGAAAAAGGTGGCGCAGAGATCAAGGCGTCCTTGCCTTATCCATCCGAGTGCCGCGGCCTTCTCCGCTTCGCGCGCTTCCCAAAATTCGGATCCCACTAAATCCGCTAACAGCAGAGCAACTTGTCAGATGGAAGATTTCCTCCGATCCGTCGCTCGGAAATCTCCAAGTTCATAAAGATCACTCGACGGATGTAGAGAATGGATCAAGGCGACTGAAAGAGAAGTTGACACCGTCACTAAAAGGTCACTGATCCAGAATAAAGCACACTCGCAGCGTGAAAAGCAGGTCGGAAAGATTATCAACTCCTTCCTCACTCAAACCTCGATCCATTCTGGGGCTAATGATGAAGTCATATACCTAGGGTAGGGTCATGGACCTGTCCAAGATACCCTCCCCAAGGTCATCCTTAGAGTAAACTGCCTACCAGTCAACCTGGTAGGTTTCCATTCGACAGATTCAAAGACACTCGACCATGAAGACCCACTCGACCACCAGGAGTCCAAGAGCCACTCGGTGTCCAAACGGTCTATAGATTAAGTAGTCTTTATGGTCATGATGACACTTTATGTAAGGCATTACCAGTAACGCTAGCCTTAATGTACCTTAAACCCCTCCGCTACGTGGGCTGGCTGGGGTCCTGGCGCACTCTATATAAGCCACCCCCCTCCACAGGTAGAAGGGTTCGCACCCCTGTTATTCATACGCATATAATCCAGTCGACCGCCTCCGGGCTCCGAGACGTAGGGTTGTTACTTCCTCCGAGAAGGGCCTGAACTCGTAAACTCGTGCGTACCAACTACTCCATAGCTAGTACCTTGCCTCTCCATACCCGCCCCCATTCTACTGTCAGACTTAGAACCACGACAGCGCGCGGCCTGCCCTAGCCAGCCCTCCTCTTCTCCCTTAGGGCCCATGTAGGCCCATTAACCCCCAGGGGGGTTCCGGTAACCCCCCGGTACTCCGGTAAAACTCTGATTTTACCTGGAATGATTCCGATATCCAAATATAGGCTTCCAATATATCAATCTTTAAATCTCGACCATTCCGAGACTCCTCGTCATGTCCGTGATCACATCCAGGACTTCGAACAACCTTCGGTACATCAAAAACTATAAACTCATAATATAACTGTCATCGTAACGTTAAGCGTGCGGACCCTACGGGTTCGAGAACAATGTAGACATGACCTAGAACTATTTCCAGTCAATAACTAATAACGGAACCTGGATGCTCATATTGGCTCCTACATATTCTACGAAGATCTTTATCGGTCAAACCGCATAACAACACACGTTGTTCCCTTTGTCGCCGGTATGTTACTTGCCCGAGATTCGATCGTCGGTATCTCAATACCTAGTTCAACCTCGTTACCGGCAAGTCTCTTTACTCGTTACGTAATGCATCATTCCGTAACTAACTCATTAGTTACATTGCTTGCAAGGCTTATAGTGATGTGCATTACCGAGAGGGACCAGAGATACCTCTCCAACAATCGGAGTGACAAATCCTAATCTCGAAATACGTCAACTCAACAAGAACCTTCGGAGACACCTGTAGTGCACCTTTATAATCACCCAGTTACGTTGTGACGTTTGGTAGCACACAAAGTGTTCCTCCGATAAGCGGGAGTTACATAATCTCATAGTCATAGGAACATGTATAAGTCATGAAGAAAGCAATAGCAACATACTAAACGATCAAGTGCTAAGCTAACGGAATGGGTCAAGTCAATCACATCATTCTCCTAATGATGTGATCCCGTTAATCAAATGACAACTCATGTCTATGGTTAGGAAACTTGACCATCTTTGATTTACGAGCTAGTCAAGTAGAGGCATACTAGTGACACTATGTTTTGTCTATGTATTCACACATGTATTATGTTTCCGGTTAATACAATTCTAGCATGAATAATAAACATTTATCATGATATAAGGAAATAAATAATAACTTTATTATTGCCTCTAGGGCATATTTCCTTCAGTCTCCCACTTGCACTAGAGTCAATAATCTAGATCACATCGCAGTGTGATTTAACACCAATATTCATATCTGTATATGATTAATACCCATAGTTCACATCGTCATGCGACCAACACCCAAAGGGTTTACTAGAGTCAATAATCTAGTTCACATTGCTATGTGATTAACACCCAAAGATTACTAAGGTGTGATCATGTTTTGCTCGTGAGAGAAGCTTAGTCAACGGGTCTGTCACATTCAGAGCCGTATGTATTTTGCAAATATTCTATGTCTACAATGCTCTGTACGGAGCTACTCTAGCTAATTGCTCCCACTTTCAATATGTATCCAGATTGAGACTTAGAGTCATCTGGATCAGTGTCAAATCTTGCATCGACGTAACCCTTTACGACGAACCTCTTGTCACCTCCATAATCGAGAAACATATCCTTATTCCACTAAGGATAATTTTGACCAATACCAGTGATCTACTCCTAGATCAGTATTGCACTCCCTTGCCAAACCAGGGCAGAGTATACAATAGGTCTGGTCCATAGCATGGCATAGTTCTATAGAACCTATGACTGAGGCATAGGGAATGACTTTCATTCTCTTTCTATTTTCTGCCGTGGTCGGGATTTGAGTCTTACTCAATTTCACACCTTTGCAACACAGGCAAGAACTCTTTCTTTGACTATTCCATTTTGAACTACTTCAAAAACTTGTCAAGGTATGTACTCATTGAAAATATTATCAAGCGTCTTGATCTATCTCAATAGATCTTCATGCTCAATATGTAAGTAGCTTTACTGAGGTCTTTATTTTAAAGAACTCCTTTCAAACACTTCTTTATGCTTTCCAGAAAAATTCTACATCATTTCTGATCAACAATATGTCACTCACATATACTTATCAGAAAGGCTGTAGTGCTCCCACTCACTTTATTGTAAATACAGGCTTCACCGCAAGTCCGTATAAAACTATATGCTTTGATCAACTTATCAAAGCGTATATTCCAACTCTGAGATGCTTGCACCAGTCCATAGATGGATCGCTGGAGCTTGCACATTTTGTTAGCACCTTTAGGATTGACAAAACCTTCTGGTTGCATCATATACAACTCTTCTTTTAAAAAAACCATTAAGGAATGTAGTTTTGACATCCATTTGCCAGATTTCATAAAATGTGGCAATTGCTAACATGATTCGGACAGACTTAAGCATCGCTCAGTTGAGAAAATCTCATTGTAGTCAACACCTTGTATTTGTCGAAAACCTTTTTGCGACAAGTCGAGGTTTGTAGATAGTAACACTACTATCAACGTCCGTCTTCCTCTTGAAGATCCATTTATTTTCTATGGCTTGCCGATCATCGGGCAAGTCCACCAAAGTCCACACTTTGTTCTCATACATGGATCCTATCTCAGATTTCATGACCTCCAGCCATTTCACGGAATCTGGGCTCATCATCGCTTCCTCATAGTTCGTAGGTTTATCATGGTCTAGTAACATGACTTATAGAATAGGATTAACATACCACTCTGGTGCGGACCGTACTCCGATTTGGGTTCGAGCTTATCAGGTTGAAACTTTTTCACATAAGCATTGCAACTCCAAACTTTAAGAAACGACAGCTTAGGTTTATTGCTAAACCATAGTTCATACGGTGTCGTCTCAACGGATTTTGATGGTGCCCTATTTAAAGTGAATGCAGCTGTCTCTAATGCATAATCCCAAAACGATAGTGGTAAATCGGTAAGATACATCATAGATCGCACCATATCCAATAAAGTGCGGTTTTGACGTTCGGACACACCGTTATGCTGTGGTGTTCCAGGTGGCATGAGTTTGTGAAACTATTCCACATTATTTTAACTGAAGCCCAAACTCGTAACTCAAATATTCATCTCCACGATCAGATCGTAGAAACTTTATTTTCTTGTTATGATGATTTTCCACTTCACTCTGAAATTCTTTGAACCTTTCAACTTTTTCAGACTTATGTTTCATCAAGTAGATATACCCATATCTGCTCAAATCATCTGTGAAGGTGAGAAAATAAGGATACCCGCCACGAGCCTTAATACTCATTGCTCTGCATACATCAGTATGTATTATTTCCAACAAGTCAGTAGCTCGTTCCATTGTTCTGGAGAACGAAGTTTTAGTCATCTTGCCCAAAAGGCACGGTTCGCAAGCATCAAATGATTCATAACCAAGTGATTCCGAAAATCCATCTTTCATGGAGTTTCTTCATGCGCTTTACATCGATATGACCCAAACTGCAGTGCCACAAATAAGTTGCACTATCATTATTAACTTTGCATCTTTTGGCATCAATATTATGAATATGTGTATCACTACGATCGAGATCCAACGAACTATTTTTCATTGGGTGTATGACCATTGAAGGTTTTATTCATGTAAACAGAACAATAATTATTTTCTGACTTTAAATGAATAACCGTATTGCAATAAACATGATCAAATCATATTCATGCTCAACACAAATGCCAAATAACATTTATTTAGGTTTAACACTAATCCTGAAAGTATAGGGAGTGTGTGATAATGATCATATCAATCTTGGAACTATTTCCAACACTCATCGTCACTTCCCCTCAACTAGTCTCTGTTTATTATATAACTCCTATTTCGAGTTACTAATCTTAGCAATCGAACAAGTATCAAATACTCAGGGGCTACTATAAACACTAGTAAGGCACACATCAATAACCTGTATATCAAATATACCCTTGTTCACTTTGCCATCCTTCTTATCCACCAAATATTCAGGGCATTTCCGCTTCCAGTGACCATTTCCTTTGCAGTGTAAGCACTCAATTTCAGGCTTTGGTCCAGCTTTGAGCTTCTTCGCGGGAGTGACAACTTGCTTGTCATTCTATTTGAAGTTTCCTTTCTTTCCCTTTGCCCTTTTCTTGAAACTAGTGGTCTTGTCAATCATCAACACTTGATGCTCTTTTCTTGATTTCTACCTTCGTTGATTTCAACATCGCAAAGAGCTCAGGAATCGTTTTCGTCATCCTTTGCATACTATAGTTCATCACGAAGTTCTACTAACTTGGTGATGGTGACTAGAGAACTCTGTCAATCACTATCTTATCTGGAAGATTAACTCCCACTTGATTCAAGCGATTGTAGTACCCAGACAATCTGAGCACATGCTCACTAGTTGAGCGATTCTCTTCCATCTTTTAGCTATAGAACTTGTTGGAGATTTCATATCTCTTAACTCGGGTATTTGCTTGAAATATTAACTTCAACTCCTGGAACATCTCATATGATCCATGACGTTCAAAACGTCTTTGAAGTCCCGATTCTAAGCTGTTAAGCATGGTGCACTAAACTATCAAGTAGTCATCATTTTGAGCTAGCCAAACGTTCATAACGTCTGCATCTGCTCCTGCAATAGGTCCATCACCTAGCGGTGCATCAAGGACATAATTCTTCTGTGCAGCAATGAGGACAATCCTCAGATCACGGATCCAATCCGCATCATTGCTACTAATATTTTTCAACACAGTTTTCTCTAGGAACATATCAAAATAAACATATGAAAGCAACAACGCGAGCTATTGATCTACAACATAATTTGCAAAATACTACCAGGACTAAGTTCATGATAAATTTAAGTTCAATTAATCATATTACTTAAGAACACATATTACTTAAGAACTCCCACTTAGATAGACATCTCTCTAGTCATCTAAGTGATCACGTGATCCAAATCAACTAAACCATGTCCGATCATCACGTGAGATGGAGTAGTTTTCAATGGTGAACATCACTATGTTGATCATATCTACTATATGATTCACGCTCGACCTTTCGGTCTCCGTGTTCCGAGGCCATATCTGCATATGCTAGGCTCGTTAAGTTTAACCTGAGTATTCTGCGTGTGCAAAACTGGCTTGCACCCGTTGTAGATGGACGTAGAGCTTATCACACCCGATCATCACGTGGTGTCTGGGCACGACGAACTTTGGCAACGGTGCATACTCAGGGAGAACACTTTTATCTTGAAATTTAGTGAGAGATCATCTTATAATGCTACCGCCAAACAAAGCAAGATTGTGCTTGTGATCTCCATCTCTGAAGCACCGTCATGATCACCATTGTCACCGGCGTGACACCTTGATCTTCATCGTAGCATCGTTGTCGTCTCGCCAATCTTATGCTTCTACGACTATCGCTACCGCTTAGTGATAAAGTAAAGCATTACAGGGTGATTGCATTGCATACAATAAAGCGACAACCATATGGCTACTGCCAGTTGCCGATAACTTGGTTACAAAACATGATCATCTCATACAATAAAATATAGCATCACGTCTTGACCATATCACATCACAACATGCCCTGCAAAAACAAGTTAGACGTCCTCTACTTTGTTGTTGCAAGTTTTACGTGGCTGCTACGGGCTTAGCAAGAACCGTTCTTACCTCGCATCAAAACCACAGCGATAGTTTGTCAAGTTAGTGCTGTTTTAACCTTCGCAAGGACCGGGCGTAGCCACACTGCTTCAACTAAAGTTGGGCCGACACCCGCCAGCCACACATGTGCAAAGCACGTCGGTAGAACCAGTCTCGCGTAAGCGTCTGGCGTAATGTCGGTCGGGCGCTTCATCCAACAATACCGCCAACCAAAGTATGACATCTTTGGTAAGCGGTATGACTTATATCGCCCACAACTCACTTGTGTTCTACTCGTGCATATAACATCAACGCATAAAACCTAGGCTCGGATGCCACTGTTGGGAACGTAGTAATTTCAAAAAAAAATCCTACGCACACGCAAGATAATGGTGATGCATAGCAACGAGAGGGGAGAGTGTGTCCACGTACCCTCATAGACCGAAAGCGGAAGCGTTATATCAATGCGGTTGATGTAGTCGTACGTCTTCACGGCCCGACCGATCAAGCACCGAAACTACGGCACCTCCGAGTTCTAGCACACGTTCAGCTCGATGACGATACCCGGACTCCGATCCAGCAAAGTGTCGGGGAAGAGTTCCGTCAGCACGACAGCGTGGTGACGGTGATGATGTTCTACCGACGCAGGGCTTCGCCTAAGCACCGCTACGATATGACCGAGGTGGAATATGGTGGAAGGGGGCACCGCACACGGCTAAGGAACAACCACGAAGATCAACTTGTGTATCATGGGGTGCCCCCTGCCCCCGTATATAAAGGAGGGAGGGGGAAGGTGCGGCCGGCCCCTAGGGGTGCGCCTGGAGGAGTCCTACTCCCACCGGGAGTAGGACTCCCCCCTCTTGCCTTGTTGGAGAAGGAAGGGGGAAGGGGAAAGAGGAAAGAGGGGTGCCGCCCCCCCCCCCCCCTTCCTTGTCCTATTCGGACTAGGGGGGAGGGGGCGCGCGGCCTGCCCTGGCCGGCCCCCCTCTTCTCCCTTAGGCCCATGTAGGCCCATTAACCCCCGGGGGGGTTCCGGTAACCCCCGGGGGGGTTCCGGTAACCCCCCGGTACTCCGGTAAAACTCCGATTTTACCTGGAATGATTCCGATATCCAAATATAGGCTTACAATATATCAATCTTTATGTCTCGACCATTCCGAGACTCCTCGTCATGTCCGTGATCACATCCGGGACTCCGAACAACCTTCGGTACATCAAAAACAATAAACTCATAATATAACTGTCATCGTAACGTTAAGCGTGCGGACCCTACGGGTTCGAGAACAATGTAGACATGACCTAGAAATATTTCAGGTCAATAACCAATAGCGGAACCTGGATGCTCATATTGGCCCCTACATATTCTACGAAGATCTTTATCGGTCAAACCGCATAACAACATATGTTGTTCCCTTTGTCATCGGTATGTTACTTGCCCGAGATTCGATCGTCGGTATCTCAATACCTAGTTCAATCTTGTTACCGGCAAGTCTCTTTACTCGTTACGTAATGCATCATTCCGTAACTAACTCATTAGTTACATTGCTTGCAAGGCTTATAGTGATGTGCATTACCGAGAGGGCCCAGAGATACCTCTCCGACAATCGGAGTGACAAATCCTAATCTCAAATCGTCAACTCAACAAGTACCTTCGGAGACACCTGTAGTGCACCTTTATAATCACCCGTTACATTGTGACGTTTGGTAGCACACAAAGTGTTCCTCCGGTAAGCTGGAGTTACATAATCTCATAGTCATAGGAACATGTATAAGTCATGAAGAAAGCAATAGCAACATACTAACGATCAAGTGCTAAGCTAACGGAATGGGTCAAGTCAATCACATCATTCTCCTAATGATGTGATCCCGTTAATCAAATGACAGCTCATGTCTATGGTTAGGAAACTTAACCATCTTTTATTTACGAGCTAGTCAAGTAGAGGCATACTAGTGACACTATGTTTTGTCTATGTATTCACACATGTATTATGTTTCCGGTTAATACAATTCTAGCATGAATAATAAACATTTATCATGATATAAGGAAATAAATAATAACTTTATTATTGCCTCTAGGGCATATTTCCTTCACTACTTGCCAGCACGAATTGTGATTAAACATTTGTTTGCGAGATAAATCTGGTTTTATTCCCCAATAATAATGATGTTGCAGTCTCCTAATACAAACTTACATCTCCACAATAATATGTCTACAACGAAACAAACATAGTTGGCCTCGCGGCGATTGCTCTTTTCCTTGTGAGATTTGGGAGGCACCCTGCCATATGGACGTAGATGACCAATAAGAGTTCAGAGAAGTCATGTCAAGTTCTTTCAGAAAATTAAAATTAATTTTGCCACCTGAAACATGGTTACGCATGTACAATGCTGGCGGAGGGGATGAAATCTTGGCAGTTTTTGTGTCGCTCACGGCTACTTTCCTTGACATAGATGCATAACCTAGAGTCGAACACTAAACTAACATCTACAAAATGTAAATGCTACCGTTGGGCGCTTGTGCATGTTAGTGTGCTCAGGACCTTAAGCGCCGTTGCATTGCATCTAGCCTTAGAGTGATATTTTTAACCTTGCCATATGATGTTCGTTGGTTATTAATGATCTCCATGTATGTTGAATGATTCCATATAAGTTTGCCCATTAATGCAAGCCTACATTTATAGTGTGTTGTGCGTCGGATCAGCTCACATCTTTGGCTTGATTCTCATTTCGGTGCATTGTGATTCTCATTTTCCGTGTGATATTGTTTCACCCGTTGCAACACACGGGCATGTTTGCTAGTAATCTATAACTCAGATTGAAATAAGTTATATATGAAAAATGATCAGAAAAATCCAATCTATCCATCTATACTGGTTTCATGCATGCTAGAGCAACTTAACCTTGCTATTTCGGTCAAACATGTTAATGCACTTATATGAACCCATAACTTGAGTTTGTATTTGAATCTTTGGTTCAAATAAGCTCAAACCCATCTGGTTGTAGTTGCATTAGCCCAACACACTCATATTGCCATGTCATGATCATGCATCATATTGTGCATTGCATTGATTGTGTTTCCTCTCTGTTGCCGGTATTTGTTCCCCCTTAGTAGATGTTGATCCAGCGATGAGTTCGATGACACTGATGAAGAGCTATATCATATTCAGAAGTGCCAGGCAAGCAAAACCCCCTTGTTCATTCTGATACAATCCCATTCTCTCGCTCCTGCTCTCCGTTATTGCATTAGGACAACAATGATTCAACTGTTACATGCAGCGGTAGTTGAACCCCTTTCCTCTGCATGACCTGTCATTGCCACAGTAAATAGATGAAACCCACTAGCATGAGTAGGAGTTGTTTGAGCCCTGATGTGCCTACTCATTCATGCTTGTTTGTCATGCCTGCTACTGCTTAGAGTTGAGTCAGGTCTGATTCATCGGGGATGAATTGGAGGTGTGTGAACATGTCCTACTGTTGAGAGCTAAGTGTGTGAACATGATTTGGTAAAGGTAGCGGTGAGAGGCCATGTAGGAGTACATGGTGGGTTGACTCATTGCAGCCGTCCACAGGAACTGAGTTCTGTGTTTGTGATCCATGAACAGCTACTACCACACATTGCGCTCCGAGCACTCCAAGCTCTCTCGACTTATTAATCAACATGATCTCTGTCCAGGAGTTGCAACTAGTTTCTTGTGTTTGTAGGTAGTGTTAGTAGTCTACCAAGTGGCACCCGGTACAGGTGGGCTTGGGACAGACTAGGCACCGTGGCCGGGTATACCAAGCGCCGCCAGTTTGGTGGGCTTGGAACCCTGTACACATCGTTTGGGGCCGTGAGCGACACCCCGGCCGGATCTCCTTGCGGATGGAACCCGAATAGGCGATAAACCTGGACTAGAGACTTGTGTGGTTAGTCAGGTCGTGGCCAACTCCCTCGCCAGGCTTCCGCTTGAAGGTTGCCGAGATACACGACGTGTACATGGTGGTAAGTGGCGAGAGCGTGTGTGGAGAAGGACACCCCTGCAGGGTTATAAATGATCTATTCGAATAGTCGTGTCCGTGGTAAAGGACTTCTGGGTTGCCTATACAGTTCCTAGACAAGTGAAAGTGGATACTGATACTCTAAAATGCGCAAGATAAGCGTGAGTGCTATGGATGGCCTTCTCATAGGGAGACAGGAGCGGATCCATAGTGGTGTATTGAAATGGTGAATATGTGGACTCGTGTGCGCCACCCCAAAAGAGTTACTTGCAGTCGTAGTTCAGGACAGCCACCGAGTCAAAGCTGGCTTGCTGAAGTCAAACTCCACCACCCCTTTATTGATACTGATGCATATGTAGCTAGTTCTGGTGTAAGTCTTGCTGGGTACATTTGTACTCAAGTTTACTTAATTTATGTTTTTGCAGAGAGATGTCAATCTCACTAGTAGTTCCACGTGGACTTCGACGTTTAGCTTTTACCTCAGCTACGATCTTGTACCCTTGGGAGGGTCTTGTAGATAGTCAGGCTTCTCAGCCTTTTCCATGTTGTCTGTACTCAGACATGTTTATACTTCCGCTTGTTGCTTGTTGCTTGTATGCTCTGTATGTTGGGTCATGAGACCCATGTTTGTAATATCTGGCTCCTCGGAGCCTAATGAATAAATACTTTGAGTCATAGAGTTTTGTTGTGATGCCATGTTGTATTTACACATATCGAGCATATTGTGTGTATGATTGAAATGCTTGATATGTGTGGGATCCGACAACCTAGTTGTGTATCCTTGGTAGCCTCTCTTATGGGGAAATGTAGTCTAGTGCTTCCACTGAGCCATGGTAGTCCACTACAGCCCTATTTACCGGAGTCCTGTTAGCCTAGTTGCTACTGCTCCGGAACACTTAGACTGGCCGGCATGTGTCCTTCTTCGATCTTGTGTACATCCCTTGAAATGTCACGCGGTGTCTTCGAGTCTGTTAGCCTGCTACAGCCAGTTCCAGTCCTGCTAGCCCAGTTGCTACAGCCCGAATTCACTCGCCGATGACCGACACGTTTGTTCTTTGGGTCATGTATGCCTCCACCTGTAAGTTAGTGCCACTTTGGGTTTACGACTAGTCATGTCGGCCCGGGTTCTTTGTCATATGGATGCTAGCGACACTATCATATACGTGAGCCAAAAGGCGCAAACGGTCCCGGGCCAGGTAAGGTGGCACCCGTGGGAATACCGCGCGTGAGGCCGCAAAGGGATATGATGTGTTACATGCTAGATCAATGAGGCTTAGGATCGGGGTCCTGACACATAACCCCAAAACAATAGTGGTAAATCGGTAAGAGACATCATAGATCGCACCATATCTAATAAAGTACAGTTACGACATTCAGACACACCATTATGATGTGGTGTTCTAGGTGGCGTGAGTTGTGAAACTATTCCACATTGTTTTAAATGAAGGACAAACTTGTAACTCAAATATTCGCCTCCGCGATCAGATCATAGAAACTTTATTTTCTTGTTACGATGATTCTCCACTACACTATGAAATTATTTGAACTTTTCAAATGTTTCATACTTGTGTTTCATCAAGTAGATATACCCATATCTTCTCAAATCATCTGTGAAGGTCAGAAAAAATGATACCCGCCGCGAGCCTCAACATTCATCGGACCGCATACATCGGTATGTATTATTTCCAATAAGTCAGTGGCTCGCTCCATTGTTCCGGAGAACAGAGTTTTAATCATCTTGCCCATGAGGCATGGTTCGCAAGTATCAAATGATTCATAATCAAGTGATTTCAAAAATCCATCTGTATGGAGTTTCTTCATGCGCTTTACACCAATATGACCTAAACGGCAGTGCCACAAATATGTTGCACTATCATTATAAACTTTGAAACTTTTGGCATCAACATTATGAATATGTGTATCACTACGATCGAGATTCAATAAACCATTTACATTGGGTGTATGACAGGTTTTATTCATGTAAACAAAACAACAATTATTCTCTGACTTAAATGAATAACCGTATCGCAATAAACATAATCCAATCATATTCATGCTCAACGCAAACACCAAATAACATTTTATTTTGGTCCAACACTAATCTCGAAGGTAGAGGGAGTGTGCGATGGTGATATTATCAACCTTGGAATTACTTCCAACACACATCATCACCTCGCCCTTAACTAGTCTCTGTTCATTTTGCAATTCTTGTTTCGAGTTACTAATCTTAGCAACTGAACCGGTATCAAATACCCTGGGGTTACTATGAACACTAGTAAAGTACACATCAATAACATGTATATCAAATATACCTTTGTTCACTTTGCCATCCTTCTTATCCGCCAAGTATTTGGGGTAGTTCCGCTTCCAGTGACCATTCCCTTTGAAGTAGAAGCATTCAGTTTCAGGCTTAGGTCTAGCTTTGGGTTTCTTCACGGGAGTGGCAACTTGCTTGCCATTCTTTCTTGAAGTTCCCTTTCTTTTCATTTGACCCTTTTCTTGAAACTAGTGGTCTTGTTAACCATCAACACTTGATGCTCTTTCTTGATTTCTACCTTCGCCGATTTTAGCATCGCGAAGGGCTCGGGAATCGTTTTCGTCATCCCTTGCATATTATAGTTCATCACGAAGTTCCAGTAACTTGGTGATAGTGACTAGAGAACTCTGTCAATCACTGTCTTATCTAGAAGATTAACTCCCACTTGATTCAAGCGATTGTAGTACTCAGACATTATGAGTACATGCTCACTGGTTGAGCTATTCTCCTCCATCTTGTAGGCAAGTACTTGTCAGAGGTCTCATACCTCTCGACTCGGGCATGAGTCTGAAATACCAATTTCAGCTCTTGGAACATCTTATATGCTCCTTGGCGTTCAAAACGTTTTTGAAGTCCCAGTTCTAAGCCGTAAAGCATGGCGCACTAAACTATCAAGTAGTCATCATACCGAGCTTGCCAAACATTCATAACGTCTGCATCTGCTCCTGCAATAGGTCCGCCACCTAGCGGTGCAGCAAGGGCATAATTCTTTTGTGCAGCAATGAGGATAATCCTCAGATCACGGACCCAGTCCGCATCATTGCTACTATCATCTTTCAACTTATTTTTCTCTAGGAACATATAAAAAATAAACGGGGATCTACATCGCAAGCTATTGATCTACAACATAGATATGCAAATACTATCAGGGCTAAGTTCATGATAAATTAAGTTCAGTTAATCATATTACTTAAGGACTCCCACTTAGATAGACATCCCTCAAGTCATCTAAATGATACGTGATCCAAATCAACTAAACCATGTCCGATCATCACGTGAGATGGAGTAGTCATCAATGGTGAACATCTCTATGTTGATCATATCTACTATATGATTCACGTTCAACCTTTCGGTATCCAGTGTTCCGAGGCCATGTCTGTACATGCTAGGCTCGTCAAGTTTAACCCGAATATTCCGCATGTTCAAAACTGTCTTGCACCCGTTGTATGTGAACGTAGAGCCTATCACACCCTATCATCACGTGGTGTCTCAGCACGAAGAACTTTCACAACAGTGCATACTCAGGGAGAACACATATACCTTGAAATTTAGTTAAGGGACCATCTTATAATGCTACCGCCGTACTAAGAAAAATAAGATGCATAAAAGATAAACATCATATGCAATCAAAATATACGACATGATATGGCCATCATCATCTTGTGCCTTTGATCTCCATATCCAAAGCACCGTCATGATCTCCATCATCACCAGCTTGACACCTTGATTTCCATCATAGCGTCGTGGTCGTCTCGCCAACTATTGCTTCTACAACTATCGCTAACGCATAGTGATAAAGTAAATAAATTACATGGCGTTTGCATTTCATACAATAAAGCGACAACAATAAGGCTCCTGCCAGTTGCCAATAACTTTTACAAAACATGATCATCTCATACAACAACGTATATCACATCATGTCTTGACCATATCACATCACAACATGCCCTGCAAAAACAAGTTAGACGTCCTCTACTTTGTTGTTGCAAGTTTTACGTGGCTGCTACGGGCTTCTAGTAAGAACCATTCTTACCTACGCACCAAAACCACAACGGTGTTTCGTAAAGTTTGTTGTTTTAACCTTCAACAAGGACCAGCCGTAGTCAAATTCGATTCAACTTAAGTCGGAGAAACATACACCCGCCAGCCACCTTTATGCAAAACTAGTTGCATGTCTGCCGGTGGAACCGGTCTCATGAACGTGGTCATGTAAGGTTGGTCTGGGCCGCTTCATCCAACAATACCGCCGAATCAAAATAAGACGTTGGTGGTAAGCAGTATGACTATCACCACCCACAACTCTTTGTGTTCTACTCGTGCATATCATCTACTCGTGCATATATAGGTTGGAGGGAAGAAGAGGCATCCAAGGGGGCGCCCCAAGTAGGATGAATCCTACTTGGGGTTCTCCCAATTCGACCTCCCCTTTTCCTATTCCTATTCGGAATAGGAAGGGAAGAGGGGGAAGGGGGAATCCTATTCCCTTTTTCCTTTCCTTCTTCCCCTTTCCTTCTTCAATTTGGCCAGCCCATATGGGGGGCGCACAAGCCCCTTTGTGGCTGGTGTGTTTCCCTCTTGGCCCATAAGGCCCATACCTTTTGTCGGGGGTGCCCGGAACCCCTTCCAGTGACCATATAAGTACCCGGTGCATCCCAAAACACTTCCGGTGTCCGAATACCATCGTCCTATATATCAATCTTTACCACTCGACCATTTCGAGACTCCTTGTCATGCCCGTGATCTTATCCAGGACTCCGAACAACATTCGGTCACAAAATCACATAACTCATATAATACAAAATCGTCATCGAACGTTAAGCGTGCGGACCCTACGGGTTTGAGAACTACGTAGACATGACCGAGAGACCTCTCCGGTCAATAACCAATAGCGGAACCTGGATGCTCATATTGGTTCCTACATATTCTATTAAGATCTTTATCGGTCGAACCGTTATGACAACATACATTATTCCCTTTGTCATCGATATGTTACTTGCCCGAGATTCGATCGTCGGTATCTTCATACCTAGTTCAATCTCGTTACTGGAAAGTATCTTTACTTGTTCTGCAATACATCATATCACAACTAACTCATTAGTCACTTTGCTTGCAAGGCTTCTTATGATGTGTATTATCGAGAGGGCCCAGAGATACTTCTCCGATACTCCGAGTGACAAATCCTAATCTCAATCTATGCCAACCCAACAAATACCTTCGGAGATACCTGTAGAGCATCTTTATAATCACCCAGTTACGTTGTGACGTTTGATAGCACACAAGGCATTCCTCCGGTATCCAGGAGTTGCATAATCTCATAGTCAAAGGAATATGTATATGACATGAAGAAAGCTATAGCAATAAAACTAAACGATCATTATGCTAAGCTAACGGATGGGTCTTGTCCATCAAATCATTCTCCTAATGATGTGATCCCGTTCATCAAATGACAACACATGTCTATAGTTAGGAAACTTAACCATCTTTGATTAACGAGCTAGTTTAGTAGAGGCTTACTAGGGACACAGTGTTTTGTCTATGTATCCACACGCGTATCAAGTTTCCGGTTAATACAATTCTAGCATGGATAATAAAAATTTATCATGATATAAGGAAATATAAAATAAAAACTTTATTATTGCCTCTAGAGCATATTTTGTTGGGGATATTACTACTGGGTGTAAACCGGCCAGGAGAGGCCGGGTTAACTTCATCAGTAGTCAAGTATGCTTGAAGCCCGTGAGGATATTCTATAAGGGCCCAAGGCCCAGAATCGGTTTAAGGCTTGTAGCCGTGAACCGGCATTAGTATGTAACTTGTGTTGTAAGTTAGAAATACTAGAGACCGAACCGGACACGTCTATGAGCCGGTCTCGGGACTCTGCAAACCGACGGGCGTCACCCATGTATATAAGGGGCGACCGGCGGCGATCGAAAAGCAGACAACAACTCGAGACTTAGATGAAGCTTGTTTGCTCCTAGTCATGAAACCCCATCAATTCCATCACAACTAGGCGTAGGCTTTTACCTTCATCGAAGGGGCGAACTAGTATAAACTCTCTTGCGTCCTTGTGTCGCTTTAACCCCTTCAAGCTAACCCGTGGCGATGGCTCCACGACTAAGTCCTTTCATGAGGACATCTGCGTGACAAAACCACGACGTTGGCGCCCACCGTGGGGCTATCGCACGATGGTTTCAAGTTCTTGGAGGGCAACTTCGAAGGACTCAAGGGTTACGCTGTGGGCCGGATGACCAAGAGTCGTCGCGGCAAGCTCTACATCGATGATTCGGGTTGGGGCCCCGAGGCCGGCTCTATTGAGTACGGGTACCGGGTCCCCTTTAGTGGCATACACGTCTTCATTGGCAAGATCGGTGAACCGGGCCCTGAGTCGGACATCCGCACCGACCTCGTCAAAACGGCTCAGCGTGCGAGATCTGCCCGGGTTAAACCGGTCGTGAAGCGTGCCTTCATGGGAGTCATCCACGGAGGATAATATGAAGATGGATCGGCATCTGGTAGCGAGACTGTCGTTTATTGCGGCGACGAGTCCTCGACCTAAGAAACCGAATCATTGTATCAGCTACAGGACGGCCGGATTGGGGGCTGTTCCGATGGCGACAGTATTCCGGACCCTTCTGATCTGCCCAACTGGGTTGGAATATTCATGGCCGGTACACAGGCGGCGGTCCACTCTTCGACCGCAGCAGCAATGTTCTCCGGGTCAGCAGCGGCGGCAGCGGCCGGGGCAGGAGGCTCTGTGCACCCACCGGCTCAAATTTTATCTGATTTATTTGATGCGTTGGCTGTGCTTATGGTAGAGGCTAACCCGGCGGATCGGGACGCCCACAACGCGGAGATTGCAAAAGTGAGGAACAGATCACTCGGGCCAAAGGCCGACCTAGCGGTGAGAACAACGGGATGGCATGAGCGGGCCGCTTTAGATGCGCATGCCTATAGGCTTATGCTGGACTAGAACGCGTCACATGAAGTCTTAAAAAGGAAGCATCGGTCTCGCTTTGCCGGCGGTTTTGATCGAGAAACCTCTTCAATACCCGGAGGAGGACCCGATAACCGCCGTGGCTAAACCGGGCGGAGGCACAGGGGCGGATGCGCCGGTTCAGCCTACTTTGATGGAGCCGCCTCGGCAGAATAACATCGTACCTCAGCCTGTCCGGACACCTCGGTCATTATTCAATCAATGGACAATCTTATCGCCGCCGCTTCACGGTGGAGGCCATCGATTGAAGGTGATTCTCCATAGCGGTGGAGGCGCACGGGTCAAGAACTTCTTGAACAGCCTTGGTACAGCAGGAAGCATATTCATATAGCCGTGACCGAATTCATTCCACCCCTGTCCAAGCGAATTCTACGGCGGATGGATGAACCGGCGGTATCCGATAATCTGCGGAACCGTGAAGCACCCGTGGCCATAACCGGCGGGTGATGCTCGAGAAGTGGTGGACGGGCCGAGCACTAAGGGATCTTGAGTTAGCGGCGCAACATGAGGCTCGTCAGCTTACGCCGGTTCGTCCAACCACCTCGATAGAGCCAGGAGTTACTTCCAGTTCTTTGGGAGTGCCTTGTCTTGTCCCCACTATACGCAATGTGCGCCTGCCTAAGGATTTCAAGGGCCCACGCAAGGTGCCAAATTACACGGCCAATTTGTCTCCGGAAGCATGGGTAGAGAGTTATGAGATGGCCATGGAGATGCTTGACGTAGATGAAGCGGCATGTGCAAAGTATTTCACCATGATGCTTGAAGGAACAGCCCGTATTTGGTTAAAGAGCTTACCAGCCAATTCTATCAGTTCATGGGCCCATTGTGAGCCGGTTTATCCAAATTTCAAGGATACATGTAAGCAGCCCATGTCGATAGTGGATTTAGCGGCTTTGTGTCCGGGAGGAAGGAGAGTCAACAACCCATTTGATGCGCGAGTCTCGGAAATTTTGCACTCATCACACCGTATCAACGCGACTCATGGTTATAACATTGGAAAGCAACTGCGGTTTAAACCTCGAAGTTGAAATCGGGACGGATGAAGCGCCATTGTAATGATATGGGGACCCTCATGACTGCGTTAGTGAAGTATGCTGATTACGATGGTACCAAGGATCCCGAGTCGATGATGACAAGGCGGGAAGGAAGAAGAACAGCAACTCAAGGGCAGCAACACAACACGACAGGTCATAGTAGCGGAGGCAAGCGTAAAGCGGATGGCAGCATGGACTTTGTGGCTAATACTAGCGCCGGGGCGGGGCCAGCGACGGAAGGTAAACCGCCAAATCGCGGTGGAGCTCAAACCCCAATCGGACCGCTGACTTATCTATTAAACCAGCCCTGTCCAAAGCACGGGACGAAGGAGGCGCTAGCCACCCACCTTTGGAAGGATTGCTATATTATGCAGGAGTTCAAAAATTCTAATGCTTTTCGGTATGATCACGGATCAGGTGGTGGCTCAGGATCCAGATTCCATGGGCCGGGTCACGGTGGAGGGAATGCCGGTTCAGGCTTCAATGGAGATCAGGGTGGACATAACAATCAAAACAATTAGAGTAGCCAGGGTGGTTACAACCAGCAGCAGCAGTCGGGTTATCAGAGCATTCCAAAATAGTTGAATAGTGGGCAATATCATGTATTCACCACTAGCTTGGATAAACGAGACCAGAAGCTTCACAAGCGAGCAGTGAATTCTGTTGAACCGACCGTGCCTTGTTATTTACGCTTGTCAGAACAGCCAATCATATGGAGTAGAGAGGATCACCCTCCCCGGGTTGACAATCCGGGTTAGCTAGCGTTGGTGGTGGCACCTCAGGTGGGAGGTTATAATTTCACCAAAGTGCTCATGGATGGAGGAAGCAACATTAATATCTTGTACTATGAGACCTTCCATCGTATGGGGCTAACAGACAAGAATCTTAAACCGTCCAATACGGAATTCCATGGTGTGGTACCTGGTAAGTCCACATATCCCGTTGGCAAGATAGCTCTGGAGGTGGCCTTTGGAGATGATCATGATTCCAGGTCAGAAACATTGGTTTTTGAGGTGGTTAAGATCCGGAGCCCGTACCACGCTTTGTTTGGGCGGCCGGCTTATGCCAAGTTTATGGCACGGCCCTGTTATATTTATCTGCAGCTCAAGATGTCGGGTCACAAGGGGACCATAACCGTTCATGGAAGTCGCAAGATTGCCTTGGAGTGTGAAGAAGGTGATGCGGCCTATGTAGAGTCGGTTTGTGCCACGGAAGAGTTGAAGTACTACAAGGATAATGTTGATCCAGCGGACATGACTCCGTTGAAGAAGCCAACCACAGAGCATGATCTGGCTTTAAAGTTCAAATCGGCAGCTGAGACTAAGCTTGTTGACTTTGTACCTGGCGATTCGTCTAAGAAGTTTAGTATCAGCACCAACTTGGATCCAAAATAGGAAAGCGCGCTCATCGAGTTCATCCATGAGAACCGGGACATTTTTGCATGGAAGCCTTCTGACATGCCAGGTGTACCGAGGGAACTCGCTGAGCACACTCTTAATGTGGATCCTAAGTACAAACCCGTGAAGCAGTTTCTCCGCCGGTTCAATGAAGAAAGGCACAAAGCTATTGGAGAGGAAGTGGCCAGGCTCTTAGCGGCTGGCTTTATTGTTGAAGTGTTCCATCCTGAATGTCTGGCTAATCCGGTGATGGTCCTTAAGAAAAACGGCACCTGGCGCATGTGTGTGGATTACATAGATCTTAACAAGGCTTGTCCGGAGATCCTTTTGCCCTCCCGCATCGATCAGTTATTGATGCTACGGCGGGTTGTGGCGTTTGAGTTTTACGGATGCATATTCGGTTATCATCAGATCAAGATGGTAGTTAAGGACCAGGAGAAGGCGGCGTTCATAACTCCCTTTGGAGCCTTCTACTATGTATCATGCCCTTTGGGCTCAAGAGTGCCGAGCAACTTATCAGCGGTGTGTCTGAAATTGCCTTCATAAGCGGATCGGCCGTAATGTGCATGCCTATGTGGATGATATTGTGGTTAAGTCAAGGGAGAAAGAGACTCTGGTTGATGATTTGAAGGAAACCTTTGATAACCTACGGACATACAAGATGATGCTCAACCCGGCCAAATGTGTTTTTGGTGTACCGGCAGGCAAGTTATTGGGTTTTCTGGTGTCCAACAGGGGAACTGAGGCTAATCCGGAGAAGATTACAGCTATCACCTTCCTTGCTAAACCAAAATTTATCAATGATGTCCAACGCTTGGCAGGCCGGATTGCCGCGTTGAGCCGGTTTATCAGCCGCCTCGGTGAGAAGGCGATTCGTTTGTATCAGATGCTGAAGAAAGCAGATCCCTTTGTCTGGAGTCCGACCACTGATAAGGCATTGGAGGATTTAAAACGGCAGCTAGCCAATCCGCCTGTTCTTGCTGCTCCGATTGACAAGGAACCATTGCTACTATATGTGGCAGCTAATGCTCGTGCAGTCAGCGTAGCCATCGTGGTGGAGCGCAAGGAGGCGGGCAAGGAATATCCGGTTCAGCATCCGGTTTACTATTTCAGCGAGGTGCTTATTGAGTTCAAGCAAAGATACCCGCATTGGCAGAAGCTGGTGTATGGAGTTTTCATGGCAAGCCGGAAGCTTAAGCAATACTTCCAGGGACATCCCATCACAGTGGTCAGCTCTGCTCCTTTGGGAGACATAACTTCGAGCAGGGGAGGCAAGCTGGCGGATTGCCAAGTGGGCTATAGAGCTTGGGCATACGGTTTGAAATACGTGCCTCGGACGACGATCAAATCTCAAGCACTTGTGGATTTCATCAATGATTGGACGGAGTTACAAGCACCTGAAGAGAAGCTGGATCACACCTATTGGACTATTCATTTTGATGGGTCCAGGCAATTGGAGGGCTCGGGGGCTAGAGTCGTATTAACTTCCCCACGAGGTGATAAGTTTTGTTATGTTCTCCGCTTAATGTTCCCTTGTACTAACAATGCAGCGGAGTATGAAGCTTTACTCCATGGTCTCCGGATGGCTAAGGAGATGAATCTCAGCGAGTCAAGTGCTTGGTGACTTCGGACACGGTGGCCCGACAAGTGTCGGTACTTGGGATTCTAAGGACCGCTCATGGCAGCATACCGTCGTGAGGTGGATATCATTGCGAGCCACTTCAAGGGATATCGGTGGATCATGTGGACAGACGGAACAACGGCGGCGGGCGCTTTAAGCGGTGGGCTCTCAGCGTAAACCGGTCCCGCCTAATGTTTTCTTAGATGTCCTGCATAACCCGTCGGCCAAGCTCCCTGGCGAAGAGGATTTGGCTATTCCTGATCCGAGGCTCGGTTGGTGGCGGCACTACATGTCATTCAGTTGGGCGGTTCCTTATCTTGCGTACATGAACGGGCGAGTTACGGAGGATGAAAGCGGCTGGCAGACGGATAATCCGGATATCCAAGTCCATGACTATTGTCAATGGCGAGTTGCATCATTGCGATGTGTCGAGGCGTTTCAACGTTGTGTGTCGCGGAGGAAGGTTGTGAGATCTTGCGTGAAATCCACGAAGGAGATTGTGGTCACCATGCCGGTTCAAAATCTCACGGTGGCTAAGGCGTTTCATCACGGTTTCTATTGGTTGACTTCTCATGCTGATCACGGAGGACCTGGTTAGGCGATGTGGCGGTGTCGAAGTTCTCAAGGCGCGCTCATGTGCGGCTCAAGAATTGAGGATGATTCCAATTGGTTGGCCGTTTGCGACTTGGGGGCAGGATATGGTTGGGCCTTTCAAACGGTCCAAGGACAAGAAGACCCACCTTTTGGTGGCGGTTGATAAGTTTACAAAGTAGGTAGAAGCGGAGCCCGTCAACAAGTGTGATGCAGCCACGGCGGTTCAATTCATTAAGAAGGCGATTTTCCAGTTTGGCTTTCCACGGTATCATTCTTGACAATGGTACCAATCTGTCTAAGGGTGCTATGAAGGAGTTACGTGAGCGTGAGCACATCCGACAGCGTTTCATCGATGGCTCACCCACGGTCCAATGGCCAAGCGAGAGAGCTAGCCAGAGATCTTCGAGGCATCAAACCCGCCTTATGGTCCCTTTGCAGCGGGGCGCCGGGTTGTTGGGTTGAGGTTACCATCGTGTTATGGAGCATCCACACTACACCCAACAGATCGACGGGATACACACTGTTCTTCATGGTCTACGGAGCGGGCGGTTCTCCCGATGATATCCGTCATGATTCACCTCGTGTAGCAGCTTATGTTCAAGCGGACAACGAGGTAGCACTGCAAGACGCTTTGGACCTGTTGGATGAGGGCGTGACATTGCAGCCGCCCGTTTGGCGATCTATCAGCGGGATCTTAAATCGCTATCACGATCGCCGAGTTAGAACCGAACCTTTCAAGAAGGAGATTTGGTGCTCGGCTCATCCAAGACCAGGTGATATGCAAAAGGTATCCCCACCTTGGGAGGGACCTTTCGTGGTCGACAGAATCTACACAACGGGTCGTACTATCTGATTGATATTCGAGAGCATAAAGACTCACGTACATCAGAAGAGAGACCAACAGGCCGTGAAACATAGCTCATCTTCGGCCCTACTATACTTGAGCCATAGGCTCTACTTATGTACATATTATGACAATGTATATATTATGATCAATACAATAAACCGGAGCCTTAGCTAAGCGGGGTCTCTGTTATTTTACATCATGAGTGGTTACGGAGTTTTTATCTTAAGCGGTCTCGGTTTACCCTTGAGTTAGCTTTTTAACAAAGCTTTATATCATGTCACTTGGGGGCTTGGTCGTGTCCGAACCAATGCAACACCTTTTGATAGGCGAAAGCCACGAGATCACTTGGGGACTTGGTCACGTCTGAACCAGTCACGCCTCTTGATCGGCCTAAGGCCACAGAATCACTTGGGGGCTTGGTCGAACCCGAACCATCGCTACACCTCTTGATCGGCATAATGCCACTGCATCATTTGGGGACCTGGCTGACATGAACCATAGCTACGCCTATTGGGGGCTTGGTCGTGTCCGACCATGGTAATGCCACTTGATCGGCTCAAACAGCCTCTTTTCGCAAAAGATTTCGTCTTTGCCTTTGCTTGCAATTTGTTTGTCTTTTTGCATATTTCTCTTGTTGCGTTCTTGAACCGACAATTGTTAAACCGATTCAACTGTCAGTTGACAAGACATGGTTTGTTGTTCATCCGGAGACACTTTTGCCCGGTTTGATTTTTGATAAACATCATATTATGGAGTAACACCGGTGTTCATTTTAACCCGGAACGGTTTGCCTGGTAAACCGACCCTTACATACGCAGGAGCTGTTTTCTCCTTCAGCACAGCGGGTTTCTTACAGCTCCACTTCAAGATTGGCACAACCAACTTCATGCCCTACGATGGCAGGTATCATATATTCCCATATATTTTTCATATGTTTAATCTAAAGTATTATCATTAATTTCATATACATAGATATGATAACCCGCCTGGTGATACAACCACAATGGCGTTTTAAGCTTTTTGCTGCAGACAACAGTTTAAGGTTGATGATTCAACAAAAACATAAATTGCAATAAATATGCACGAAGGCATATCAACACAAAGTGTGGCAGCTAGTTTATCACAAGGCAACACAGTGCCCAGATAAGATAATTGTTTTTTGGCATAACAAAAGGCAGCAATAATGTAAACCGGCCTCCGGTTTATGCTTGATCGCCACTTGGCACGATGGTTGCGGGTCATCTGCGCCGCTTCACTTCGATTCCCTACCCAGTAATTTGAAATCAACAGTCGTCAAGTCGATTCCCATTAATGCTTGGAATACAGCTTCATCATTGATCAGCAACGACGGTTCAATATCAGGAGCGTAAGTATGCTTACGGATTGGCGGTATAAGATTCTCTGCTTTAGGAATCGGTGCAGGCACTCATTTATTTTCTCCATCGTATTGGGCTTGATAGTGAGACAGATTTGCCTCTTCAACCAGCTGACAAGCCAAAGGGCGCACTTCCCGGTTTATAGCTCGAAGATCCTCTTCGCTAAATTATGTCCCGTCTTCCTTCAAGCTTGGGAAGCCTTGGGCCGCTTCAACAGGATCAAAAATCCGGCACCCACTCTTTGGCCCGGATTAAGGCATTTATGGCGCCGGTTCTAGCAGCAGATTTCTCTAATTCTTCAAACCGGGCAGGAAGCATTGACAACCTTTTAAGGGTGTCCTGGATTAAGGTTGGGGCCGGGTTGTTCTGAGAAGCGGTGTTGATGATCCATTGAGCACCAGTATAGAGTTGCTCTATCAATGTATAAGAGGCTTTCAATTTCTTCCGCACGTCTGATCCCAAGTGGCCAATACGTGTCCCTGTATCATTCAAAGGTTTAATAAACCGGCACAATATGGAAGGAGTTATCAGTACTCAAGATTGGGTTATCACCCTTAGTACAAAAATTTGGTGAACCAATGATGTGATTCAATGCCACAGGTATGATATATTCCATATTTAATTATTCTTAAGTGCAGCCTTGGTTATAAACCCGGGTTATGTGTTGGGCATTATGACCTGTCCGGTGGTAAACCGCCAGGACACTTTAAACTTGTTGTATGCAGAAACAGGTTGAATAAAGCATGATTATAAAGTATCCGTTGTTTATTAAACCGGCCTGGCTTTAAGACGATAAGTCACTAGTATATGATGAGAAATTATCCGGTGTTTATTAAACCAGCCTGGCTTTAATGATAAGTCGCCAGTATATGATGAGAAATTATCTAGTGTTTATTAAACCGGCCTGGCTTTGGACTATAAGTCGCCAGTATATATTTGGATTGCGCCACTGGAATCATGCTCTTATAAATGATTGGGTTATATTATTCAAATAGCCAAACTTGGTTGAATTTTCATTATGATATTGGATGAATAAGGTTTTCATACCGAATTATATTATCTTGAATAGCCAACATGGCTGGATTTTTATTATGGTTGTTAATATTATGATTGAGGTTTTCAAAGTCTCTTTAGCGCAATGGATATTATTTTGTCGATGAATATGATTTGTTCTGCAATAGAAGGAATACTCCGGAGTCGCTGCAGGCTTACGACCTGGCACTTGGCGGCTACATTATTCAAAGTTGAGATTATACCAAATATGCAAGTCTCGTGTCGCTGCGAGCAAGCACCATGACACTTGGGGGCTAATGCAAAGTCATTTTTTTATCATCTTATTGAAGACCCGACTCATCATATCATAATGAGTCGGCCCTTGGGGGCTACTGATTGCTCCTGTCAAACATTCAAGTACATATCAAGTTCCGGTTCAGTATTATCTTACTAAGCCGGCCCTTGGGGGCTACAAGTTATTGTTCAAATTTACATGATCATATTTATAAAGTCCCTGCTCATTATTGCATAACGACCCGGCACTTGGGGGCTACATATTTGGAGTATTCAGTTTTTACTAGTGACTGAGATGAGATCTCTTCAAAGTGGCAGTAATTATATGGAAACAAGTCTTAAGCCATCACTTTGTTCTGCTCAAGACACAGGGGCTACGTAATATGGATATAAGGGAGAAAAATCTTCAAATTCTCAGTTTGAGCAAACAGATTGACCGATTATGCAACAATTATAACCGGTGTCGGTAACAATTATGACTCGGTGCCATCAATATTTATAAACCGGCGATTTTGGCAATGATAAACCGGCAAGTTCTACATTTTCAAACCGGCTGATATCAGTTGAATATTTGAAGACCAATATTTTTTCAAACAGAGCATTTGAAGACTGATTCAAATGGATTGTTTATTCACGAAATATCTTCTGCAAGAAAATTGGTTATGAAGCTGGTCTATTGACTTGGATTTTTTAGAAGGAGGAAATAACAAGGACTTAAGGATGATCAGATGTCGGTTTACAAGAATTCTTAACCCAGAACATAATATGTCAAATTTGTTCTTGTGTTTGTTGTACAAGATCAGTTTAACATGGATAAATCCAAATCAAACTGGGGGCTAATGTCGGGGATATACCCCACAGCGTAAACCGGCCGTAAGTGTAACCCGGACGGACTTGGCGGTTTATCTGAAGACTCCGCTGACACTTGGCGAGTTCTTGGCGACCATACGACACAGCGATTTACAAGCAACCTGCTGGTTATTTTGACTCCTTTGGTGACCTTGGTAGGTCGAGACGGATGACAAGGCCCAAGGCCCGAGAAGGCGGTTTTTGTTAATGGTGGGCTGGTTTAAGAGGAAAGGCAAGAAGGATATTTCCCTTACAAGGAGTCAAGACCCGGACTTGTATCCAGTTTGTATTAGAGATAGATTTGTCCTAATCCTAATAGGACTCCACATGTAACCCGCCCCTTCAACTTATATAAGGAGGGGCAGGGGCTCCCTAAAGAGGACAAGTTACAAGCAAGAAGAAACAATCTTAGGGCTAGACACAAAAAGGAGAGCGGTTCTGGCGACTCCCTCATGATGATAATGAGACCTAGCCTCAAACAGCATGTAGGGTTTTTACCGGATGATGTTTCCCGGGGCCCGAAGCTGTCTAAATCCTCGTCTTGTGTGTTGCGTCTCTCAATTCCGCTCAACCCCTCTCAAGCTACCACATAGATGCGTTGGCCTCGCGACTAAGTCCTTACACTAGGACATCTGATGTGACAATTCCACGACATATTTCCTTCAAGAAAGACGTATCGAGTGTGTGTGAGCGAGGCACAGAGACAGAACTAACGCGCGTGTGCATGTGTGTGTGTGTTTGAGAGAGAAACCAATTGATAGATTAAGATCAAGATCGAGTTGTCACCGTTTCGTTGTCATTGTTGGGGGTGGGAGGGGGAGGGAGAGAAAGACGTATCGAGAGTGTGCGCGGTAGGCACAGAGGCAGAACTATTGAGTGTCTGTGTGTGTATGTGTGTGTGTTTGAGAGAGAAGCCAGTGGATAGATTACTATCAAGATCAAGGTGCCACCCTACTCCTTCGGTGTCGGGTTGTCGGGGTAATTGACCACGGGTACCCGAAGACGACGAGACAATATTTCAAAACACCGGGACTAGCAAAGCCCCTCAGTCCGGATGCTCCAGCCGGCTCACAACCTGGCCACTCCAGACGGCAGTCGAACGGAGTGCCCGCTCGCCCGGGCTGACTGCTCCTCCGGCCGGCTGCTCCAGCCGGCCTGCTGCGTGGAGTCAACCGCTGCTCCGACCCGACACCGACAAGCCCCCGACAAGACGGCCGTACCCGGCACTACTGAAGAATAGTGGAGCACTGTGGCAGGTGTAACACATCACATCAATGTCCCCCGAATAGTGTAGTACCCACATAGCTTACTTCCTAGGCTAGCCCACACTATAAAAGGGGCACACATCCATCCGTCCACTCCCTCACCTATGAGCACACACTCACGGCCACACATGGCCGCTAGCTCATACAGCCACCCGACCACGGGCATGCCTGCCCAAACATTTGTGCTCACAGATACAAGGCCAGATGCCCATGGCACTGACCTCAGATACAGCTCTAGGAGCACTTTGTACTACAGATATACCACATATATTCAGACATGCAGGAGTAGGGGTATTATCTCTCTGGAGAGCCCCGAACCTGCGTAAACTAGCGCATGCTACTCGCATACCCGTCCCCGGATATTCTGGCGGCAATCTTGCCCTCACCTCAAGCCACCCTGTGGCATCAGTCGACTCGCGATATCCCCTGCCGACTGACGCGAGAATACTTCCATAGTTGGCGCCCACCTTTGGGCAAGTTGTTGCTGGAATCGCGGTCCGGGGGGGACCATATTCGTCGTCCCTGCGGCATCGCCATCGTTTCTCCGGTAGTGCTCGGGGGCCTGACATCGACACGCCCCCGGAGCGGCTTGCGGCGGGCGTCCGTCGTCGGCCTTTCATCATCACCACATAGCGCCGACCATCCTCAGCGCGCCCGCGCTGGGGCCTCGCTTCGGTCGGCCGCATCCATCCACGCGCCGCTCGTGTCTGCTCCCCTCCGCACTGCGCCTTGCTCCGGCCGCATCCATCCATGCGCCGCTCGCGTCTGCTCCCCTCCGCGTTGCACCTTGCTCCGGCCGCATCTATCCATGCACCGCTCGCGTCTGCTCCCCTCCGCATTGTGCCTTGCTCCGGCCGAAACGCGTGTTCGCTACTCCATATATCATCTATACAAGCTAGCTAGATGCAAGTCATACAATGGTCAAACCACATCCCATACAACAACCATATACGAGTTCGACATAGTCTGTACATTGGTCGGATGATGGCCATACATTATTCAGATAACGCCCAGACAATGCACTTTTTTGTGCATCTCCGCCTGCGAGCTGGCCCAACTCCCTCGCGCCCGCAACCCGGCCCGTGGCTGGCCGGCCGACTCCCCCTCGCGCCCGTCAGCCGCCGTCCGGCTGCTCCTCCGCTGGCCTCGCACCTCCGCCCGGCTGCCGCGCGGGTGCACTCTAACCCCTCAGCTTGCCGTGCGGCTGCATCGCTGGGTCGCTCTGCTGGACCCACGGACGGTTGCGCCGCGCCTGCCGTCGGTCGGCTCTTCCTCGTCTGGCTGCCCCGCCGCACCCAGACGCCGATTCTTGCGCCTCGCCGCCTGCTGCTCCGCTGCCGCGCCCAGACGCCGAGTCCTGCGCCTTGCTGCTTGCTGCTCCACTGCCGCACCCGGGTGCCAAGTACCGCGCCTCGCCGCCTGCTGCTCCGCTCCAGCACCCGGACGCCGATTCCCGTGCCTTGCCGCTTTCTGCTCGCTCACAGCACCGCCGCGGAGGTCCGCTGGCAACCTGCCAGCTCTATGTTCCGTTTGTTCGTGAAGAACAGAGGCCGGCTGCTCAGGCTAGAAAAGTCAAAGGTTGTGTGCCCAGCCGACTGAGAAAAAAAATGGGGCCAGGTGGAAAAGAGAGTCCGACTGTTAGAAAAGAGTCGGTCCGGCTGCTAAAAAAGAAAAAACGTCTGACTACCAACAATCGCATAAAAGAGAAAAACGTTCGGCTACCGGGCCGGATATAAAAAAAGATAGAATGCCAGCCGGCTGCTCGTTTCCAGACGGCCGAAAAAGAGAGTCCGGCTGCTGGGTCGCTAAAAAGAAACAAAACAAGAGTTTTGTCTGGCTGCCAGCAGCCGGCAGAAGAGAAAAAAGAAGAAAAAGGGTGCTGCCACACGCCTCGCCGCCTCGCCGGCTGTGCCAAGCCGGCTCAGCTGCGTCCCGCTTGCCGCCTGGCTGGTCAAGCCCGACCGGCTGGACCCTCCTTGAGCACCTGGAGGCTCAAGGGCTACACCACCAGTCTTGCGGCATGCTCTGCGGCGCTTG